>CAEFZP010001896.1:0-280000 GCA_903064625.1 Mallotus villosus | reverse complement strand
CGCTCCATAGATATCCTGCTGGGTGACGTAGCCTGCTGTACCGGAGGTATCACTGCAGAGGCTGTGATTGGCTGTGGGCTCCATTGCTGGACTGTTTGATGAACTAGCCAATGAGTGTCAAGCTCTCCGCCTGTTCCGGGTCTCACACACTCACACCCTGAAGCTAATGCTATTAGTTTATCGACTGGCTTAATATGTCCACCCGCTACCCAATCTAGTCCTTGACTGCTGCATACCAGGAAATCGGAGAGAGAGAGAGATATATGTTTGTGTGAGTGTTCTGTGTGCACTGGGTCCTCTGCTGTCATTTGGAAAAAATATACAACTCTGTATGCCTTGTACTATGGCAAACATGCAAATCTGTGGCAGATAATCACTTTTTTTCAAACGGCTGCTTGGTTTAAGAATGGCTGGCTTTGCTTAATTTAAATGGGGGGGTATATGATCTGGGAATAAATTGCGATAAGCCCTCGTGTAAGCGTCCGACATAATCGTGTCTCCGGCTCAGCTTTGTCAAACAGGCGCCTGTAGAGGCTAAGCAGTGCTGACACATCGACCCTCTGCTCCATCCACTGGAGCTAATTCAGCCTGCTCAGTCCCCTGGGCCTCATTGATCCTCAGATCATTAGCCCCGTGTACATCTATCAGCAGACCTAACGCCCACAGTACCGGTCCTCAGTCCCTCACACACACGCTCGGTACAAAAACGTCCCTTTAACCATGGGCGGGAGAAAAAAGTGGATTTTGCCCGTGGGGTCACACTTTGCCACCGTGAGGGGCCAGCTGTTCCAGCGGAGGAGGGGGGGTGGAGGGGCTGTGCGTGGGCAGTCTCCTGGGGATCCTCAGGTCCCGGTGCCTGGGGATGGAGGAGGAGGAGATGGCCCTGGTGATCGAGCACCACCGACACCGCCGTGCTCACTCTCTCTCCTCTTTCTGCTCGTCCTCCGCAGATGGTGGCAGTGAGGACCTGCCCGGCCCCTGCTCTCCCGGTCTAGACCACCCCTACCTCAGCTACGCTGGGCAAGGTAAGCAGCCACCGCTCGACACCTGGCTCTCTCTCTCTTCACCTCCGTATCCCATGACTCTGTTCTCCCCTGCTCATTCATCTGCTTGCCCTTCCTGTTTCCCGATAACTAAACTCATTGCTCTGATAAATATGTTCTGCCAGTTAGTGATGGTACTCTTTACTGCCTCAATGTTTGTCTTACTTTCATCTTTTGAACTGTTTTATATTTGTATTTTTGGGAGGTTAGAGTTAGATTTCTTCTTCTTCTGTGGTTGTGTTTTTAAATCTAAGTTGTGAAAGAATATTTAGATAATTATAATTACCCTTCCCTTTGACCAAGGGTAGACTGTGTTTTAGAGCCGAACTGAGCTGAGTGGGTGTTTGTTTGTGTGTTTGAAGGCATAAAGACGCTCTTACCCTTTAAGGGCTTGTCTGTTTCGACATGGAGCTCCACCATACTGTCCTTTCCTTATTGTGTTTGGGCATTTGGAGAGCTAAGCCCATCACCACTGTAGCCTCCCTCCATCCATCCATCCCTCCCTCCCTCCCTCACCTCCCTCCCTCCCCCACCTCCCTCCCTCCCCCTCCCATGATCCTTGGCTCACACCAAACCCCTCTTGCGGCTCCCAGACAATTATGCAGAGCTGTTGGTGGAGGAATGCAAATTCACCGGCAAATTGTCCTGAAAGCGCTGGGTTTCACAGCTCTGATGCAGACAGGACGAGTGTCTTCACACGCAGAGACCTAGTCGTCAGTGATGACTGTGTGGATGAGGTGACTGTTGTTCCTGAGTGTCGCAGGGTAAAAGTGTTAGCTTGCCCGGTGGTGTGGCTGGAAAAGAACATAGGACATGAACAACATCGTTGGCTTCTGCAGGAGGGATGAAGGGTTTTCCTCACTGGTTGCTGTGCGTCTACAGGGACTGTTGCTTGTTATTGCTGACCAAATAGTTGCTCTTTCACAGCCAGTAGGTCAGTACTGTAAAGAGTGCATGCTGCCTGCAGGCCTTCGATCTACTAGGTCAGCCCATGATGGCCACAGTCAATACCTCCCCATCACACCCCTCCCCATCACACCCCTCCCCATCACACCCCTCCCCATCACACCCCTCCCCATCACACCCCTCCCTATCACACCCCTCCCCATCACACCCCTCCCCATCACACCCCTCCCCATCACACCCCTCCCCATCACACCCCTCCCCTCTCTCCTGCCTCTCCCACCCGACATCATCACTCTGATATCCAGGGAGGAGAAGCGTGTTAAATTGGGAGAACATGGGTTCAGGAAAGTGAACTTTGAGGAATGGAGTACAGGAAAGAAGACTGCTTGAAGTATGTTGCATTGAAAAATAATTCATGTTGAAAGCTGGATGCCAGCAGGGCACCATGTGGGGGGAGGGGGGAGGGGGGGGGTATCATGTTGTGTTCAGGAGCCTGCCATTTCCTCGGTGCTAGACTGGAGTAACCAAGGCCCCCCCCCGCTGTGTGTCCTCCCACCCTGCAGGTGGCAGTGTAGACAGCGACTGTGCCTTCAGGGGAGACTACAGCGTGCCCCCGCTCTCCATCACGGAGGGCATGCAGCACATCCGCATCATGGAGGGCGTGTCGCGCTCCCTGCCCTCCTCCCCTCTGCTCACTCACCAGGCCATCAGCATCCGCCTGCAGCCTGCCAGCAAGCTCACAGGTAACCCCCCCGGCATCCCAGCATCCCAGCATGCACTCTGCACAGCTCTGCCATTAGAGACGGCACAGGCAGGCTACAGTCGTATGCAAAAGTTTGGGCACCCCTGATAATCTCCATTACTTTCATCTATAAAATGTTGGGCGTTTGGATGAGGAACGTCTTTGTCATATATATACACATACGTCATGGACAGTGATATTTTAGCCGTGAAATAAGGTTTATTTGATAAACAGAAAATATGCCATACGCATCATAAGAGAATTAGACACTTGCATAAATTTGGGCACCCCAACAGAAAAATCACATTAATATTTAGTAGAGCCTCCTTTTGCAAAAATAACAGCTTCTAGACGCTTTTTATATCCTCTGATGAGTGTCTGGATTCTGGATTGAGGTAATTTGGACCATTCTTCCTTACAATACATCTCCAGTTGAGTAAGGTTTGATGGGTGCCTAGCGTGGACAGCCCGCTTCAAGTCACCCCATAGATTTTCAATTATATTCAAGTCTGGGGACTGGGATGGCCATTCCAAAACATTGTAGTTGTTCCTCTGCATAAATGCCTTAGTGGATTTGGAGCAATGTTTTGGGTCGTTGTCCTGCTGGAACACCCAACTGCGCCGTAACTTCAGCTTTGTTACAGATTCTTGAACATTATTGTCCAGAATTTGCTGGTACTGAGTTGAATCCATACGACCTTCAACTTTAACTAGATTCCCAGTTCCTGCACTAGCCACACAGCCCCACAGCATGACGGACCCCCCACCAAATTTTACTGTGGGCAGCAAGTGTTTTTCTAGGAATGCTGTGTTCTTTTGCCTCCATGCGTAACGCCTCTTGTTGTGACCGAATAACTCCATCTTTGTCTCATCAGTCCACAGTACTTTGTTCCAAAATGAGCCTGGCTTGTTCAAATGTAGTTTGGCAAACCTCAAGCGAGCCTTTTTGTGGCGCGTGTGCAGAAAAGGCTTCTTCCGCATCACTCTCCCATACAGCTGTTCTCTGTGCAATGTGCGCTGAATGGTCGAGCAATGCACAGTGACACCATCTGCAGCAAGATGACCTTGCAGCTCTTTGGAGGTGATCTGAGGGTTGTCCTTGACCATTCTGACCATTCTTCGCCTTTGCCTCTTTGTTATTTTTCCTGGCCTGTCACTTCTGGCCTTAACAAGAACTGTGCCTGTTGCCTTCCATTTCCTAATGACATTCCTCACAGTGGAAACTGATAGCTGAAACCTCCGGGATAACTTTTTGTAGCCTTCCCCTAAACCATACTGCTGAACAATCTTTGTTTTTAGATCATTTGATAGCTGTTTTGATGCCCCCATTTTGCCACTGTTCAGAGGAGAATCAAAGAGAAGCAAAACTTGCAATTGGCTAACTTAAATACCCTTTCTAATGATTGAATGCACCTTTTTATGTAATTGAAGGCTTAACGAGTTAATCAGACTAACTATGTGTTGCAGTTAATCAGCATTTAGTAGGCAGAGGTATTCAAATCAAATAAATGATAAGGGTGCCCAAACTTTTGCACAGCCTTTTTTCACATTTGATTTAATTTCACACAACTAAATACTGCTACACCAAATATCTTTGTCTGGAAAACACCCCAGCACTCAGTGTTAACTAGAAAAGTAATATTACAATATTATATTGATCTTTTTTGGTGAAGACAGGAAATTATCATGCAGCCTCAGAGGGGTGCCTAAACTTTTGCATACGACTGTATGTTCCATTGCTTTTCAAACAATGTGTGATGACGTTAAGTGACAAATTCAATAATGAACTGTAATAACATTAGCTGGGAATAGGTTGGAATTAGGGAGATTCAATTTCCCTTTTATGAACTGAATCAACAGGCTGCAGAGCTGCATCAGAGTTCATCTAAATGGGCTTAGGTTCACTTGGATTACAAACCACCACCACGAGTCCACTTTCAATGACCCTTTGGCGGACTGTTTGCCTCCCTCTACCACTGCTACATAGCAGTCTGTTCTGCTCTCTCCCTGCCTCCCCTGCTACAGAGCAGTCTGTTCTGCTCCCTCACTACCTCCTCTGCTACAGAGCAGTCTGTTCTGCTCCCTCACTGCCTCCTCTGCTACAGAGCAGTCTATTCTGCTCCCTCCCTGCCTCCTCTGCTACAGAGCAGTCTGTTCTGCTCCCTCCCTGCCTCCTCTGCTACAGAGCAGTCTGTTCTGCTCCCTCCCTGCCTCCTCTGCTACAGAGCAGTCTGTTCTGCTCCCTCCCTGCCTCCTCTGCTACAGAGCAGTCTGTTCTGCTCCCTTACTGCCTCCTCTGCTACAGAGCAGTCTGTTCTGCTCCCTCCCTGCCTCCCCTGCTACAGAGCAGTCTGTTCTGCTCTCTCACTGCCTCCTGCTACAGAGCAGTCTGTTCTGCTCCCTCACTACCTCCTCTGCTACAGAGCAGTCTGTTCTGCTCCCTCCCTGCCTCCCCTGCTACAGAGCAGTCTGTTCTGCTCCCTTACTGCCTCCTCTGCACCACCTCCAGTTTGGTTCTGACAGAGTGGAGGAAGGAGCTTCCTCAGTAACCCGCGGTAACAGCTTTACAATTGTATTGTCACGCATTGTAAGCAAGGCCTCCACTCACACAGAGCCACAGGATGCTGTACATGCATGCCAGTTAGTCACTGGAGGATTACCGAAGTGACAGGGAGGGGAGACGGGAGTGTTCTATATGAGCTGTGGTCATCTGTCCGTCCAGCACATATCTGTCTTAACCACTGATTACTCCCTTCCACAGTCATCTGCAACACTCTGGGACTGTGAGGGAAATAACAAAACATGTTGTACACCAGCCAGTGTAGAGAGGGTGGATGAAAATGTCAATGTATTGTTTGGAATAAGCAATGATATGAGCCTAGATCCAACGGAGAGGCCAAACAGTGTGGAACATAACAAGGAGGAGTGGATACGGAGCTGCGCGTCCAACACGCCGATGATAAACAAAGCTAAATTGATGTCGGCTCGGAAGAGCAGGAGAGCTAGACGCATGGTCAGAATGCCAGATGTTTCCTCACAAAGCTACTAAATAAACCAGCTGAAATGCTGGATGGGACGTGGACGTCTGCTTGTGTATGCTGGATGGGACACGGACTTCTGCTTGTGTATTAAAGCTTGTGCGTGAGTCATTCCCTGGTGATAATAGCTCACTCGCCACCAAAGAAATATGAGCGAAACAGAACCCCACGGCATTCCAGTGACGCTGGTGGAGTTCATCAGTCTTCTCTCTCCGATGCCAACTTATACATCCACACTTGGCAGTTGTTTTGCTTGATCGCATTCATTTCTATGCAAGAATTCCGGAATAGACTGTGTGGGCACCATGCAGGGGACAATGCTCTTTCTACACAGTCGGGCTGAATGGGTATTACCACTAGGGTGCCCTAGCTGCTGCTTGATTAACATTCACGTCATTAACCCTTTTCCCCAGATCTGCTTGATCGTTTGTAGATCACAGAAGGATTTATTTTCTCTCCCCGCGTCGTTTTCTTACCGCTGTTAGAGGGAAGAGTCCTTGTCACATGCCTGGGGGCAGGCTGCCGCTGGAGCTGGCTTTGTTCGGGTGACAAGGCCCAGTTAAGACACGGCTCTGGGAGAGGTTCCTGAAAATGAGACGGCTATAGCGAGCCAATCTTCTTTTCCCCCGGCAAATCGTTCTGTCTCCTCCACCGCCGTTCTCTGGCCGTCCTCCATTGTGGAGAGAACATGTTTACTCCCCTCTCTATCCTTCCTCCTTTCTTTGTTCACTGCAGTATATTCAGCCGTGTTTACTATCTACACTCTCATCTGTGTTCAATCGAATTCTGGGAACATGGTGTGGGTTTTGTTGGTGTTATCTTGATGCATCAAGTAGTCGAGTCAGATGGCTGAGCGGTTAGGGACTAGAACTATTAATCAGAAGGTTGCTGGTTTGATTCCTGGCCGTGCCAAATGACGTGTCCTTGGGCAAGGCACTTCACCCTACTTGCCTCGGGGGTGAATGTCCCTGTACTTACTGTAACTGGCTCTGGATAAGAGCGTCTGCTAAATTACTAAATGTACATAACAATGCTAGAAAAGACTTGTGTTGTTTTGATCAAACGTAGATGGGGCAGCATTGCGTCACCGCTGCACTCAGGTTCGAGATGAAGTCTCACGGTGTGCTTTGCACCTATTATTGTGCTTTTGAAGTCATTGAGTCACTTTCAGATACTTACAGTGAGAGTTGCGGCTTGTGCTTTTTGGCCAGCAGGTGTCTCTATTAGTAATGTAAGTGTACATTAAGGTACTTACATCATCAAACAAGGGGATTATTATTGAAAGCTAAATCATTCATCATCTAAAACTTAAAATCAGTTTTTCTTCCAGTTTGTATAAATAAGTGGCTCTTCAAAACTAAAGTGAAAGCCTAAACTGGTCTGCAATGGTTCCTGCACAAAGAATAAAAAGGACTATACCTGTAACAGGTCACGACTGAGAGCAGTGCTGCTGTGAGAGTTAGCATCGTCATGATCAACATGCTGTCTGCAGATGTCAATATAACTACCCAGGAGTCTAAGTACAAGTGATATAAGTCCAGTCCTAAAAGCTCAGCAGTAGCACCATCATCAACATCTTGGCCACTATCATCATAATCAACATCATCTACAGCAGGGTGTCTGTGGGTCTGGGCGGGGAAGGTCTGTACAAGTTGTTCTTCAAAATAAATACAGAACTTTCACTCTTCGAGATAAATGGAGGAGTTCATTTTAATGCAAGCTGTTTTCATTATTTATGTGAGATAAAGAAAAATGAAAGCGAGTGTGCTGAAAGCGGGGGGGGGGTCCTGGCGGGGGGGGGGTCCTTCCCTGGTTAATTATCCAACCTCTCCATAATCCTCTCGCTCGGCGTGTGGTGTGTGTGTGTGTGTGGTGTGTGTGTGTGTTTGTGTCTGTGTGTGTCAGTGACAGATGAAGCCTTGAGGGGTTATGTTGGGTTACTGTAGTGAAACTATGAAGAGGTATAGGATACCAATGGTTCCATGATGCCAGTGAAATAATATCTTATATTACCATCTGGAGTATCAATATATTACACCTGGAGCAAATACTGGCAAACAGACCGTCTAGTCTGGAGTTCTATTCATCTCATCTTTAATGACATCACTATCTACATCTATCCCTCTCTAGGTCTGTACTGATATCCATCTATTATGTTGGCATGGTACTGTAAGACACATCTTACAATTGTAGCCTGACGCAATACCTACTGGGAAAAGCTATGTCCTTATCATGGAAACTTCAGTCGATCTCTATCAGTCCGATTCCCCGAGAGCTCAGCCTGGATGTCGTGTGCCAAACTGGGCATCGTCTCAAGCACCCTGGTCTTCTCACCCTTTAATGAATTCACCCCAGCGGCCGTCGTCACACCGTGTCGCTGTGCCAAGTGTTTCCAGTGACTCCCGAGGCCAAAGCTCCGGCTCCTCCGCTCCAAGGTCAGTGGAGCGGGTCTGCGGGCTCCGCCTTCCTCAGACTGCCTCTGTTGTCCTCTCGCGCCCTCCGTCCTCTGTAGAGGTGTTCAGACCTCCTCCGTCGTCATCTTGCACACATTCCATTCTGTACACTCGTCCTCAAACCTCTTCCCCACACAAGTCCTCCGACGTCGCCCATCGACCTCACGTTTCCTCGGCCTCCCCATGTCCCCCCCCACGTCCAGCCTCTTCAGACCACATCAAACTGCCTTTACCCTCCTCAGATCCCCGCCACAGACCTCAGGATACGTGTCTGGGCTTATTCTACCCCCGCGGCTCTGATAGAATGAAAGCTCTAGGAAAGCGCTGACCTTTTTAGGAAATCAATGAGTTTCTGATTTAATCCCCCTCCGCCTGCGTGAAGGCTCCTAGGGGGTCCCATCTGCTCGGGCCGACCTGTGAAATGGATTGGAGAGCCTGCTGGCTGAGGGGGTGGGGGGGGGGCCTTACCTCTTGAGCCCGCCCCACCTTCCCCACCTCTAAGGAAATGCCATGCCTTTGTGGACAGAACCATCGTCATCGAAGGCGTTTGCGGCTCTCCGATGCTGCAAATACCATCTGGATTCGTACTTTTTCTTACAGCCCGTTCGGACCTCTGGCAGGTGCCATCGATGTAATGACAGCTCCTGTTGTGCAGACTACTGTCGAATCAATATACATGCCCTCAATGATACTGTACGACAAGATTGACTGTTATACAGTGTGAGATGCACTGGAGGCCTGACATGACATCACTGATTGCCTATTGGTTTCTCCCTAAGCATCGTGATGCGGTCTTACCGTAAACATGTCAGACCCAGCTGATTGACTGATTGTTCTTTACTTGGAAACGTTTAATGGCATTATTTCAACATCTTGCCCTGTTAAATTAACAACCGCAATCAATACAATTACTGCCTCCCCGTGGATAAACGTGGTGTAATGACGGAAAATTACATTTGCTCAAGATGCCTCGATAGAACTGTAGCCCTCGTCCTCCTCTCTCACCGCAAGTATCGTGTTGCCCTGCTATTATCCCACCGTATCTATAGTCGGCTTCCTCGTCTCTGAAACACAGATGTTGTGGATGTACGGCGCTGACAGAGCAGCGCTCTGCGTGCTGGAAGGCAGACTGGAGCCGAGTCCACTGGGTATAGCTCTGCAGTCAGGACAGCAGAGGCACAGGTGCTGGATTCTTATATACTGTCAGCCATTTGTATCCCAATCCCCCTGTCCTCAGTCCTCTCTGCTGCCTCTGGAGGGGAAGTGCTTTTCAGCTCCTCTTGTCGCTCCCCATCCACCCACCTGCCCTTGACTGGCTTCGACGTTTGTTCTGCTGAATGGAAATGTGACATTCTCAGCTCCTTTGTCTCACAGGTGGAGGTAGGAGGAGAAAGGCCTTAATGATGAGATGGTAATTGAAACGGGAATAATGCCACGAGACGGCTCTGAAGAGTGTGCCCGGCGAGCTCCTCACCGCCTGTAGTGTGATCAGAAGCAACAGTCTGTCAAGTCACCCTCTGGTTTCTGACTACGGAACTGTAGCGTTTATCCCAGGAACAAAGTGTTTTCTTAACTGTTCAGTTTCAAAGACTGGGGGCACATTCTGTACACTTTCTGGCATTGTCACTAAGCGGAACAGGAACATAAATAGTTTTCTGTTCCAGTAAAGTAAACACACGCGCTCTGCGCACTGTCCGTATCTGTACATCTACAAGGTGCTATTTGTGTGGGAATACCCTGAGAGGTGGAGCCGTGTGAAGCTCCAGATGTGAATGGAACAAGCATGCATCAGGAAGCTGCTCTGATGCCTTCCCACATGACTGACATGCCTTTGTGTTCGTGAGAAGCGTTCAAGACATTCGTGACATTGCCGTCGTCTCATTTGCTTCTCGTTTGGGAGTGCCGTTTTTAAAAGTTGCAGAGATGACGGTGTGTCCCTTTTTTAGCACTTCCAAGTCTCTGTTTGAGGTTTTGCACGTATCTTTGATGTGGATGAATAAAAGCTCTAACGACGTCTACCACTCATTTGAATGAGACTGAGTTTGAGTGGGCGGGTGGGCGGGTGTGGGAGAGGAGGGAGAGAAAACTGAATGAGAAAAGAAAAGCAGACCAGCGATGTCATCATTTACATATCTGTCCAATTCTTGTTATTCCACCAGAGTATGTTTAATTAAATATATTCCATACCATATCTATGTACAAGAGTAAGGGAATGGTAGTAACACACATTGACGAAGATGAGAGCAGAGCATGTTAAAACAGTGAAGCCAGACTTTCAAGGGTAAAACAAGGACAGGCGGGCGTGCCGGGGCTCCAGGAGAGGAGAGACCCCCTCTCTCCCCTCATATCGCCCTGCTCCTGCTCTCCCCGTTTCCTCCAGTCTGGCCCCCCAAGCTTCTTTTTTTTGGTTGCGTCGAGCTGTGAAACAGTGTCCCTTTAATAAGACCCTCCTTCCTATTTTTTTTATTCCCTTCGTACCCAACCTCCTTCTCATCCTCCTCCCCCTCCCTCCCATCCCCCGGTGGTTGCCATGACAACAGCAGCACTGCGCCATTCATCTGTTGGAGGAGACCTGGGCTCCTGCTCCCGCCGAGCGCCTCTCACATCTATACATAACACGCTACGCGCACACACAGTCACGGAGACGGACGCGGAGCCAGGAAGCCTGTCAGCCCCGTCCTCAGCCCCCTCGCTCGCTCCAGGAACGCCTGGGTCCGCTGCGGCGTCTCTTCCCTGGTCAGCGGGCTCTGCTCTCGAGAAGGTGCGCTGCCTGCCATCCGAGATGTCGCTCGCGTGTCTCTCGCTCTCTGTCTCTCTGTCTCTCCATGGTTACACAGGGACTGTTGCCTGGACTCCTTCTTCTTCTTCTGTTTCATTCTCCTCCTCCTCCCCCGCCTCCTCCCTCTCTTGATCCCGTCATCCTGACATATCTGCCTGCCTCCGTATCGGTTACTGCGACTGAAGCGAGCGGACGGCACCCAGCTCTGAAACCTGTGGAGATTACCTCAGAGAGAAGAAGAAGAAGAGAGCTTCTGCTCCGGCTTTCATCCTCCCCTCCTGGCTTGCCAACCGAGCGTGGGTGCGCGAGTGTTGAGTTTGGATGAACTGGTCATCATTCAGGGAGGAAGGTCTGTTTGTGTCAGTGGACGGAGAGGCAGGAGAGCTGCTGCCCTACTCGAGACTTCCAGAATCATACGGGACCTGGTTTGAGAATGGTGAGCCCAGCCCCGCCCTCTTTGCTTACCTTGGTTTGTGTCATCTACCTGCACTCACCTGGCGTCGGTTATCCTCCTCTGGCCTGGGCCTGTCCTAGTCTGTCAGAGGCTAGCCTGCTCTGGGGCTGGGTTGTCTTAGTTACAGGGCCAGACTGGTTGGAGTTCTTTAGCGGTGACTTTCATTTCATTTCATGCGTCATAACGGGTGAGAAATGAACAATGTTGATATTTCTGTCCCAAGCGGCACCTTGTGGGAAGCTCATGGTGCCCGTGTAGGCTACAGGAGCAGATGTGGAGAACCTGCCAGATTGGTCTAAGCATCCCACCCATGTGCTGTTTGGGGGGGGGATCGATTCCTGCCTTCAGCTCCGTGGCAGATGGTGTCTCTCTCTAGGGATATCCAGCTGGTGTCAGGGGGTGTCTCGGTAGTGTCTCCATGGGTACGGGTCAGTGCCTTCGGACCCCGACACCAGTGATAGTGCACGCGCCGACAGGAGAGAGGGCTTGGCTGTCAGCTGTCGCTCAGGATACGAGTGACGATTCGCCTCCTCTTCAGTGATCCGTTTGGCGTGGGAAGGGGTCAGCTGGGAGAGTGTGCTTGGCGGGGGCTAGGGAGAAGGCCCGGGGGGAGGTGTGTGTGTGTGTGGGGAGGGGGGGGGGCTAGAGAAAAGGCCCGGGGGAGGTGTGTGTGTGGGGGGGGCTAGAGAGAAGGCCCGGGGGGAGGTGTGTGTGTGTGTGTGTGTGTGTGTGGGTTATGGTGAACTGCGACATTGCAGCGAGAGCTTCTCACCATGCATGTAACATCACAGGATCTGATGCCCCACCAGTCACACCTCTCTGCCGGCTGTCCTGGTGGGATCGTGTTCATCTGTCGGAGTGCATCAATCCAGGGAAGGTCGTATCAGGAAAACACTGACAGTTTGTACGAGTTTAGACACATTTTGAGAACGTCGCTCAAAGCAGGGAAAGTCAGGGGATAGAAGAAGCTGCTTTGCAGAACTACCGTGTGTGTGTTATCGTTTGAGAATAGCTGCTTCGCAGAACTAACGTGTGTGTGTGTGTTATCGTTTGAGAATTGCTGTTTTGCAGAACTAACATGTGTGTGTGTGTTATCGTTTGAGAATAGCTGCTTTGTCGTGTTAGCGTTCCCCATTTTGTCTACGAAATATCTGGTGCAGTATCATGGATTGTTTTGTTGTTCTATGATGGTGTGTCTGTTTTTCTTAATCTCATTTTTTCTTGTGCCACATTGTCATAGATGTCCTGACATTATGACCTCACTAGATGGACAGTGTAAAGGTTCAAAGTTAAGGCCACTGCATCAGAAATGGCTTTGTAATGACACAACATTGAGTGTATTCCGTTTGGTTACTGTGATTGGCCGCATTCAGGCATGTTGTAGAGATGTTAGACGCCTAGTTTCAGGGTCCACTTACCTACTGCATCAGAGACATGAGCTACACTTAGAAACTACAGGATGGTATCGATTTATGTAATTGCTCAATTTCTCCTCTGTTTCCTCATGGCAGTCCCTTGACCCCGTATCAGAGAAGAGGTTTGTAAACTCGAGAGAAGTCGGGGAATAACTCTGAGCAATAAAGCCCAGTGTTCGACATCAATACCTACACTCAAGAACAGCCAGTACCATCTGATGTAGAACAATTAAATCAGCAGTAATTATATCTTATCCTCATTAATGAAGGGGTTTAAGTGCTTATCAAAGGCTAACCAGTGGACAATCAACTGAATCCTCTGCATGAGCATGTAGTCTGGGCTAACCGGTAGAGACACCGACCCATTTCACCACTTAGTGCTGATTGGACAGGCCCACTGTGTGACTTCATTGAAGTGTGGGCACAGTCAGTACTCTGTGTGATACCCAGCATCAAATCAACAACAACAAAAACCCTCTCTTTGTCAGTAAGAGAAAGGACTTAGAACAGGAATCTATTTATGAACTGCTTTCTGAAGCTGTTGAGAAGTACTTGGAACCATCGTCCTGGAAGTCCCTTTCCCCAGCCTGAGCAGGGGGTGTCTGTGAATGGCAGTAGATCTGGTGATTAGTGTGCAGACTTGTAGGATCCACTGGGTCTCCCTAAGTTTACAGTGATACTTTGTGCAATGTAAGATGTGCAGTCAGAAGGAGAAACCCGCAGTGTGCTATTAATAGCCTTGATAATGATTTGCTTACAAAACACAGCAGTGGGATCACCATGCCGATACATGCTACCTCTCAGTGTTCACTGCTGAATGTAGAAAAGCAAACAAACACACATTATTCTGTGTCTCAGCTGGAACACTTCCAGGTGTTTTGTTTTTGTTTGTGTGTGTGTGTACATGTATGTGTGTGAGTTTGTGTGCATGTGTATGCTTGTGTGCGTGTGTGTATGTGTGTGTGTGGGTGTGTGAGTGTGTGTGTGTGTGTGTGAGTGTGTGTGTGTGTGAGTGCATCTATGGGTTAGGGTCAGAGTCCACTGCACAGATGACCAGCTCAGCCACCAATCAGATTTCTGCGGCTGAACTATTTTCCCATAATGCTCTTTAGTCAGAAAATACAGAAAATCGGTGCTTTTGTTTAATGAAGTGTGACTTTACAGAAGATTTGATGAGACAGATATTTTAGCCTCTTATGCACACAGTGTGACACATTAGTTTTACAGTGATCTTGTTGACCAGGGCAGTTATGACAACAGCTACCTGAATAGCTGCAATTAGCTGAATCACTGTTTCAATAGAATGTTTCATAACTCTCTGGGTTCTCAACTCAAAACACGACCACCCAGCCAATGGCTGTAGCATAGTGTTGTGTAGTGTGGTCTAGGCATGCTAGCACGCAGCTGTAGCGTAGTGTTGTGTAGTGTGGTCTATGCATGCTAGCACGCAGCTGTAGCGTAGCTTAGACCAGCCTCTTGGGGCCGTTTCAGGTACTGTCCTCAGAAACCTCTCAACCAGCCACAGACCTATAAATACCCTCTCCAGGGGTTAAAGCTGAGCCGTGAGAGGGGTCAAATAGGGGTCAAGGCAAGCTAGCCTATTATTAGGGACCTCCATTTCTCACTGGGTCCTAGACAATTATACTCTCACCTTCTCTGAGCAGTGTTTCATTTAACTCCACTCTGGCATTGGCAGGCGGTCTCTACTCCCCCCCCCTCCTCCTCAAAGTAGCACCACCTCAAGGTTGACCCTGACCACTGAGCGAAGGCAGAGAGCTGTTAGCTGCGTTTGAGTTACTGACCACTCGAACCTCGCTAGCCCACCTCTCTCGCTGAGTCACGCAGTGTTCTTCAGGAATGAGAGTTCACTGGAGTGGGCGGCTGTCATGAGACCCCGGCATTGTATTCTTAGCTAAGCTCTCAGCTAGCATTCGTCTCATTTGTTGTCCCTGTTCAAGGTTGCCGTTCCTCCTTAATGGCGTTGTCTGTTTGCATCGGCTGACAGGGTTGCACCATGTAGCGTTGGGAATAATGCATATAAACTGAAGGCCTAATCCAGGCACCGAGAGGTTATCTGAGCAAGAGAAAGAGTGCTAATGAGGCTTCTTAGGAGGACAGCTCCACCCTCTCTCCAAATTCTGTGTGTGTGTTACCTTGGTAGACTAATCCTCTCCGAGGCTGTGTTGATAGGCATGCTCAGTCTCATTCTACCGCACACGCACAGCCACAGTAGCTCAGTCTCATTCTACCGCACACGCACAGCCACAGTAGCTCAAGTATCCATTCTGTGACAGTGGTTTGTTGTTTTTATAGAGTCGAGAGGATTTACTCCAAATCGACCTCCTGTTGAAGGAACATGGGAAAGGGGGCCACTTCTTCACCTGCTTCGGATCACGGAGAGGGTCCAGGAGAAAGTCCAGGAGAGGGTCCAGGAGGGGGTCAGGAGAGGGTCCAGGAGAGGGTCCAGGAGGGCATCAGGAGGGGGTCAGGAGGGGGTCAGGAGAGGGTCCAGGAGGGCATCAGGAGGGGGTCAGGAGGGGGTCCAGGAGGGGGTCAGGAGGGGGTCAGGAGAGGGTCCAGGAGAGGGTTCAGGAGAGGATCCAGGAAGGGGTCAGGAGGGGGTCAGGAGGGGGTCAGGAGAGGGAGGTGGCTTTCACCTGGGCTTGGAGGAGTGCTACTGTATCGGCAGCCGGGGCCCTCGTCACCATCTTCTCCCTCAACAGGCTGGACTCTCACTCCTACCCTCAGCTCTGCTGTTGCCATAGTGACCATGGCTGCGTGCTTTGCCTCTTACAGCTCTGGGTGTTTTCGCTTTTTTGCACCTGTATCACCGACAGTGTGTGGGTGCGTGTGAGCGTGTGTGTGAATGTTAATATTGAACGTACACTGGGCTGTCATGTTTAAACAGAGTTTATCTCTTCTATATCTAACCTGTGATTTCGATTGCATAATATATTTGATGAAATTCTTTCACCTATATTTTTCCCTCTCTGAATGTCTTTCGGGAAAAGAAGATTCTTTGAGGGTTCTCTTGTTGTGAATGTTGCTCTCTCTCTCTCCCTCCCTCTAACATGTGTACACACACACACACTATATATATACTTGGGCTGTAACAAATATCTATTTCACAGCTACTTGCATCAGCACTTTACAGATAATTATTCATAAGCTCATTAGCGGACTAGATTAGCCTTCTGCCATCCATCACGGTGTGACTCTGTGCCCTGAGTTGCATCAGAGTTGTTGTCATGTTGAACTTCAGGCTTCTTTCCTGGTGTTGATTCAGGAATATTTCTCACTGTGACATTTGTGCTGCCAATGTCATTTCCTCGCTACCCCGGTTTCAGTCACTGACGGGTGCCTCTCTCACTCTCTCAATAGCATACCCAAATGCACACACACACACACACCATAAAAACACGCACACACACACAATTCTGTGTTTCAGCGCACAGCGTAGCTGTCAGTAGCTTGCGGAGATTGTTGAGGGTACTCAACAGTGCTGCGTCTGTTCCTGTTGTGCTCCAGTTGTTCCGACATGTCGTCGAGAAGGCAGATGTTCCAACGGCTTCTTGAGCATGCGGCGCACAACCCAGTTTAGCACAAACGCGGTTGCACACGGCTCTGGCGTGTTGGTGTGCCCTTCATGGCCACAGCAGGGACCCAGAGCCAGGGTCCACTTGACTGGGCACTCCTCAGTCTCACGCTGCTCATGGAAAAGACACTTGAATGTTGACTTCTTCCCCCAGAAAAAATTTGTTTGGAAAAATGGCAAAAATGTCAAATGTGTGGAATTGTTTTGGTTAGTTGGGTTGGGCACACTTCCAACTCAATCATACAGACCATATTCTGGGAGCCTGAGAAGCTGTACTCGACGGACAGGAACGGAAAGCTGCTTAGCACGTCAAGGGACTCCACCAATTGTGCGTTTTTGCAGCCAACACCTGTTCATAATGGTGAAACGAACTCTTTGTCTTGTCATGCCTTAGAGACCGACTGAGCCAGAATGTGTGTGATAGATTAAAGCTCTCGTACAGATTATCCCATGATAGCCTATCTCTTCCTGGCTCTAGAATCACTGGCCTCAGTGCTTCTGTATGTGCCACTAATTCTCTTTTTGTCTGCTCCATAATGAGTTTCCTCCTGATCCACTACATGGAAGTGTCAGATATGTCATGTAGCCTTTAATTGAAATCATGCATCAGATGTTGTCACATTGAGTTAATTACAGTAAACAATTGTGAATTTTAATGCACAATATCTTACTTGGAGCCCAATGGATGAATATTAGACTTGTTTATAGTTCCAGACAGACGTAACTTGATCACCTGGTCCACAGGTTGAGAATTCTACGTTCACAGCAGATTGTTCTGCCTCATACTTTGACTGCCCCTTTGCATTTAATGTTTTTCAGTGTGGGGTTAGTCCTCGATTTTCAGTTGGTACTTGGTATGTGTGTACAGAGAAGGGTTTAGAAAAATACAATTTGCCCTCTTGCTCCCTCTTGTTCCAATCATTTCCATATAACACAGGCTCCTCTTCGTCTCCCGGTGCAGCAGTAGTTCGGGCAGCAAACGTTGTTGACATACTATATTTCATACTTCTTTTACTTTATGACCCTTTATTGACTTTGCAGTGCTCCAAAACCAGCTACAAGACAGTTGACTATCTGTTTCCTGTTACAATTGTTATCCCCCAAACCTGACACATTCTCTTCAGACATTTCCTGTTGGAGAGAAATGTTGAGGGCTTGTTGCTTGTGCTAAAAGGCAGGTGTGGGGACATTCCTAAAATGGATGTCATTTGCATTCTGGCTGTAATTGCACCACAAGGCAAACTCACACACACACATCCACACACACACACACACACATCCACACACACACACGGGTCTGTTTCATGTTCATCTCACACTGCAGCCTGGTGCTCTGTTCATGTTCATGTGTAACTTACAGTTTCAAGTTCCAACAGGCATGAGCAGCAGTTTCCTATATTCTGCATCAGCTCAAGAAATGTAGTTTCTTTGTTGAGAAGGATTGTTGTATTGCTCCAGATTCATTCATTGTAGTCCTCCGCCCCGCCCATCCCTGCCTAACTGAAGCTGGTACCCAAGGACCCCCAACTGTTCCTCTCTCTGGGCAGTGGACTGTTTGTGTCCATCCCATTTCACAGGCTTTCTCCCGCCCTTCGTTCCTTCTATAGACAATGATCCCCTGACATCACAAAGTATGAGATCGACCAGTTAGAAGATCACCGCTGGAAAACAAGCTCATGCCACGGGACTGGACATACCATCCACAGCCAGTTTAGAAGATACACCATCCCAGTTCACAGAAATCAATGGCTCCTAGTGACTCATGTGGCTATTTAAAGCAGGCAGACAGGCACCCAGGCATTCAGTTACCGTTCGATTGAATGTTAGAATGGGCGAAAACAAATGAACTGAAAGATTTTGAGGTTGGTGTGATCGGAAGTGCCAGGAATGTTCCAGTATCTGAACGTCCTTCTGGGGTTGTCATGGGTAAGGTTGTCTAGGGGACGTACCGTTCGGTGTTGGGTACTACTATAGACAATACTTTTTCACTAAATGTCTCACGAGTGACATCATTTTGCCTTAATCTGAGCCAAGGGAATGACATTGTTTCCAAACTGTAAAAAAGACAAATGTATCTTGTGACCATAACTCCTGAAGCGTATACTTTGCCCAACCTAGCAACATTCATCAGAAAACATGTGAAAATGGTGCAAAGCAACAGCATGCACAAAAGTGTCCTCTCCCATGCTGGGAGGAGAGTGGAAAAGAGAGGGAGGGGAGAGGGAGAAAGAGGAGAGAAAAGAGAGGGAAAAAGAAAAAGAGACGAAAGAGAAAGAGAGGGGAGAAAGAGAAAGAGCAGAGAGCGCTCGAAAGCGAAGAGCTCGTGATGATAGCGAGCTATGCACGTAGTCAATAGCGTAGAAAGAGTTCTCACCTATCTCTCTCCCTTCTATCTCCCTCATACTTTCTCTATCCACATGCCCGTTCTGCCGACACAGGTGTGTGTTCTGTCTCATCTCTCTCGCTCTGTTTTCTCTCTCTCTATGTGTGTGTGTGGTGGTCTGTGTGTGTGCATGCTTGCTGTCTGCTCCCAGCCCCCCCAGCGGAAAGCAAAATTTGTGGAGAGCCCTCGCATTCCCCAATCAGAGCTTGACCCCCTACACACACACCCTGCACTTCTGCAAAGAATCCCTCCATGGCCACGTACCACCCCGGTAAGTTTGGTCCTGCAACAGTAACATTGCTTATATTAGGTTGGCTTTGGTTTCATGTACATCGTCTTTTATCTCTGTCAAAACAGGCAACGGTACGTGTCGCTATCTTTTACTCTCAGCTATCTCACTACTCGTTTGTCTATGAGGATGAAGCGCTGACGAGTGTCCTATACGACCCTAGAGATAGATCGCTCGAGCGAGCGCGTAGAGAGAGAGTCGCGAGCTAGCTAGAGAGCGCGCATAGATATCTCTATCTCTCTCGATCTCTCTATCTATCTCTTGCTATATAGCTATCCTCTCTCTCTCTCTATCTCTCTCTCTCTCTCTCTCTCTCTCATCTCTCTCTCTTTAATCCATAATCACACCCACCATGCCCCTCCTCCTCTTCTGAGGCTTGTGGGTAAGATAGTGTTGAGCTGTTGGTGATGTGTTCTGTAATCCTGGATGGTGCGGATCTGTCCATCCCCCTCCTCATTCCTCTCTCCCCCTCTTCCCCTTTCGTGTCCATGGTGGATCTGATTTCTCAGTGCTTTGATTGGAAAAGGCTAAATAATATGACCCGTCATGGTACGGAGGCCATCTATGCTGCCTAGGACAGCAATACTGGATGTGGGATGTGGAAGGAGAGGTAAAAATATGAAATTGTTTTAGTTTTATTCCCATACTTAGTGATATTGTGGTGGTTCAGTCTTC
Organism: Mallotus villosus; assembly: GCA_903064625.1. Lineage (NCBI taxonomy): Eukaryota > Metazoa > Chordata > Actinopteri > Osmeriformes > Salangidae > Mallotus > Mallotus villosus. Next base: position 260,228 of record CAEFZP010001896.1, on the reverse strand, counting down.
TGGAAGTATGAACAATCCTACCTCTGTCCTGGACCCATTCCAGGAACAGTTTTAACTTTGTCTTTCTATCCCAAATGTTGGAAGAGAAAGAGAGAGAGAATTCTAGGTCTGATATATACCAGTCTAGAGTCTGGAGTGCGTTAGAAAGAGCACTCTAGACTCAGAGGATTTTTATTTTATTTTACTGCTATAGACACACACGCACACCTGTGGCCTGAGAACCTTTGTCCAGTAGGCCACACCCCTTCACCTGCTCCGAAGGGTTCTTCCTCTCAGTGGGTGGAGCCACAGACAACCAGGGAGAAACAGATGCGAAGCACAGGAGCACATTCCTCATCCCCGCAGATAGTTGCCATAGTAACCATCTGTCTCCTTTGCAGCTCAGGAATCTAATGTAGGGACAAAATATATAGAGAGGCTACAGTAGGGAGGGGGAAGGTGAGGGGTGCTAGAGAAGAGGAGGAGGAGGAGGAGGAGAAGGAGGAGGGAGAGGAAGAGGGAGAAGAGAAGGAGAAGAGAAGGAGGAGGGAGGAGGAGGAGGGAGACAGCTGGAGGAGTAGGAAGACAGGAGGAGAAGGGGGGAGGGAGAGACAGGGAGGTGGGAGTCAGATGGGAGGAGGTGGGGAGGAGGTGGGGAGGAGGAGCAGGCGGGGTAGAGAGCAGGAATGTAGCAGTTGAAGAGGAGGAGAGAAGGAGGGGTAGGAAAGGAGAGAGGCAGGAGGGAGAGGGACGGACGGGGCCTCATCTTCAAATTCTGTGGCGGCAGACTCCACGTACACAGGTTCTAAATCAGCTGGCTGCTCATCGTCGTACCTGATGGTGCTCTGAATAGACATCCAACATGGCTGCTGTCGACGTGTGTCGACGCGCTGGGTGTGCCGGTGCTGGTTTCTTCGTGGTTTCTGATGATAGCAGGTTGTGTTTACAATCCGGTGCTTCTTTTGTTGCTGCCTCCACCATCCTAACCTTTGCCTTTCTTACTCATTCTGTCAAGTGAAGTGGTAAATATGTTGCTGTTCTTTTGTACTGTCTGATCATGTACAGCCTGTGCATTCTCTGGCAGAGAGCTCAAAGAGTCGTACTGACAAAGATGAATGCTCGCGTTGGTCTGATAGACACTTCAATGTTGCAACCAGAACAGTTTGAGTCTGCCGACTGAAACGATAGGAGTCGGCTGGGAGGCGTGTGTGCTATGTACTGAATGTCTTTGTCATACTTGAAGAGAAGTTTAGGGTCACATGATGATGAAGCTCTGTTCTCATGTCTCTTGAAGACATTGCCTCATACCGCTATGGGGAGCGGGTGCTGATGTGTTCACTGCCTGCCTGTCGGTTTGTCAGGCTTGTTATGCATTACATGGTTATCTTCTGTGATCCTGTGGACAGTGCAGATCTGTCCCCCTCTCCATCCCCCCCCTCTGCAGAACTGTCTTCACTGTGTGGCTCAATCAAGGAGAGAGCTGCTGCTGGTGACTAATCACTGCTTATGTATTCACTGTTTTCTCTGTCTGTCGACCTGCCTGCCCTGTCTGTCTGTCTGTCTGTTTGTTGGTGTTCCCTTGGCACCATTGCTCTCTTGTGATGTAAGACCTATGGTCGAAAGTATGGATTTGAATCTGTATAGATTCTCTATGAGAATGTATTCCCTGCATTCATTTTGGAGACTGTGTGCGTTTCTATGGTTCCTAAGACTAGACACCTACATCTGGTCATGACTGAAGCTACTGTATGCTGGCTGGGAAGAATTATCATGCTTTCGGGGATCACAATTTACAGTTGCTGTGCCTTACAGTTGTATATCCAGTGTGAACTTGTAGAATTGTTTGGGTGTGGTAGACACTAGATTGTTTTGCCACAGCAGCAACGCATTGATATCTCTCTCTCTCTCTCTCTCTCGCTCTCTCTCGCTCTCTATCTCTCTCTCTCTCTCTGACTCTCTCTCTGACTCTCTCTCTGACTCTCTCTCTCTCTATGTCTCTCTCTCTCTCTCTGACTCTCTCTCTCTCTCTCCCCCTCTCTCTCTCCAGCTTGGTTACTTTTGGCCTGGTCTGTTGGCCCAGATTCGGGACTGTTAACCTACCTGTCTGGTCTAACCTGTTGTGCGTGTGTGTTTGGGTGTGTGCGTGTTTTTATAATCATATCTAAGAACAGTTTATTTAAAGCCATTCCCTCCCTGATGTTGATGGCACTGGTGTTCTCATCCTGGCCATAGTGTAGCTGAGAGCGTGAGTGGACAATAACAGGAAGTCATCTTCAGCCTCACAGCTGAAGCTAAGTTTGTTACGGGGAGTTGCCAGGCAACATGAGCAAAGAGAGTTATGTATCTTCCTCTGTGTCACTTTTGATGTGGAATTCCCGCTGATTGTATATTAGGTGTGTCTCACATGCACGCATACTTTGTTTTTGTCTCTTGTAGACACACACACACACACACACTCACAGGTGAGGGCGTGTTCTCTTCCTTTAAACAAACAGTGTGCCTGTTTAATGACCAGTGTGGAGCAAACTGTGAGCCAGTCTCCTGAGAAGCACATGTCAGGCCACAGTGGATCATGTCTGGAACCAAGAGAGCATCAGGTAGTCGCATGGATGTTCTGCTTGTATGACTCTTTTTTAAGCAGCTCATAGATCGTGTTGAGCAGGCTCCTGCAGGTGTGGGAACATTGAGAATACAGGCCAAACAAAATGTCTGCTGGAGTACTCTGACTGGATTATCTGATGGGTGCAGTAGCTGTTGTTGGAAAACAAGCTCATATAGACTCTTTCTGTCTGTGTCGCATTTCCCTCTCTTTCACAACACGCGTGCTAGCTCTCGCGCACACACGCTCCACGAGCGCAGAGCGAGAGGCGAGCGCGAGGCGCGAGCTAGCGCTAGAGCTAGAGAGCTCTAGCTCGCATATCTCGCTCTCGATCTCGACGAGCGCAATCATCACGCAACTCTCACTCGCAGAGAGTGCGCTAGGATTGATCTGCTGGCGATCTCGCTCTACGCGCTCGATAGCTAGACTCGCTCTACGATCTCTCTCTATCTCTCTCTCATCATCTCTCTCTCTCTCTCTCACACTCTCCCATCTCCCTCTCTCTCTCTCTCTCTCTCTCTCACTGACTCTCTCTCTCTCTCTCTCCTCTGTCCAGGTGAGTCCAACCAGGAGCTGGGCCCTCCTCCCTCGGTGGACGAGGCAGCCAGCACGTTGATGACGCGTCTGGGCTTCCTTCTGGGAGACAAACTGAGTGAGGGGCCAGACGGAACAGAGTGTGGCATGGAGGATCCCCAAGATAGACAGGTACGGGCGCGTCAGCGACACCTCTCTGACGCCCTCAGCCCACTCATCTCAAGCTGTGCACTTGTCAGGATGATGTTGGAGGTGGGGGTGGGGTGGAGGGCTTAGGTCGCATGGTGTGGGCGGAGTGTACGAGCAGATTCATTCAAATGTCTCATTTTACTGACTGACTCATGTCAACTCTCTGTAGCATATGGTGTTAGAGGTAGTGTCGTGTTCCCCCGGAGCACAAAGCAATCTTTTCAATATTTCCACAGGCGCAGCTCGCCTTAAATGTGTTGTTTGATATATTAACTGCTTGTGTTTTGTCATCACGAAAGTAATTGCGTTTCGGCACAAAATGTCTTCTCCGACATCACTAGGGAAAAACCTAGGGACGCTACCTGCTGTCTAGCAATCATAGCTGTGGTGTTCAGAGTGCGTTCTGTCTGTCTGGGAGAGCAAGGTCACCTCAGCCTTCTGAGAGTTCATTGCCTGCGTCGCCCCTGCTTCAGAGAGGCTGGGCTCTAGACCGGGTTCTTGGGGGCGGAGCCGGTCCTGAGAGACGTCCTGTGTGTGGTCGTCTCCTGCCTTGTTGGAGCTCCTGGGAATGTGCCAGCTGTGCTGGACAGAGGGCCTCCTAATTCCCACCCCCCCGTCCTCCAACACACACACACACACACATACACACACGTCAGCTGTCAGCACCCCCTGAGTCACAGAGGCCAGAGAGGCCAAGGGGACTGACTCCAGTAGAGGGTCAGGGGCCACAGTAAGACAAGCAGCACCGGGCTTCTGTGTGTCTGCTCACCCCCCACCCCCACCCCTTCCAGTGCCCTCAGTGTCACCCGAGGTTCCCCTCAAACTGGAGCGCTGTCTTTAAAGGCAGACTGTGAGTGTGTGTGTGTGCGGGCGAGCAGGCAGATTAACCGTGCCAGGCTGCCGCCGACCCCTGCAGCGCCCTCTCATCCTAACCTGAGCTGACATCAGGCCAGGTCTCCGCAGGGTGCCGTGGAAACATTGTGACAGGCACCGTGGCAACAGGAGGAGAACAGGAAGTGCACCGGCCCTGTCAGCAAGGCTGCGCATTGCCATCCGTCTTTCTCACACTCACACATACACACACACACACTCACACACACACTCTCACACACACTCTTACACACACACACAAACGTGTGTTCAGTTAAACTCCGATAAACTGTTCACGATGGTACAGCTTACTCAGTGGATACGTTCATGTAAACCATGAGGCTTTATGGTTGGGGTATTTTTTTGCAGTTTTCTTTAGCTGTTCTTTTCTTTAGCTGTCAAATAACCAGCTAAAAGGTGTGATTTCACTGATTCCCTTGTGGTGGTAATGCGTGTCCACTGACGCCACTGTGATGCTGATACTGCCGTCCGTGTGTGTGTGTGTACGTGTGTGTGTGTGTGTGTGCGTGCGTGATGTTTTGTCCTCCAGGGCCTGACTTCCAACCAGAGGATGAGCCCGTGCTCCACCCTGACCAGCAGCACAGCGTCCCCCCCAGGAGGCAGCCCCTGCTCCACCCTGCCCCCCACCACCCCCGGACAGACCAGCAACAAGGACTGTGCCTACGGCTCCATCACCAGCCCCACCTCCACTCTGGAGAGCAGGGACAGTGGCATCATCGGTGACTACTCCTCACACACACACACACACACTGACCCGCACACACGGATACACACACACACTGACCTACACACACAGATACACACACTGACCCACACACACAGATACACACACACACTGACCCACACACACACAGATACACACACTGACACACACATAGGGATACACACACTGATCCACACACACAGATACACACACTGACCCACACACAGATACACACACTGACCCACACACAGATACACACACTGACACACACACACACACACAGTGACCCACACACAGATACACACACTGCAGTGATGTAGGTAAGCCTTCTCCTGGCCCCCTCCCTGTGTTTCCTCTGAGGGCAGTCTGTCCCCCCGTGTGTTGCAGCCACCCTGACTAGCTACTCTGAGAACATGGAGCGAGGGGCTAAATACGGTGAGGGTTCCCGTGGCAACCTAAAGCTGTGGCAGTCTCAGAAGTCTGGCATGGACTCGTTCCTGTACCGCGTGGACGAGAACATGACTGCCTCCACCTACAGCCTCAACAAGATCCCTGAGCGGAGCCTGGAGAGCATGTCCCCCCACTCCGCTCACTCTGTCCCCCTGTACCTCATGCCCCGCCCCAACTCTGTGGCAGGTGAGTCCCTCCTACCCCTGCCCCCACCCCTGACCCCACCCCTGACCCCACCCCATCCCTCTCCCCATCTTATCCCCTGCATGTTTCTTCCCCAGTGTGTCTGTTACCCCATGTGTGAAACTATGACCTTGACTATGACTAGTACCACAGCACTGAAAGATGTTCACAGTTGCTCTACACACAGTGCTTATCTATGCTAATGTCTCACCAGACAGAGAGAGAGAGAAGAATTGAGGTTTGATGAATAGCAATGTGCAGCCTGTCCTTGCTCTTGCTACAAGAAAATGAATACTTGAGTGTGCACAGAAATGTGTTTTGATGCGTGTGGAGGATATGTTTGCCGGGGGATTGTAGGAGCTTAGACCAGCTCCTCATGCTGGTCGTGTAGCTCGGTGTGACACTGGCTCTCTGACAGCAAGCAAGGCTTTAGAGAAGGAAGTCTCATGTTCTCCTTCATAATGAGACCATCAAAGGAGAGACCGGCGAGTAGGCAGGAGGGTTCAGAACCCGACATGAAAATGCATTAGCTCACACGAGCTGGAGAGGGGAGATGATTTTAGAGAGACCTGTAGGATGATCCTTCAGCAGGGGAATGGAGCCTGAAGAGGAGGAGAGGAGATGGATAGACGCATTAGGAAGCAGGGGAGATCTGTCTCCGTCTGCCACCAGGAGGGAGGGGCTAGGAGGAGAGCCTGCCTGTGGATTGGCTGGGCTCGCACAGCCGTGGAACATCAAAGCCCGGGGCATTATCTGTTTCCATCCCCCAGAGTGACCGAGAGGATGCTTTGAAGTGCAGGAGTAGAAAGCTGTCGAGGAGGATGGAGGGACGGAGGAGAGGGGGGGAAAGGAGGAGGAATAGGAGGAGGAAGAGAAAGGTCCAGTCCATTACTTAATGAGGGAAGGGTAGAAGGAGATGGTGAGAAGGTATAAAGGGTGGAACAATCGTAAAAAATGAAGAATTCATCTTTTGGATAATTCTCTGTTCCTCTGAGGAGAATAGGGTAGAGCTCAACTGAACATTAAATGTCCATTATCCTTAAATAACTGACATTTTGCTCTGTGGACTTTGAGAGAAGAAATGGTAACAGGAACCTGCTTAGCATCCATAGCAAGATCCTACCAATGTTTAACATTGTCCTTATGGAAGAAGCTTTTGTTTCACTCTTTCTGATATTGACGTTCTGCTAGCTACAGTGCAGGATGATCCTCTCCAAGCCCGTATTACATAATCATACACTGTGTAAATGTTGTACTGGAAAGGTATTCTTGCAGAACCTGAGCCCATCTCATATCTGAAATGACCGGCATGACTGTGGCGGACTCTGATCCCAGGCCCGCCTTCTCAGTCTGCCCTGATTGGACACCCTGATAGGGCTGGGCGTGTGCTATCCCCGGACTGTCAAACAGGAAGTGACAGATTTAGCAGCCGTAGCTCACAGTCAGAAGGGTCTCCTTTATTAAGCCCCGGGAGGCATTTTATGACACGCACTCTCTCGCGTTCTCTCTGCTTTCTTTCTTTTTCCCCCCTCAGTTTCTTTTCACTCCCGTCGAACGTGCTTTCTTAGCGCAGTGGCGCACGGACGCTGCAGTCTACTGCATTGCAGATAGATATTCCACACACGTTCACACACTCGCATATCAAAAGTTAAAAAGAGAGTTCCTGTCCCTTCTTCCTGGATGTGTCTCCCATAGGCCGTGCTGGAGTCTGTCCCCTGTTCAATGCCCCCACCCCGTTCTGATCAGGGCCAAACCCCCAACATTCCCAGCTGCCGAGTTCTCTCCATGTTGGGAAACTAGTGTGGTTTATTGTTGGTGCCATGACTGTGGTGACTCAGTCTGTACACTGTCTTTGTCACACACACACACACACTGATTGCTGAGACATTATCTCCGGCACGCACACGAATCGCTGCGGTTTTGAGCCCAGCGAGTTGGACGGTCGAACAGCACCGAGAGAGAGCGCTTGATCCTGAGGGGCCCTTCTACTGGAATATTCTACTTGGGGGCCAAGGCTATGCTTTCTGGGTGTGTGTGATCATAGTCGTGTTGGCTGATCAGAGACAGATGGAACAATGCTGGAATCAACCGTACCTTTCCCCGCTCTGTGATGCCTCTTGGGACATCTGGACCTGAGAGAAGTGCAGGTAACGTAGCTGAGGAACACCAGGGCGTTCCTGTTCCTGGAGAACCTGTTCGCATCAGCGCTCGCGCTCCGTATGTTGTACTCTCTGTACCCATCGGTAGTCAGAGGTGGTTGGGATGATTGAATGATTCTGGTTCCTTTATTGGGAGTCTCACAATCCGTTATTAGTCCAAATCCGATGGTTTGATATGCATGCATTCCATCTGTATGCTAAGTAAACACCGTATATACAATCCTGTCAATCCTAGGGGTCTAGGGGAACACAGTTACTCTCTCCGATTCAGAGGAACTGACTCGAGGGCTCCCTCCCCCCCCCGGTGTGTCCTGCAGGACACGGTGTCTCTCAGAAACATGTTCCTCTCCCTCCATCGAGGCTGGGGGGGGCTCCGTGAACGTCCAGCGCTCCCCTGAGCTGCCCTGAGGGACACGGCGTGGGGCGAACAGGCAGCAGCAGCGATCGTGTCGGGCAGAGCTAGATGAACTAGATGCCTGGTGGCATGTGCTTCCCCTCCATGAAACACGGACGCGGTGGGGGGGCGGGTATGGGGGGCCGTCTGGGGGGCCAGGCCCACCTCTCACCGTCAGCGGACGACTGAAGCGTGACAGGGGGCCTTGGGCCTCGGGCAGGAGCTGATGTTATGTGTGTGTGTATGTAGGTGTAATCAAGGGATTTACTTGGCCTGCTCTCTTCTGTCTGCCCCTTCATCCCTCCACACGCACACACACACATACACGCACACTCTTACACACACACACACACACAGCCACCAGCTCGGCTCACTTGGAGGACCTGGCGTACCTGGATGAGCAGAGACACGCCCCGCTGCGCACGTCGCTGCGCATGCCCAGACAGAACACGGTGGCCGGCCGCCCTGGCCAGGACCCGAGAGGTGAGCGACGTCAGCCTAGACACTGCACAACGCTCCTGTTCTCCTTATCTCTCTCCAAGTCTCTCCCTCCAAGTCTCTCTCTCTTTCTATCTCTCTCTCTGACTCACTGACTCATCCACAGCTTCTATTAAAGATGCACAGTCAAATGAAAGTGGAGAATTGGAGAGACATGTTGCATACAAATTGTTGCTGTAGCTTCTTAATGGTTAAAAATGACAGATGACAGAATGCACCAAAATTATGAAATGTGGGACATTTTGTGAAAACAAGCATTCACTTTAAATCCAGAATGCATTTCTTTCAGTCACCCCCATCCTCTCCTCTTTTACTTCTCTTCATACCACCATCCATCTCTCCTCTTTCAGTTTTCTGATCCTCCATCCATCCCTCCCTTATCTTTTCTCATCCTCCCACCCCCCTCTATTGTTCTACCTTTCCTCTCCTCCCATCCCTCTCCCTTTTCACCTCTTCTCATCCTCCTATCCCTCTCCCTTTTCACCTCTTCTCATCCTCCTATCCCTCTCCCTTTTCACCTCTTCTCATATCTGAAATGACCGGCATGACTGTGGCGGACTCTGATCCCAGGCCCGCCTTCTCAGTCTGCCCTGATTGGACACCCTGATAGGGCTGGGCGTGTGCTATCCCCGGACTGTCAAACAGGAAGTGACAGATTTAGCAGCCGTAGCTCACAGTCAGAAGGGTCTCCTTTATTAAGCCCCGGGAGGCATTTTATGACACGCACTCTCTCGCGTTCTCTCTGCTTTCCCTCTCCATTTTCACCTCTTCTCATCCTCCTATCCCTCTCCGCTCCCTCACCTCTCCTCATCCTCCCATCCCTTTCCCTTTTCACCTCTTCTCATCCTCCCATCCCTCTCTCCTCCTTCACCTCTCCTCACCCCCCCATCCCTCTCCGCTCTCTGCTCAAGGCTGCTCAGATGCTGTGAGTCATCCTCACCTGCTAAAGAATTAAAGAGCGTCAGACATGTTTGTCTGGCCAGCCTGGCTCGCACACACACTTATGCACACACACACACACTCACACAAACATACTCACACAAACAAACAAGCTCCCTGATTTGGTTTTCAAATATTTCATCAGGCTCTGTCGGGTTACAGACACTGTCATTAACTGTGTGATATGACTCACATGTCTCTGATGCTACCCGGAGAGCACATCTTCTTCTGGGGCCGCACTGTGTTACTTAATACATCATGTCTCCTCTGTTGGTGCATTGAAGAGCTTGTATTCTGCCTCACCCATATGCTCATTGATCCACTGGCATGTCGTAACGCTCCAATCCTCTTTTCACTGCTCTCTCTCTCTCTCTCTCTCTTTCTCTCTCGCTCTCCTGTCTCCTGTCTCCTGTCTCCTCTCTCTCTCTCTCTCGCTTGGCTGTTCTCTTCTCCGCTCTCTCTCTCTCTCTCTTTCTCTCTCTCTCGCTTGGCTGTTCTCTTCTCCGCTCTCTCTCTCTCTCTCTCTCTCTCTCTCTCTCTCTCTCTCTCTCTCTCTCTCTCTCTCTCTCTCTCTCTCTCTCTCTGTCTCACTCTCTCTCTCCTCTCTCGCTTGGCTGTTCTCTTCTCCTCAGCTTCTTCTAACTCCCATGCCTGGCAGTCCCAGTCCCGTAAGTTCCTCTCCTGGTAGCTGGTTCCACGTGGCCGCAAGTCTCCCTCCACGCACCCACAGCTGTCACCCACTGCTTTACACGCGTCCTCTTTGATTCATAATCTAGACCAAGGCAGCTCCATTGAACGTTCAGATATTCAGACGGCCATTTTGAGTGACCTCTAAGAATAAAGAACATTCCTGTAGAGTCGACGAACATTCCACTTCTCAAAGGATAGAAAGATACGCTAGGTCTTTCATTTCCGGTGGGAAACCTTACCTAAGAGATACTCCTTTTTTGGTCTCACACAACTGAGATGATACTCAGTCTTGCCTTGAAAGTGCACCCTCTAGTGAGAAAACAACATGCGTACATCTACAGACACAGAATCAAACAGACAGTTTCTGCCTTCAGAGCTAATGTTTCACTTAGGTTTTCACTTAAGTCCGTATAGTTACATATTGTGTGATTGAGAAGGAAATGTCATAGTCCTGCATGTTTCTCCTGCCTCTCTCCAGTGAAACGTCATAGTCCTGCATGTTTCTCCTGCCTCTCTCCAGTGCGCTTGGCGCCGTACAGGCCTGCGGACATCTCCCTGAAGCCGCTGCTCTTCGAGGTGCCCAGCATCACCATGGACTCGGTCTTCACCGGCAGGGACTGGCTCTTCCAGGAGATCGATGCCCAGCTCAACAACCCCGACTCCAGCAACAACCGCGGCGTGGTGGTGGTGGGCAACATCGGCTTCGGCAAGACGGCCATCATCTCCCGCCTCGTGGCGCTCAGTTGCCACGGCACCCGCATGAGGCAGATCGCCTCGGACAGCCCGCAGGCGTCACCTAAACGTAGGCACCCGCCCCTCGCCTCTCACAGTCTAGACAGGGAATCCGATAGTTGTCCCACCTGTGAGCGTGTGTGTTTGTCAGATGGCTGAGTGGTTAAGGAATCGGGCTACCAATCAGAAGGTTGCCGGTTCGATTCCTGGCCGTGCAAAATGACGTTGTGTCCTTGGGCAAGGCACTTCACCCTACTCGCCTCGGGGGAATGTCCCTGTACTTTACTGTAAATCGAGTGTCTGCTAAATGACTAAATGTACATGTCCCCCGTCAGATGGAGAGGGTCTGCCCCTCAGCCACGGCACCCTCGGGGGGGGCAGCTGTCCCGGGACCCCGGAGATGAGGCGACGCCAGGAGGAGGCCATGAGACGCCTGGCCTCTCAGGTACCCGGGCCGTTCACACCCGTCAGACACTCAGCCTCTTTTACCCCAGAGTTTCCATGACAACCGTCCTTGAACGATAGTGTCTGCCTTCCTTCACATTGTCACAAAACCCGTGAGTCACTAAGCCGGCCCACACAGCCAATCCACATATGATCCACCGTGGGCCCACAGCCTCTTGAGCTGCCGTCCAGTGGCGCTGAAGTGCCGGGCTGTGTAAACCCTCGCCTGTGGGAGTGATGCACCTGTCTGTCATGGAATATAAACCTGATGGTCAGCGAGGCCCCAGGTTCACTGTCTGTGTGGCCCCTGTTTGCCGTCTGTGTGGCCCCTGTTTGCCGTCTGTGTGGCCCCTGTTTGCCGTCTGTGTGGCCCCAGGTTCACTGTCTGTGTGGCCCCTGTTTGCCTTCCGTGTGGCCCCAGGTTCACCGTCTGTGTGGCCCCTGTTTGCCGTCTGTGTGGCCCCAGGTTCACCGTCTGTGTGGCCCCTGTTTGCCTCCCGTGTGGCCCCCGTCCCCCCTGCTGCTCCATAACCAGCCCCAATGTGTTGCATTATGCAGATGCTTTTATATGAGCAAAAACATCACCGCCGGGGAGACTCATGAAATATTGATGCCTGCAGAGAAGCCATTTCCCAGTTTGACTATTAAATAGTGTTAACTGTATGCATTCATAATTGAGCCCACGCCTTCATTTGCCACTTGTTTTAAGCCCAACGTGTGTGGACATCAACATCCTGTCAATATTTGTCTTTCTTTCTCTGCCTTTTGTTTGCGCCGCCCTCTTTAACAAAGCTTGGTTCACTTCAAACCCCGTCTCTGATCTCCCTCTTCCCTGGGCTGTCTGCGCCCGCTGCTGCTGCTCTCCTAATTGGCCGAACCTCTCCTTCTCTAGAACGTTCATGTTACTCAGCAGTTCATCAGGTCGTGCGCCGACTAGACGATGATGGATGGATTAACAGGTTTAGATTATATCCCCCGCACTCGTCCTTTCTGACTCTCTGTGTCGCCGCCTCGTCTTCTGACGCGGTCTGGACTCATACGAAGTGTGCTGTTCACGGCGAGCCGGCGAGCTCTGAATTATTAATAGGTGAAACCACCCAGTGAAACGATAAGCATTATGTTTCATTAAACCACAATCATCCACCGTGAAGAAGTTGACTCAGTCCCAAATGAGTCATAGCGGTGCATATCATAAATTAGGATTCAACACGGGTAACAATACGCCGTGTTATCTACACCCTCCGAGGCGTTGTCTGTCATTTTAGATTTTCCCCTCCTCTCTGTCGGTCCCTAGGTGGTGGCCTACCACTACTGCCAGGCAGACAACGCCTACACCTGCCTGGTGCCGGAGTTCGTCCACAACGTGGCCGCCCTGCTGTGCCGGGCCCCTCAGCTCCTGGCCTACAGAGAGCTGCTCCTGAGGGAACCCCACCTACAGAGCATGCTCAGTCTGCGCTCCTGCGTCCAGGACCCCCTGGCGTCCCTGAGGAGGGCGGTCCTGGAGCCCCTGGATGCTCTCTATAAAGGTCCGACCTTTCACCTCTGCATCTCACTCTGTCTTAGGCACAGTAAACACGCTTCTACGCGACTATTGTCGTGGTGCCATTCATAATCGCTCCCTACAGTTGATTTATAATAATAATCATCATCATATCGACTCATGTCCTTTGTGTTTCAGAGAGGAAGATCACCTCTGAAGAAGACCTGGTCATCCTTATCGATGGACTTAACGAGGCAGAGTTCCACAAGCCTGACTATGGAGACACCATCGTGTCCTTCCTGAGTAAAACAGTAAACAAGTTTCCTCCCTGGCTGAAGCTTGTGGTGACAGTGAGGACCACACTGCAGGTGGGTGGACACTGTCTGCGTGCATCAATACCTCAGAGTCGGAGGAGCCGAGCTCATTTCAAATTCAGTCGGTTTTCAGTTAATATGGTGACTTGTGCGTCATCAAATGCTCATGTGATTCACCCTCCCCTCATGTGTTCCCCTCCTACTCACGCCCATTATTCCTTCTCTCTCTTTCTCTCTCTCTCTCTCTCTCTCCCACCCGTCCCTCCCTCCAGGAGATCACCAAGCTGCTGCCTTTCCACCGGATCTCCCTGGACGGGCTTGAGGAGAACGACCCCATCGACCAGGACCTGCAGGGGTACATCCTGCACCGGATCCACAGCAGCCCTGAGATCCAGAACAACATCTCCCTCAACGGCAAGATGGACAACACCACCTTCGGCAAGCTCAGCTCCCACCTCAAGGCCCTGAGCCAGGGCTCCTACCTTTACCTGAAGCTCACCTTTGACCTCATCGAGAAGGGCTACCTGGTCCTCAAAAGCTCCAGCTACAAGGTAGATACACTCTCATGGCTGCCGTGGTTCACCCTTCGCCTGCCACACTGAGATCACTGATGGTGGACAGGAAACTTCTAGAAGAAAACACGATTGCGGTGGGGGAGGAGTGGAAGACGCTGCCTCTCTGGCCCCGCGGGCCCTTCCTTTCCTTCTAGTAAGTTCCTCTTCCTCTTCACGACTGTCCCCCGCTCCGCAGGTGGTGCCCGTGAACCTGGCGGAGGTCTACCTGCTGCAGTGCAACATGCGCTTCCCCACGCAGTCGTCCTTCGAGCGGGCGCTGCCCCTGCTCAACGTGGCCGTGGCGTCCCTCCACCCGCTGAACGACGAGCAGATCTACCAGGCCATCAACGCGGGCTGGCTGGAGGGCACGCTGGACTGGGAGGACTTCCATCAGCGCGTGGACAACCTGTCCGTGTTCCTGGTGAAGAGGAGGGACGGCACGCGCATGTTCGTGCACCCCTCCTTCCGGGAGTGGCTGATATGGAGGGAGGAAGGAGAGAAGACCAAGTTCCTCTGCGACCCCAGGTTGGTGGGGCCTACCGATCGAGAGGCCTACTACGATTTGTTGTTTTTGCGATTGGATGCTCACGTTACGTGTTTCGTCCAATGAAAAGATCGGGAGGATTTTGAGGTCGATTTTACCGGCCTGGGGTCATTTGAGCACAGTCTTAACTCGCTTATCTTCCACTGTAGGAGTGGACACACCCTCCTGGCCTTCTGGTTCTCACGCCAGCAGAACAAGCTGAACCGACAGCAGACCATTGAGCTTGGCCACCACATCCTTAAAGCACACATCTTCAAGGTAAACTGCTCTCTGAATAGTCTCTCTCTCTCTCTCTCTCTCGCTCTCTCTCTCTCTCTCTCTCTCTCTCTCTCTCTCACAAACAAACAAACAAACTCTGATAGACATATTCACACATGAACATACACACGTGTTCCTGGCATCGGTGAAAGCAAAACAAAGCAAGCTGACGTTGCTGTGCCTCTCTCAGGGCCTGAGCAAGAGGGTTGGGGTTTCCTCATCGATCTTGCAAGGGCTTTGGGTGTCCTACAGCTCAGAGGGCCTGTCCACCGCGCTGTCGTCCCTTCGAAACCTCTACACGCCCAACATCAAGGTACGCGCTCCTAGGGAAGGGAGTTCCATGCTTCTGGGCATCCATGCTTCTTTTTGGGCAGCACGGTGGCGCAGTGGTTAGCACTGTCGCCTCACAGCAAGAAGGTCCCTGGTTCGAACCCCGGTCGCTCCAGGTCCTTTCTGTGTGGAGTTTACATGTTCTCCCCGTGCCTGCGTGGGTTTCCTCCGGGTACTCCGGTTTCCCCCACCATCATAAAGACATGCGTATGAATGCGTATGAATGTTGAATGAATGTTGGTGGTCAGAGGGCCCGTATGGCGCGAATTGGCAGCCTCGCTTCTGCACCACCGGTATGACTGGGTCTGAATGAATACTTGACTCTGTAAAGCGACTTTGAGTGTCCTGGAAAAGCGCTATACAAATAAAATGTATTAATTCTGGACCTTCAAGTTTCAATGTTTGTCACAATACGTAACGAGGAAGATGGTTAACGCCAAAAAGATGCAGTTATATGTTCCTCTTGTCTCGGCTCTGTGTTCTGAGGTGCTTGACTCTCTGCTATGTGTTTGTGTGTACTAGGTGAGCCGGCTATTGATGCTGGGCGGAGCCAACGTGAACTACCGTACGGAGGTCCTGGCCAACGCCCCCGTGCTGTGCGTGCACGCCCACCTGGGCTACATGGACATGGTGGGCCTGCTGCTGGAGTACGGCGCCTGGGTGGACGCCCCCTCAGAGAGAGGCCTCACCCCTCTGGGCTACGCAGCCTCCGCCGGACACATGGCTATCGTCACCACTCTGTGTCGCAGGAAAGCCAAGGTAGGCTGGAGGAGTGTGTGTGTTGGTGGGAAAGAGAGTTCTGCACATGTCTAAACAGACAGGAGGCAGGAGACGAACTGGAGACGAATCAAAGCAGGTGTCCGGTGAGATCCGTGGCTTTATAGTCGTTCTAATTAGCCAGATGCTTCGGTCGTAGGCACAGGCTCGTTTGGCAGTCGTCGCTCGCATCTGTTGTGGCGCGCCCGCTCAGAGACTGTCCAGAGGAGAGCTGGACTACAGCACCTGTGTGTGTGTGTTCCTCCCATAAACAGGTGGACCACCTGGATAAGAACGGCCAGTGTGCCTTGGTGCACGCAGCCCTCAGAGGGCACCTGGAGGTGGTCAAGTACCTCATCCAGTGTGACTGGGGCCTGGGAGGACAACAACAACAACAACAGCAGCCAGCTGCCTTCAGTAAGAGCCATGCGGTCCAGCAGGCTCTCGTTGCTGCGGCCAGCATGGGGTACACAGAGGTAGGCTGGCTAGTCTGATACGGGTCTGAGGAATGAGGGACATACTGGTACTATCTGTCCTTGGATTGTTGTTCTGTTTTGTCTTGTTGTTCTATCTGTGATGCTATAGCCTGCATGGAGAATACCAAATCAAATTCCTGTATTGATACATGGCAAAATAAAGTGGAATTGAATTGAATAGATGATTTGCCATTCCTAGTCTTCGGTTGTATTTATCTTCAGCTAGGCTATGCAGTCGTTAGAGACATTTTCTTCAAACCCTAATTGTTGCGGTGAAATTGTGTCTGGTGTGGCTGCAGATTGTGACCTACCTGCTGGACCTGCCCGAGAAGGACGAGGAGGAGGTAGAGCGCGCTCAGATCAACAACTTTGACACACTGTGGGGAGAGACAGGTATTTTACCCCCGGAATTCCACCTTATGGACAGGAATCTTCCTGTTTCTCACTCGTTGGTCACAATCTGAGATACAGCCATATCGACACATACCACTTAGTGTTGAATGGTGACTTGGCACAAACACACAACCGTGCAGTGAAACTAGATCAGCGTCGAGGAGTACATCGATCCGTGTCTCTCTGTGCTTCAGCTCTGACGGCGGCGGCGGGACGGGGCCAGATGGACGTGTGTCGTCTGCTCCTGGAGCAAGGGGCCGCGGCGGCGCAGCCCAACAGGCGAGGCATCGTCCCCCTCTTCAGCGCCGTGCGGCAGGGCCACTGGCAGGTCAGCAAACCAGAGAGCTCAAATCTGTCACACATCCTGTTCGAGAACGACACACCTGAAGCAGATGGCTCGTCAGAGTGAGTGGATGGTGATGGTCTGTGTGGTGTGGTCTGTGTGGTCGTCCTGCAGGTAGTGGACCTGCTCCTGACCCACGGGGCCGACATGAACCTGGCGGACAAGCAGGGGCGCACCCCCCTGATGATGGCTGCCTCCGAGGGCCACGTGGACACAGTGGAGTTCTTACTGGTTCAGGGTGAGGCCCTCTGTCCCACAGCTCCAGCGTTGCACTCTGTCTCGCTCCACGCCTCGCTCTCTACCCCCATTCACTGGCCAAAACGGATTGGACATTTACACTGTTCGACCAGCAGCTATGGCTGAGCGACATTGACCTTTGACCCATCCTCCCTCTCTCTCCCAGGTGCCTCCCTGGCCATGACGGACAAGGAGGGTCTGACTGCTCTGAGCTGGGCGTGTCTCAAGGGCCATCTGCCCGTAGTGCACTATCTGGTGGAGCAGGGCGCGGCCACAGACCACGCTGACAAAAACGGACGCACACCCCTGGATCTGGCGGCCTTTTATGGAGACTCTGAGGTGGTGAGTGGTCAGCAGGAAGAGGTGGAACCCTGGTCAGGGTTAGCGCTGCTGGAACAAGACACTTAAGAAAATCGTTTTTTGTTCTTCTCCGTGTTTTCAGGTCCAGTTCCTGGTGGATCACGGGGCCATGATAGAACAGGTGGACTACAGTGGGATGCGTCCTCTGGACCGGGCAGTGGGCTGCAGAAAACACATCCGTGGTGGTCACCTTGCTCAAGAAAGGAGCCAAGATAGGTATGGACCTGACCTCTGGACCTAGGAGTGTCTCCCGCTCCACAACAGCGGCTCCCTCCACAACAGCAGCTCCCTCCACTCCATAACAGCAGCTCCCTCCACTCCATCTTACTCTGCCAGTTCTAAAATAACACCCCTGACTGACATTGAGCATTTCTATGAAGCACTGTGTATATACGGGTCAAATGTGTTGTGAAAAGTCATGTACTGTAAATCAGACATGCATGCAAGGCTCTGAACTGACGCCCAGACTCCCTGTCGTGGCAGTCCTCCTGGCTGTCCCTCGACGGCAGTCATCCAGCTCAGCTAGACTAAGCTAAACACCCCCCGCCCCTCCCCAGCCCCACTACTGCACTGTGCTGCTGCTTCCTGGCTATTCATGGCTCAAATGTTGTACCGTTAACTCTGCTCCTGTCTCTCTCTCTCTCTCTCTCTCTCTCTCTCTCCCTCTCTGTCCCTGTCTCTTTTTTTCTAATCTCTTTCTCTCCCCTCTCTTTTCTCTCTTTCTCTCTGCTGGCAGTTTCGCAGAGAGATGACTGTTACCGCTGTTGCCGTTTTCTTTCTGTGTTTCTCAATTTTTTGGTTGCCAAGGCACTTTTTCACGCTTCTCACTGCTGCTTTTTCTGTGTTCCTTTTCTGACTCCTTCTTCTCTGCCGCCACCTCTTTCTCCTTTTCTCTTTCCTCCACCATGCCTTCTCTCTCTCTCTCAAACACTCCCACTCCCACCTTTTTATCCTCGGTTTCCTTTGGCAATTCTCGCCTCCGCTCTCCCCACCCCTCCGCTCCGCTCTCCCCTCCCCTTACACTCACTCCCTCGCTCATGACCTCCCTGACCCCTTCCCCCTGACTCCGCCTCTCTTTCCGGCGCCAGGATGTCAGACGCTGCCCAGTCGGCCGAGAGGTAAAGCCAAGGCAGTCGACTTCTCACCCCACCAGGCATTTTGACAGCTCTATCTCCTCCTCTCTGTGTTGTCTCTGTGTGCCAGGCCAGCTTAGCTACCAATTTCTAAAATAACTTTCAGGTATTAGCATCGATATATGGTTGGACTGCTTAGAGGTAGATGTTTCAGCTTCAGGTTGTCTATGATGCATGCCAAGCCTCTAGACCACATTGTGTACAAAGTCGTTTCTTATTCCATCTCACAGATGCATGACTAAACCCTTCCTATAATCCTCCTCGCTTGGAAGAAATAGTGCATCTGCATGTGTTTGTATGGCCTACGACTACAGGTTCAGGTGATAGACTGTGCCTAGTTCCTCTTGGTGGATATCAGGGCACTCTGCTCTGCCAAGTCCTGCTCCACACACTTCTCCAGACAGGGGCTGATGTGCTCTGGCCTGCCCACCTGTTCTGTGTGTTCATGTGCTCGACCAACCCTGCTCCTCTTCTGCTCTCTGTGCGGGCATGGGGTTTCAAAGATGGCTGCCGCAGACTGAAGTAGAAGAATTGGACTAGATACTTCTTCATTTTTGAGTGAATTCTGTTGGACGATGTCCACATTTCTAGTTCATGCAGGGACATTTGTTTTTTGGGGGGCATATTGTTCTAGAAGTTCTACTGTCCCATACCGTACCGAGGCCAGAGAATAGAATAGGGTATTTTCCTCTGCAGCTGATGCCTGTCTACCTACCTCATTCTTTGTTTGTTTGTTTGTTGTTGTTGTTGTTATTGTTTGTGTCTTGTAACCGATTGCTCCCTCCCATGTGTTGTGTTGTTATCTCCCTTGGTTGCTCACCTTTCCCTCCGTCCTTTCTGTCTACCTCCCAGGTCCAGCCACATGGGCAATGGCCACCTCCAAACCTGACATCATGATAATCCTACTTAGCAAGCTGATTGAGGAAGGAGACAGTTTCTACAAGGTGAGGGTCTTTACCTCTGGGGGGAAAAACCGACAGCTCATAGTTTGTCTTTTAAATTGTTGTGTTTTGTTCGGTATTTAGCATTTTCTGAAAATCAATTTACCAATGCAAATTACATGATGCCCTTTATTTGGCAAAGGAGTAACTGTCTCGTTGACATCAGTCTCACTAGAAGCGTGTCTCTGTGTTTCTCTGACAGAAGGGGAAGGTGAAGGAGGCTGCACAGCGTTACCAGTGCGCCCTCAAAAAGTTCCCACGTGAAGGTTTCAGTGAGGACCTGAAGGCCTTCGGGGAGCTCAAAGTTTCTATTTTCCTGAATCTGTCCAGATGTCGGCGGAAAATATTCGTGAGTTTGAAAACTGAGATAAAGGCTTTGAATATTTTCTCTAAAATCTCGGTTGTCCAGGAAGTTGTCTACCTATCTATTTATAGTATATTTCATACCTGTATCTGACCCTTATGGTTATTCTGTTCATCCCTGCTACCCTGACGCTGCTATTTACAGGACTTTGGGATGGCTGAAGAATTTGCTACCAAGGCGTTGGAATTGAAACCAAACTCCTACGAGGCATACTATGCCAGGGCTCGTGCCAAGCGGAGCAGCAGGTAGGCCAAGCTCTATCACCTGGGCCAAGCTCTATCACCTGGGCCAAGCTCTATCACCTGCTCATGTTTCAGATCCATCATCCATCCACTGTAACTCGCCATATGTTAAACATGCCTTGTCCGGTCCTCTGCAGGCAGTTCCCCGAAGCCTTAGAGGACCTGAATGAAGCCATGAAGCACTGCCCCAACAACCGTGAGATCCAGCGGCTGCTGCAGCGGGTCGAGGAGGAGTGCCACCAGCTCAGTCTCGAGGAGCAGCAGGAGCTGGAGCCCCTCCCCTCACCGCCCCCGACTCCGCCCCCAGAGGCGGAGTTGATCCTAGACATGCCCCTCCCCCCTCCCCCAGAGCCAAGGCTGGAGGACATGGAGTCCGTCCAGGAGCTGTTTGAGGATGAGGACTACCTGGAGCAGGAGCTGGAGGCCTTGTCCAATCCCTCCAGTCTGCCCATCATCCAGAGCCCCCCGCTCTCTCCCACCCACCATGACCAGGTCTACCTTTCAGGGGGCTCCCCCATGGGCCAGCCTTATGACTACCATCCCACCTCTAGCTCCATGTCCTCCCCCACCCGTCAAACCTACCAGCCCATTTCACCCTCCATGTCCCCCACCCACCAGAATTCCCACTACCGGCACAGCCCCCCACTCACCTCCCCAGGGAACCAGCCCTCCTATCGTTTCAGCCCTCCACCAGAACAGCAGAGCCCCCCACCCTCCCCTCTGCGACGTGGGCCGCAGTACAGAGCCAGCCCCCCCGTGGAGAGCATGTGTATGTATAGGTCTCAGTCGGGCTCTCCTGTGCGCTACCAGCAGGAGCAGCTCCCCAGCCGGCCCAAATCCCCCCTGTCTAAGATGAGCAGTCAGAGGTCCTTCCAGCTGACCTCGCAGGCCTCCCTGTCCTCCCAGCACCCCCAGGTACAGGGCCTGCGTCTGCAGCCCTCCATGGCCCAGATTGTTCGCACCAACCAGCCAAACAGTGGCTACGGCCAGATGGGGCACCCCATCAGCGGCCGCTACCAGGGGGGCTCTGTGGATGTGGAGAGCCGGCTACTTTACCAGCCCTCTCTGGACGGGCGTCCCATGAACCAGGTGCAGGGCAGCCTGAGTGCTGGGGCCCTCTGTCAGCACGGGGGTCGAGGAGGGGTCATGGAGTCAGGCCTGATGAAGGACGAGTTACCCCAGCGCCCCTCCTCAGCCTACCGCGCCAGCAGTGGTGGCCCCGGGGGCATCCGCTACAGCCAGACCCCCCAGATTAGCCGTAGCCAGTCAGCCGCCTACTACCCAAAGCATGAGCTGGAGCGCTCCAATGCCCTGCCCCAGTGCCAGCTGGGCTCGCCCGAGATCTCCCACATGGTTAGACGCCCCATCAGTGCCAACACTACCGAGATCAAGCATAACATGTCCGCTCCCAGGCCTCTCATCCACTCCCAGAGCGTGAGCCTGCGCTTCTCCCCTTCCAGCAACAACATCTCCACGGGTTCAACCTGCAATCTAACCCCAGGCTTCAGGCCTTCCAACTCCATTCAGCAGATGGAGATCCCATTGCAGGTAGCATACGAGCGCTCCTGTGATGACATCTCGCCAATCTCACCCTCACAGGGAGGTGGCGGGGGGCTTTACCAGGGCGAGACCACTCGCTCGAGGAACACGCCCTTCATGGGTATAATAGACAAGACAGCACGGACTCAGCAGTACCTGCAGCAGCCGTCACGGCCCTGGGCCATGACCTCCATGGACTCGGCCATCAGCCCCACGTCGCCTGGAAACCTGGTGACGCAGGGCTCCACCTACAGCCCTCCCACGTCGCTAGGCAACATCGCCTACTACAACAAGACCAACAATGCCCAGAATGGACACCTGCTGGAAGAGGACTACTACTCTCCACAATCCTCACTGAGCAAGCTGGCGAACGGCTCCCGCGGAGGGGATCTCCTGGAGAGGGTGAGCCAGGCGCCCACCTACCCGGACGTGAAGATGGCCAGAACTCTGCCAGTAGCACAGGCCTACCAGGACAACATGTACCGGCAGCTCTCCCGCGACTCCAGGCAGGGCCCTCCCTCCCCCATCAAACCAAAGAGACCGTTCGTGGAGTCGAATGTGTGAGGGGGTGCGTGGGACGGGGGTGTGAGTGAAGGTGTGCGAGTGTGCGAGAGGTGTGTGCGGGGGGATGGGAGGGAGGTAGTCATCATTTCTGACCTTGGTATCTGACGGATTCATACAAAACAACTCTGACTTACTGTACTCTCACATACGGACAAACATTAGCAGTCGGTTAGACTTACAGAATAACTACTTACAGAGAAGCCAGAAGTGGTGACATTTCAAACTCTGCACATAGAGGGGTTACAGAGACCTGTCTACTCTAAAACAGAGCCATGGGGACTTCCACAGGGAGCGAGTGAGGTCATACTACTGTGTGTAGTTTGTAGGCCAAATACCTGCTGAACCTTTGGACTCCATGTTCTATCCCTTAGTATACAAAGTGTGCTCTTAATCAAGGTTGCTAGGCTCTATGTAATACAACATTAATATATGTTGAGTACTGTAAATTGCTCACAGATTTCAAGCAAACCCACAGTACTATATACGTATATATATATAAACAAACAGTTTGTGTTTGAATTGTATTCTTGTTTCTCCCAGTCTTAAGCTTTTTTGTTTCATACTGGGAAAAGGTATTTTAAAGTAAACATGGTGGAAATGAGGGCCATTCATGATCTATGAATTATGAGTTTCATTCAGTTGTATTTGTCATATTTGCTTTACCGTGTTATGTTATAACATGTATTTGTGTTTGTCACAGTACATGTACTCATATTCAGCTTAGGTATTAATACATTATACTTAAATGTACTGAACACAACTCATAATATACCTTTAGTATGATGAACAACTGTCTAACTGCCATAGTCTGAATCTCTTCACTTTTTTTCCATAACCTCTAAGAATAGCCAGAAACAATTACTCACCTTTGAATACCTGCGAAACAGTGTGCTTGTAGAATGTCTTTATTTTTAAATGCTTTCAAGCTTTGCAGTATTCACACTATGGTTTGGAGATAGCAATGAACTGAACTGTATCAGGCACAGAATTTTAGGCTAGTAAATATTTATTGTATTTTCTCATCACTACATTAATTAATTCATATAATTTGTTGATGGATAATCCATATTGTTTTTTTTCGTTTTTTTTAATATTCAGGTTTAGATTACATAGCTAGCAGCGAAGGTCACGCAAGCGCCAAAGTTAGGAGGTCCTCTTGAACTTACCACTATGGAGAGGTAATGTCAGAGGACAGATGTATTATTTGAAGACAATGTGAAGTATTTAAACTGAATTGGGTATCTCTCCTTTATTTTATATTTTAATTTTGTATTATTCAACCCTTTCTGCACTACTGCCTGTGAAGTTCTTAACTAAAGGTGCACTTTACGTATTTTAATTATTTTATCGTTATGACAGACTTTGAATTTAGATTACAGTAAGTGGATGTGTGTAGGTCAGATGGGCCTACAATGGACATTTAATAAAGGATTACTTTTGTTTGAAGGAAAAGGAAGTAGATATGAATCATAACATAAAGAACAATGTTTTAAATATATAGAGATGTATAGTATGTACTTTATAGCACAACTTGTATTGGCTGTATATACCGTCTGAAATATCGCACTCAACCCAACTCCAGATTCTCTCAAAGGCAGGTCTTTTCCAAACGTCTTTTATGACGTAAGACCCGCACTCTCTTTCTCAGAACCATTGTTACGTCCTTATACATATTCATGCAAGAAAATAAACTGTCTAATTTGTGCAATTATGTCCAAAATAATCTCCTACGCAGGATCCATTAAAAACAGACATATTTTTATATTTGCAGACGGAGTGGGTTGAGAGTGCTGAACTGAGAGACAGAGTGAGTTAGCAGTTAAAAGGGAGATTAATCAAATTGTTCCCAACCCACACTGCAATTCATGGAGTTACACAAGGCACACAGACAGACAAAGCAGACAGGCAGACAGACAGATACAGACCGATACAGACAGACAGACAGACAGGTAGGCGGGATTTACTTTGGACATAGTAAAGCGAGGTAGGCCATAGTGTTGCCAGTGAACTGCACTGCTGTCCTCATCACAGAATAGCCCTGCCCTGATTGGAGAACAGAATAGCCCTGCCCTGATTGGAGAACAGCCTGCAGAGACCCTGTGTGACTCCCCCAGTTATATCTGCTATATGAGAGGTATCAAATAGTTATTTATTGAATCAAATGTATGAATTGTAATATTCTTTCAGAAGCAGTACCCTTGAGAGCCTGGGGTATTTGTTTGATGTAAATGAGTTTGCTGTATATAGCCTGATGCATGTACTATGATTTCCATGAGCTCTAACAAAACCCCATCTGGTGTGTATAGTGTCCTGATTCTGGTGGTGGGTCAGTTGGGGTTTGGGATAACAGTAGGAAGACAGTTGTCCTGAAATGTTCCTTATTCATTTCCTTCAATCTCATTTGACAGACGCCGACAAAGTTTTCTATTTTTTATTTTGTTTTAATGTATTTGCTTGCTAAGCAGAGTTCTCTTGTCTGTACATGTGGGCTTTCAGAGCGCTGTGATAAAAAGTTTAATTGAAAACAATAATAAAAAGAATGTGTTTCTATTCCATGATAACATTGTAATCTGTACAGTCGACCTATGTATTGAAGAATAACATATTTATAAATGGCTACCAACATGTCCGGCATGTCATTTATTTTATTCACTTTTGAAGTTAATAGTGCAATTTAACAGCATATGTAAACTAAAAGCACTTGGAGTAAACTTTTTGGTTATTCTACAAGCATCGAATAGTACAATATGACTAAAAGAATTACCTTGGTTTGACCAGATGATGGCACTGTTTTAATCCGACACTACCACAAACACTTTACCCATTTGATAAAATTTACAAAAAAGGCAATACAATGAGTGGTATTCAATATGAAGAGGAATCATACAATGCATAGGTTTTATTCCCACATGCATCAATAGATGCACTGGAGGAAAGTCATTCAAAATAACTTAATACTGTTCTGTCTTTAAAGTCCATGTTTATCTACCTTTTTTAGGAGTGTCCATGAAAATACACGTTTGTCCTCTGAGGTTCATTTTCAATCCTTCTTTTTTTTGACAGTCAGCAGTTGCACCAACCCAGGTATAAAGACCATGACCACCTGGGGCACTATGATGAATTTGAGAAAGAAGAGGCCGTAGAAGAGAGGCTGTGGCTGGATGGGAAGAGGCAGGCGGTTGACATGATAGAGAGCCATGGAGGAGAGGGCCAGGCACAGAGCTCTGGGGGCCCAGGGGAGAGTCCATCCTTCGGGCTTCCAATGCTGGGCCAGGCCTAAACCCAGAATGGCACCACAGTCGCGTGTGAGTGAAGAGAAGGGGGCGGTGTCCAGACGAATCCACTCAGGATGGGAGCACCACTTCTTAGCCATCGGAAAGGACCTGTGAAATAGGCAATGTATGTTTGATTACATCAATGTACTCTCTTACAAATAATTGTTATAGCACATAAGCAGGTGAGAATAGGTAGATTTACCATGATAGGTCAATCCCCAGCTGCCGTAGCGCTGTGTGGAACAGTAAAGTACCGATGAGCAGGCCCAAACTGCAGCACACATAGAACCGTAAAGGCCGATGTTCAGGAAGCCTACGGCTCAAAATTACTCCTAGAATTAAGCCTGTTTGAGAAATGTGTTTTAAAGTTAAACATAATCCATGTTGGCTGATATCACATGTTCTACAATCAGGAGTCTAGATAAAGTTGAATTTGAAAGATAACGGCATTCTGACCTGTCAAAGACCCAGCTATGACCTGATGGGGAAAGTGAGCCAGAATGAAGATACGAGAAAGTCCAACTGCGACCAACAGGAGAAGATAAAACAGGTAGGGTACTGCGGCTATCAGCACACTGTATTAGATGGAGAGGAATTATTATTAATTTCAACCTGCGTGTATGGGGAAATAAATAGGGTGCAATGAATTAATACATGTTTACATTTGTATTGACCTTCAGTACCTGTGTGTACGAGAGTACAGATGTGAACCCAAGGAGGAAACCATCACCCACCAGACTGCCGCGGTAACCATAGCATGGCCAGATGGACTGCCTGAACGAAATAAGAAGAAAACTCAATCTTAACGATTAACTCATGCAAAAGTCAACACAATACGCGTCCAAAATATTTTTTTTACTACAGATAAATTATATAATGTTGTTTAGCTGTAGAGTGAAACAGGAGCTTGTGCAAAAGGCTGCTTTTAAATAATTGTGTGGATATCCTTTACCTGGACCTGTTTCACAAGTTGAGGCGAACTGATGGACCTTGGGAGGGTTATTTTCATATAAATGTGATTCTCCAATCCACCAATAAGGTCTCTCCCCAAAGAGCATCCTGTCCAATGCGATAAAACATAAATATATTTACAGTATGTATGCCTTCACATACTGTACATGTTTAAAGGTTCCAACCTTTGTTTCATCATCGGACTGAAAACAAGGTTGAACCTTGTTTTAATGCGGAAGAGAAGAAAATATTGCATCAACTGTTAAATCAAATATAGGCGTAAAAATATGAATATTGCATTTGTGAATACAACTTCGGGTTGGCTAAATATGCATTCTGAAAACAAACATTCAGATGATAGACACCTGTCTAATGATACGCTGACGTGCTAGCTGGCTAGCTTTTCTGCTCCAATGACGCTGGAGAGTCTTACCATTTAAATATCAAATTTAACCACTCGGTTATAGCTGCTACCCAGACAATAGTCGCTCCAGTCTTTTTGTTGAGAAAATACGCCAATGGAAAGATGAGAAGGAAGATAGCTTTAGGGTCCCCCAGGTGAGTGGCAATCAGCCAAAGTTTTTCTTGACTCTTCGTTTTTTGCTGAAGAGTTTCAGCCATCCAGATACCTTGGGTGTGTATTGCATCCATCATGGGGTTTCAATAAAATATTTAAGATACTGATTGCAGAAAGTATGTTGATGGGTTCTCGCAGAATATTTCGGCTCGTAACTAGTAATGTAGCCAGTGCCACGATGCACCAATGGCGCTCTGAACTCTCCAAAATAAAGGTCACGCCATATGATACAAGTATGTTGTGAAATGTGTGCCCAAGTTCCCATGTTGGTGTGATGAGTTTGCGGCTGAGCTGAGCTGAATCTAAAGTAGGCCCTATGTAAGTAATACATAAATAGTCAAACGTGTAAATTACATGAATGCAATCTGACAGTACAAGTGGCGTGTTGTCTTTTATTTTGAAGATTAAATCATCCTTATTATCTCTGCCTCCGCTCCAAAAGAAGCTTGACATTACTTTTGTGCAAAATGTTCTTTATTGTGGTCGAGTACCGTTACAGTCGTACCTTGATCAGTAATTATACACACTGGCAATTGCTGATGAGCTCAAGCCTGTATTCTATGGCTCAAGCCAACCTAAACTCAGGTGGATAGCGCCCCGTTGTCTCTCCGTTTATCAGATTGGTTGCTTTTTGCACCAGCTGTCTCCCTAAATTTGCAGTCGAGAAAAATAAAGTTACATCTTATCTCCTTTAATACTTATTCCAACTTGGAGGCTAAAAAGAACATTGTTATCAGTGTAATATATCTATCTGCAAAAATCTTAGAAATACCATTGTTGGATAGCAGGATAGAGTATATTAGAAAAAGCATGATGGAGGAAAATTGAATAATTTGTGGAAAAGAATGATAGAATGAGAACATGAGAACATGAGAGTGAAAGAAAGAAGGCTCATGTGAATAAGTAGGCCTACAATGATAGCAGGATAATAGGAGACAACATTAATCAAAAAAGTTTGTGACAGAAAGGATAATCCATTGCCCGAAAAAAGTATTGAAAGGGTGCTGAGAGAATAATAATTTTAAAAAGCAATAGAAAGATTGAAAGACCATTTAAAAGCTAGAATATCGGAGAGGGTTGTTTGGTGTAAAAGAGTGATAAGGATGGAGATAATGCTAGCCTACTCTATGTAAAATTGAGAGAATAAGGTAAGCCTAGATGAACATGTCCTCAGTGTAAATGTGCTACTGTCCTTTGAAGAAGATAGATTTAAGGTAATATTTCAGGCTTCAGTCGAGAGGCAGCTAAATCCCTCAGAGCGTCATGGACGTCCATTATGGCCGTCCTCGCTAGGGGGAGTTTTGGACGTCCATTATGGACGTCCTCGCTAGGGGGAGTTTTGGCGCTGATCTTTGCATGTATGGACGGCCGTTATGGACGGCCATGATTCGTTTTCATGGCTGTCCCTGTTTTTCATGGCTGTCCATGATTTTCATCGACGGCCATGATTCGTTTTTCATGGCTGTCCGTGTTTTGCGAGTGAAAAACTGAATGATTTGTTTTTCATGGCTGTCCGTGTTTTTCATGGCTGTCCATGATTTTCATGGCTGTCCATGATTTTCATGGCTGTCCATGATTATGATTTTTGTATGAATTGCATAGCTTTATTTTATTTTTTACATTCAAAGATTTGTTTTTCATGGCTGTCCGTGTTTTTCATGGCTGTCCATGATTTTCATGGCTGTCCATGATTATGATTTTTGTATGAATTGCATAGCTTTATTTTATTTTTTACATTCAAAAGTAGGCCAATCAACAATAAAATATCATGACAATATAGACTTGAAAAACAACTTTAACATGGTTTAGGGTTTGCCTAGGCTACATATATTTGAAGTATTTCATGAATTGTTTATAAAGACTTAAACTTTGTGTTATGACCCTGCCTACATTGCTTTTTCAGTCTGTTAAGCCGTCAGTTTACACTCCAATTTAGCGCATTAACCATTTTGAGCGGAGACAAATCTAAACGTTGCAATACCATGCTATGCAACAAGTCAAGTTTTGAAAATATGTATTTAGCCTTGTACCAGCGATCGAAAGTCGTTTTTGACTATGGATCCGGCGATATGTTATCTTACACGCCGGTAAAGTTAGCATTGAGCCAGAAGTTAGCATTAAAACATCATAACACACGGCTGTTCAACACATTTGTCATTTAATGAAGTTGTTAGTTGACCAATTATGATTGCAGAAACAAAACGTTATGCCCTGGCAGTCTGCAGTTCCGGCAGAGTTCTATACCGCTACGAGGGACTGCTAAACTGGCAGCGCCCTAGCTGGAGCTTCGAGAGCCGTTCCGCGGGTGCAGAGCTGGAGACAAGCTGGTCAGGAGGGCGGTGACTGTGGTGGAGATATGCGGGGCAAGCTCTTGGCCATCATGGGCAATGTCAATCATCCCCTCCGCCATGTCGTGGCAGGACAGTCCAGCAGCCTCCGTGGCGTGCGGCCCAACACCCTACGTTCTCGTACTGATCAGAGCATATTGTTGTAGGCCTATTGTCTGTTTGTATTGTATCGTGTTGTCTGTAGCTACATATAGGGAGCTGTGAGAGACACCTGAAATTCCCCACGGGATTAATAAAGTAGCCTATATATATATAAAACCCCAACATCAATATTAAATCAAACAATGTAGCCTAACATAAATAAAAGCATAGAACCCGGTTCATAAATAGCTTTCCTGCTATTGATAAATAGTTCAGCCAAAGCGGCACATTCCGTGATGCCTGTAAAGTATTCTTATGACCTAAAACAAGAACATTTCAATAAAAAATAAACGGAGAAAATACATTGTTATTGCATTTGGTGTTGTAAGCATAATTAATAGGCTACAACATAACAAAACAGCATCGCCGTCCGTCTATAGCGTCTAGCGACGGACGTCTGCTATCATAATTGGTTTAGCCTATTAACAACTTCATTAAATTACAAATTGGCTATGTGTGTTGAACAGCCATGTCAATTTAGGATGTTTTAATAACTGTAGCCCTTCTGGTTGAATACTAACTTTACCGTGTAAGATAACCTGTCCTCGGATCCTATAGTCAAAAACGACTTGCATAGCATGGTATTGCAACGTTTAGATTTGTGGTTCAAAGTGGTTCATGCGCTAAATTGGAGTGTAAACTGACGGCTTAACAGACCGAAAAAGCAATGTAGGCAGGGTCATAACACAAAGTTTAAGTCTTTATAAACAATTCATGAACTACTAGGCAAACCCTAAACCCTGTTAAAGTTGTTTTTCAAGTCTATATTGTCATGATATTTTATTGTTGATTGGCCTACTTTTGTATGTAAAAAATTAAATAAAGCTATGCAATTCATACAAAAATCATAATCATGGACAGCCATGAAAAACAAATCATGGCCGTCCATGAAAATCATGGACAGCCATGCAAAACACGGACAGCCATGAAAAACGAATCATGGCCGTCCATGAAAATCATGGACAGCCCAAGCCCCCACCCCTCGCCCCTTGGCTTGAGGCAACGGCCCCGGTGGATGTAGGTGGTATTGCATCTTAGACCTGACTTCCGTGTCTTCCGGTCGTTTTTAATCTATTAACTCCAGTCAACATTTAAAAAACTATCTCCCCCAATAATTTTTGTTCGATACTCGAACCTGGCTCATACTACTAGCTTTTTCATAGAATATTTTTTCCAGATTTTTGCTATGTTTGAAACCAATCCGAAATGGGTAAACTAGCACCCCATTTATTTGCCTACGTCAAGAAAAGTTGCCTCGAAACGTGTTCGCGGATACTAAAGGCCTCAATATGCTTCTGCGTCTCCGTTTTCGGGTGGGCGGGCTCACGGCTACGCACGGATACACACGGATAGACTTCGTTTATAGTTCTCCGTAGGCTGTGGGTGCTGAAAACAATTCGCCGCCAGACGAGTAGGTGGCGCTGCACTGCGATGCGAGCTATAGGTTATCGAAAACTCGGAGCAAATTTATAAATGAGCCGTTTGATCAATAAAATAAGCACAGTTTCAGCGACTACACTGACCATTTCTCGTCACATTTGAATTCAAATGCCGATTTACATGTACTGTCTAGCTGATATGAATTGTAAAAACTGCTTCTCTTTGGTGATGTTTGTGATGCTAGCTGGAAGGGCAGCCTGCTTTGACTGGGTGTGCAGTGAACATTTCTGGGGGGTTATTATGATTACGGAAAGGGATCGTATATGTTTTTATATTACTACCATTTTAGAGACTGCTTATCGATCCGAGTGTTAATCAGGTGCGGTGGCAGACGTTGTAAACATTCCGGGTTTAGCCCAAACCAACAACGTATTGGGGCTTGATTTGCAAGAACGCGACGCTGAGCGCCTCCACGGTACTCTTCCACATATTAAAATAGTGCTGCTGCCAACGAATAATGCACCTAATAATATGGTGCCTGCACTGCAATGCCATGGCGGGCTGGACCAAATGATTTTTCGGGCTGCATATGGCCCGCAGGTCGGACGTTCCTCACCCCTGGTATTGTTGGTCACGGCAACCCCGCCCCTGACTTCTTAATACGGACCAATCACAGCCAAGGGGGTCTCCGTCGCTCTCCGTCGCTCTGCGTAATTTCGACGGATAGTTAGAAAATTCAGGAGGTGCACGTCAATCCGTCAAAAGCTCTCCGAGGGCTGACGGAGAGCACGCAGAGGGCGTTCCACGGAGACAAGGGCGTTCCCTCCTCTGCGTTTTTCGAAAAACGCAGAAGCATAATTAGGTTTTAACAGGGGACGAGCACACAAGGGAACATCAGCAAGTCGCTGATTTACCTGAGCTGAATGAGAACAAGAAGAAAGGATTTGGTAATCTAAAATTGCCTGCCTTAATTGTAGCACGTTTTACAAATGCTTGCACATATATGACGGTTGTTTGTAGAGTTTATTTCCGTTATTTTAAAGCATATTTAACCATTTTGTAGGCTAATGAACGCGATTATTCTCATTGCATGATAAAGTAGGCTAATTATAGCCTAATATAATTAGTTATAATATCGTAGCATGTTACGGCGTCATTGTAGATAACATGTTATTCTGGAGCAAAGACGAAGATGAATAAATCATGTCTGATAACGACAATATTGTTATGGTCGTTATATTGTTAGAACTTTAGAATCAGAATCAGAATCAGAAAGAAAGGGATTTATTGGCCATGAAAGTTTGCACAGTCAAGGAATTTGCTTTGGCAGGAAGGTGCATACAATAAACATATAGTATCCTTAAATTTAAATATGTGGACTGTCTATACTAAATATCTATACTATATAACTATACTATCTATACTAAAGTGGAATTATATTTAAAATAAAATATACAATAAAATATAAGTTGCCTAATTTACAATATAAAAATACAAAAAATACAAATATGACAAAAAATACAAATGTACAAGATGCAGTAATGTAGTGCAGAATATTATAGTCATTAAAGTAAAGTCAATAAGTCAGTGTGAACCCCTGGCCTTGTTGAAGAGGCCAACAGCAGAAGGGAAGAAACTGTTTTTGTGTCGAGAGGTGTTGGTCCTGATGGACCGCAGCCTTCTGCCGGAGGGGAGTGACTGAAACAGGGAGTGTCCAGGGTGGGAGGAGTCGGCCACAATCTTCCTCGCTCGCCTGAGGGTCCTCGAGGTGTTTAGGTCCTCGAGGGTAGGCAGATTGCAGCCAATCACCTTCTCCGCAGTGCGGATGATACGCTGCAGTCTGCTCTTGTCCTTGGCAGTGGCAGCAGCGTACCAGATGGTGATGGAGGAGGTGAGGATGGACTCAATGATGGCTGTGTAGAAGTGCACCATCATTGTCTTTGGCAGGTTGAATTTCTTCAGCTGCCGCAGGAAGTACATCCTCTGTTGTGCTTTCTTTGTGAGGGGAGCTGATGTTCAATTCCCACTTGAGGTCCTGGGAGAGGATAGTGCCCAGGAAGCGGAAGGACTCCACAGTGTTGACTGGGGAGTCACCCAGGGTGATGGGGGTGAGTGGGGCTGTATTCTTCCTGAAGTCCACAACCATCTCCACTGTCTTAAGAGCATTGAGCTCTAGGTTGTTCTGGCTGCACCAGGTCACCAGGTTGGCCGCCTCCCACCTATAATCAGACTCGTCTCCACCAGAGATGAGCCCAATAAGGGTGGTGTCGTCCGCAAACTTCAGGAGTTTGACGGATGGATGACTGGAGGTGCAACTGTTCGTGTACAGGGAGAAGAGCAGAGGAGAAAGGACGCAGCCCTGAGGAGATCCGGTGCTGATGGACCGGGAGTCAGAGACTTGTGTTCCCAGCTTAACGCACTGCTTCCTGTCAGACAGGAAGTCTGTGATCCACCAGCAGGTGGAATCAGGCACGTTCAGCTGGGAGAGCTTGTCCTGAAGCAGGGCGGGGATGATTGTGTTGAAGGCAGAGCTGAAGTCCACAAACAGGATCCTGGCGTAGGATGCTGGGGAGTCCAGGTGCTGTAGGGTGAAGTGGAGGGCCATGTTAACTGCATCGTCCACAGACCTGTTGGCTCTGTAGGCAAACTGCATGGGGTCCAGAAGGGGGTCTGTGATTGATTTGAGGTGTGCCAGCACTAGGCGCTCAAAAGACTTCATTACCACAGAGGTCAGGGCGACAGGTCTGTAGTCATTATGTCCAGTTGGCCTGGGCTTTTTGGGCACAGGGATGATGGTGGAGGCCTTGAGACAGGCTGGCACATGGCATGTCTCCAGGGAGGTGTTAAAGATGTAGGTGAACACCGGAGACAGCTGGTCAGCACAGTTCTTAAGGGTGGCAGGGGAGACAGCGTCCGGCCCAGCTGCTTTGCGTGGGTTCTGCCTCTTGAAAAGTCTGTTTACTTCACCTTCCTGAATGGAGAGTGACGTCACAGAGTTGGTGGGAAGGGGGGGGGGAGGGAAGGGATAGTTCAGGGGATTCCAATTGTCTTTCAAAGCGACAGTAGAACTCGTTCAGGTCGTTGGCCAGGCGTGAGTCGTTAGTGGAGTGGGGGGCTCTGGGCTTGTAGTTGGTGATCTGCCTGAGCCCTCTCCAGACAGAAGCAGAGTCGTTAGCAGAGAACTGACGCTTCAGCCTCTCTGAGTACAGTCGTTTAGCCTCCCTCACAGCCTTGCTAAACCTGTTCTTCGACTCCTTGAATCTGTCCTTGTTCCCACTCCTAAAAGCGTCCTCTTTGTCCAGCCTCAGCCTTCTGAGTTTAGCTGTAAACCAGGGTTTGTCGTTGTTGTAGCTCACCCTGGTGCGTGTTGGTATACAGCAGTCCTCACAGAAGCTGATGTATGACGTCACAGCCTCTGTGAGCTCATCCAAACTATTGGAGGCAGTCATGAACATATCCCAGTCAGTGCAGTCCAAGCACGCCCGCAGATCCTCCATAGCCTCACTGGTCCACTGTTTCGATGTCCTCACAACAGGCTTACAGCGCTTTAGCTTCTGCCTGTATGCAGGAATCAGGTGGACCATGACGTGGTATGCTTTACTGATTGTAGAGTAGCAGTGATCCAAAGTGTTCCCTTCTCTGGTAGGACATTTGATGAATTGTCTGTACTTGGGGAGTTCTTGAGTGAGATTGCCTTTGTTAAAGTCGCCTAGCACAATAACCAAGGAATCCGGATTTTCATGCTCCACACACAATATCTGGCTAGCGAGCACACGTTGAGCCTCATTGGCGCTAGCCTGAGGCGGCATGTAAACGCCGACCAGTATGAATGAAGCAAACTCACGTGGCGAGTAAAAAGGTTTACAGTTTATAAAAAATGATTCCAGATCAGGAGAACAGTGCTGCAGGATCACTGTCACATCTTCACACCAGCCACTGTTAATAAAAAAACAGATACCACCGCCCTTCGTTTTGCCAGAGAGCAGGGAGTCACGATCCGCTCTCAGCAGTTTGAAACCTGCTAGCTGTAGCGC
Source organism: Mallotus villosus (assembly GCA_903064625.1). Classification (NCBI taxonomy): domain Eukaryota; kingdom Metazoa; phylum Chordata; class Actinopteri; order Osmeriformes; family Salangidae; genus Mallotus; species Mallotus villosus. The sequence goes on along the minus strand of CAEFZP010001896.1, from coordinate 225,310 downwards.
AGAGTCCGGGATCAGTTCACTCAGCCATGTCTCCGTGAAGCACAAAACGGAAGATGAATGAAAGTCTCTGTTTTTCCACCCCAGTAGCTGAAGTTCGTCCAGTTTGTTGCTCAGCGAACGCACGTTGGAGAGAAATATCCCCGGTAACGCTGTGCGTGTTCCGCGCCTGCGGAGTAGCACCAGGGCTCCGGCACGTTTACCTCTTCTACGACGCTTCGCTGCTAGCACAAAGCCGAGGGTGGCCTTGACTATAATTCCCACTAATTCTGCCGCTGGAAGCAGAAAAGTGGGAAATAAATCCGCAGGAGTTGTAGACCTAAAGTTTAGCAATGTTTCTCTTGTTAGAGAACCCCGGATATTTTGGCAGAACACTGAATTAACAGACAAAACAAGACAAAACACAGCGCACCGAACCACCGAGGCAGCCATCGTCGGCGCCATCTTGGATCTTTATGTCAGTTAACACTACAACGATGGCATTAACAATAAGCTAGTAATAGTAAGCAACACTCATCATCATTATAATAGTAACATAGGTAGGCCTATAGCTTGTAGGCTTAATTTAGCTTGCTTTGCCGAGATAGAACAACGACGGAGCCAGATATTCAAGTTTGCAGTTTCTTTAATCCAACACAATACTTGGCAGTCAAACTAAAAACACGGAGCAAAAAGAACAACGTATAGGCATTGCACGTATAATATTACAGTATTGATTGAAGTTCACATGTATCTGCTTCTTGATCGGACTTGTACCACATTCTGACAGTTTTCTGCAATGCCTTAGCTCCAGCTCACAAGCTCGCGACTGGTTGTCGCAAAGTTTGACATGTAGGCTACAGCTAGTTGCAAGCGTGCACGAGTCTCGGAGCCAGCTCAGAGCTAGGAAAAAAGTGAGCCCGTTTAAAGCTAGGGGCTCACTTTTTTCCTAGTTTAGACCGGAAGACACGGAAGTAGAAAGATGGCGCTGTCCGTTTCGCGCTCTAGCTTGCCTCACTGCGCCACTGAGCACTTTTCATAGAAATGAATGGGGACGCCATCTTGGAAGACAATTTTGGCTCTCTCTACTTAATAATACCTATATGGGACAGCCATGAAAAACAGGGACAGCCATGAAAACGAATCATGGCCGTCCATAACGGCCGTCCATACATGCAAAGATCAGCGCCAAAACTCCCCCTAGCGAGGACGTCCATAATGGACGTCCAAAACTCCCCCTAGCGAGGACGGCCATAATGGACGTCCATGACGCTCTAAGGGATTTAGCCCCTACTGCTTTAGTCTCTAGTCAGTGGGGGCAGATTAAACTAGTGCGTGAAGTACAGCAATGTTTCCATCTTCTGGGCTCTTATATATTGCTGGTAATAATTGGTAGACTATAGCGCATGCAAAACATTAAATAGTGTGTTCTTAGAACTCTTGATTGGGATTTTATAATACATTCACACACTGCTCAAATTAATTAAAGAAACCGTTTTTTTTATAAGGGTATTGCATATCAGTAGCTATAGATATCCACCATCATATTTATTCACATTGACATCCGATGTGTTTTCAAAGTGTTCCTTAAAAAAATTTGATCAGTTTATTAAGTTGTGATACAAAAGTGGAGGGTAAATGTGTGCACCTGTGAGTGTATTTTACCTAGTATTAGCCTCCTCTTCCTCAAAAAGCCCATCTAAGCCACATCACCACTGGGGACTGTAGAGGATAATAGAAGAGAGGGTAGCCACACATCAACCTAAACAAGGACACCCTTCAAAGGCCATATTTAATCAACATGAGTATCTGAGTCCTACAAATAATATTGTTGTACTCTTGATTACCTTAGATTGTGGGTAGGTGAAGTTTAGAGTTAGCTACAGTACAGTCAGGAGAATTCAGAATGTAAAACTGAAATTAAGAAAATGTGTTAGTCTAACTAGGCTATACAAAGTTTCATATATGGTCAATATCTATTCCATTAATGAGATTGATACATTAACAGTTGTATTGGCAGAGTGACATTAAATTGTTCATACGCAACAGCATCCCGACTAGACACAGCAGTCTCTACCTATCTGCAAAATAGAATTAACCTGCCTGTGATTGCTGTTGTCCCTCCACTCTAGCTTTCAAATCATTCACGTTGTGCTTATATATGTTATCTGAACAGTCGTACAGGATCAAATGGACTGGGATCTGGGGTTCATGGTGCACTGCAAATAAAGCAGTACACAACCCTGTCTCTCTTGAGCTCGCCTCTGGATTGAACCCATCTCTGATCTTTAATCGCTCGACTCAGTCTAATAATGCTAGCTGGCCAAAAGGTTGCTTGCTATTTTTAATGTAGCTAGCTTGCTAGTGACGTTAGCTTAGCTTATTTCAAGAAGTGGGGTCAAAAAGTTGTCGTCTTTTACTAATAACTGCGGCACAATTGGAATTTAAATGTCATTCGACGTCCTTGGGAGCGGATATTTAGATAGAACAACAATCGGGCCATTTTCAAGGAAGATAGACAAACAACCCCGGGGTTGCCTGTGCAGGGGCGGCTAGGCGGGCGTGGAAACCCTCGAGGATCTCGGCCCATCAGTTTTTTTTGCTACCTGGCTAGTTGGTTAGCTATGGGTGCATTTTTATCTTTTTGAGTCCTAGTAGGCTACATGAACACGGACCATGCTTTATTGAACGGTTCTTTGTGTGAAGTGTCCGGGCTTTGGAGAGATTAAGGGACAGCAACCATAGCCTGAGCCCGAGAGAAGGACTAAATAAAGCCCTCGACTGGGAAACGACACCGGTGCAGGTAGCTAGCTATGTGTATCTTACGTTAGCATGTTTGCTAGCTCAATAACATGTTAGCTAGCCAACTAACGCAAAAAAAGTTGTCTTTTCACCAGCTTTTTGTCAGTGGAGTTGATAGTTTGCCTTTTGCCAGTAATGTATTGTCTGAAATGCTAGATCGTTAGGCTAGATAAACTGGAAGTTTACACACTATCTAAGCAATTTAGCAGAGCTGGTAAGTCTAGTGATTTAGCTAGTCAGGTACAGTAAGCTATCAAGTTAGGTAGCCACTAGTCAGCTAACATCATTACTACTTCGCGTGTACATCTAGTTTAGACACAAACATTTTAGAAACGCATTTAGTAGTCATCTCACGTAGGAATGGATTTTTCTCATTGAACAACGCAAAACATTTGCTTGCCCTGCTACAGGTAGCTGTTAAGATATTTAACTTAACTAGCTGACAAGCAAAAGGGTTGCAAAGTTGGGTGTTGCCACTCATTACATTTCATGACACAGCCTAGTTTTTTAACAGCTGTGTTGGTATTTTATCCGCTTTGTGTTAGTGTTTGTGTATTCGAAGCTACATGTTGTCTATACAGTATACATAACGTATTATGTCAGTTGTTTACAAAAGAACCCTGGTCCACTGAAGTCTAGTTAAAAGCATATTGTCTGATTTTATTGGGACATCCATCCATTGATTAATGTGTTGAATGTCTAGAAGGCTCCCTGGGTTATTTTCCCCTGACAAATGATTTATTTGATTCCTGGCTTGGGCAATATTACTCTCTTACGAGGAAGAAGAAAGTCAGGGGCTCCCGTCCACTTTAAAGATAATTTATCAAAATAAAAAAACAACATATTATACTACTATCAAATACCTAGGTAATTTGACAAACTGATACCCTGGATAAATCTCGGCATTGCTGTTGTGCTTATTGTGTAATAATGATGCTGTGTAGCAGTAGTTTGAGTCAGTGTTCGGATAAAGAATGAGTCATTCCTTGTTGCATCATTTTGGAATTTGAAGTTCTTTCACCTGTTCCAACTGACGTGTGAGGTTAATGCATTTGATCAATGTACTTCTCTTCCGACCGCTTTGTCTTCCCGCAGACATGATGGAAGAGCTGCATAGCCTGGACCCCCGGCGTCAGGAACTGCTGGAGGCCCGTTTCACAGGAGTCGGAGTAGCCAAGGTCTGCATCTTTTAAATGTTCTTCCACACAGCGTTTCCTCCTGTCTATCCATGTGTTACCCCTTAGTGGGTTTAAGCCATGTAAGGGGTAATTTTGTATTACCCTTTACATATCTGACATCTATGTAGGTGCATAGAAAGGGGGGGGTTGATTATAGGTGAAGACCCCACTGATCTGTGATTACGGGATTATGTATGGGAGGAACATTATAAATGGAAGTCTCTAAATTCACTGGCCAAATTGGGGCGTTTCCTGGCCCCTATAGTGTCTGAATGCGTCAAACATGTCAAACAGTGTAAAGCAGAACACTTATAAACTAGCATCGATTGGCCCAAATTTACACTGCAGATCCTGTTACATAACCCATCCTTCTGTTATCCACAGCTCTTTGTCTTGAACAACGAAAATGTCGATTCTTCCCCACTCCACTAACCCCATAAGGCCTAGATCTTTTGTTGAAGTTCCTGTCTCACCTATTTTTTTTACTGTAACCTTATGCCAATAAGATGTAGAGAAATGTAACCTGTATAGGCTACATTTTCAGAAACACAGGGGGTTATCTTACTTTAATAGGTCTATTAAATAAAGATTTCGGCATTTGATCGAAATTAATTTGTTTTGTGCTGGTGTGGAAAAGGCCTGTGCTGTCTGACAATGAAAACAGTATTGTTGAAGTACCGGGGCCCACAGGCTGCCAGCCAGACTGCAGGCGTGTATCTTTTGAGCCGAGCTTTCGGTGTGTTAGAAAATGGTGGCCCCCGGAGAGCATGTGACCCATGTGACTGCTGGGCTTCTGAACCGGCTGGCTGGATGGTGTCGGCTAGAAACAGCCTGTGTGTAGGAAGAGTGTGTTTGTGTGAAAATCAGTGTGTTTGTGTCAGAAGGACAGTATGGAGTGAGTGCTCATGCATATGTGTGTCAGTGCAATGGACGTAGGTTTGTGCATTTGCCAGTTTTTTTGAATGTAAGAGAATGTGTCTCACAGATAGGGCTGTGCGACCTTGAGCAGGCAACTCTGGCAGCACAGTTATCTGTTTATCAGTCATCTTTAGATTAAGCAGACTGTTGGCAAGATGCAAGGTACCCTGTAGACAATCATCGACCAGTCACCAACCGGACAATGCAATGCAGCCTACTGCAAGTAACCAGGATAGGATAATGACGTGGCTATGAGCCAATGCAAGTGTTGCATAATCATTATGATTGTACAGGTTACAACGATTCCTTTTGGATGTGGTTGAGTATGTATGGAGCTGCCTATTGCCAAAGTTGGATCACTTGGCGTTGGACAACATCCCATAATTCAGCGAGTATTTGATGGGTTGCTAATGCCTGACAACAACATGTAGGCCTATCATCATTTACTAGTCTTCGGTCCTTTTTCCAGGGTTCAGGACAGAATGAATCATCCAACCAGAGTCTATGCAGTGTGGGCTCACTGAGTGACAAGGAACTGGAGGTCAGTACACGGGGACAGCTGGAGGTTATCACATTGGCCTCCAAAAGAACATGTCAACCGTGGATTGGTATCCACGGTAAACAGTATTGCAATTAGTGCAGTGATTGGTCAGGGAGCATTTCAAAATAATGCTGATGAAGTGATCTTCTGCATCCTGTAGTGGAGGTAGGTTTGTGTTTCAATGCAAGGAGTCCACCCAAGCTGTCTTTTTCTGCCCCCAGACACCAGAGAAGAAGCCTAATGACCAGAGAACCAGGAAGAGGAAAGGAGAATCGTATGACAGTGGACAGGGTCATTATTCTCCTACTTCATTTGCTAGCAGGCAAACTGGCCAACACTCGCATGGAGAATGTGTAATTTACAATGTTGTTACTTTCCAGGAAAAGGAGGCGCAAGAGGGCACAAAATTAGCGATTACTTTGAGGTGAGCGAATATTGTACCTATACGTGACAATTGTCTCAAATTCCTGTCAAGGGCTACACCTTTCAAAAACATCCTTGATTTATTTATTTGTGCGTACCTAACCTTAGCTCTGGGCTTGTTCCGTGTCTTGGAATTAACTCTCAAAATGACTATTCTGTCGCACTGTCTCCCCCTCTCTCGCTGTATCTGACATTCTTTCTTCTTCTCTTCTTTGTGCCGTACCATCACTTCCTCCCATGTTCTCGCTCTGCTATCGTTTCCCTCCCTGGTTCAGTTTGCCGGTGGTAGTTGTCCAGGCACCAGTCCAGCCCGGGGCATCCCTCCTCTGGTGCGCTCCTCACCTCAGCACTCCCTCTCTAACCCCGCAGTGCCGGTGAGCTCCACAGTATGTCTTCCTTTCTCCCTCTGTTGCTGTGATACGTAACTAACAGCTCCATCATTAACTTTCATTCATTTCAACTCCGCTAACTTTGTGTTTGTGCAATTATCACTCATAAGTTCAACTCATGTACTTTGGGCAACGTACACCTCAATTCCATATTTCTCTCTCTCTCAAAAAAATCTCTCAATCTGTCTTTCTCCTTTGCCTCCCTCTCTCTTTCTCATTGGGTCAGGTCCAGCAGGGCAGCCCCTCATCCACAGGCTCCGCCCACACGGACCCCTCCTCCTCCTCCTCCTCCTCTCTAAAGCCAGCGCTGCCCTACTCCTCCTCTCACAAAGGCACTCAGGTAACCAGCCAGCCTCCCCCGTCATGCCCTACCCCGTCATGCCCTAGCCTGGCCTGCCTCGTCAGCCTGCCCGCCCACCTGCACCAGCACACAGATGGCATAGACACAGTAGTCCTTGGCACAAAGTTCATGTCTGCTCTGTAAGCCGTATTAAAACACGTTTTACGGTGCCAAAAAAATCACGTAAGGGTTGGAATATTTGCCTGCACAGTTCACACCCAGATACAGTAAAGACCAGGATTTTTGGGTAAATCTAAAATCTTGCAACCGTTTGAATGTATGTTGATGGAATGTTTCCGGTCCTTTGCAGTCGGACCTGACAATAGAGAAGCTAACAGCACTAGAGAACAACAAGAGCTCTGACCTGGAGAAGAAGGAGGGAAGGATAGACGACTTGCTCAGGGTAAGAACGTACAAAATCATGCCATTAATCATTGGCACATAACAACGCCGGCAATTCATTTGACATTTCATCCATTTCATATACCCTCGTACCCAAAGCAAATGAAGTGTCCTACATTTCCCATGTCCTCAGGCTAACTGTGACCTGAGGAGGCAGATTGACGAGCAACAGAGGATGCTGGAGCGGTACAAGGAGCGCCTGAACAAGTGTGTCACCATGAGCAAGAAGCTGCTCATCGAGAAGGTGTGTGTGTGTGCGTGAGTGTGTGTGAGCTGCAACCAAGAGCTGCAGCTCTGTGTGTTTTCAGTTATCCTTGAACCAAGCATAATTTAACCCATGTTTGCATATCAACACTAAGTTGTATGAATACTCGATCAAAAATATATTGGGTTGTATTGATGTACCCAGTAAGTTTGTGATGAGTAGGTTAGTCCTGAGTGCATGTGTGTCTGTGTAGTCGAAGAGTCCTGAGTGCATGTGTGTCTGTGTAGTCGAAGAGTCCTGAGTGTAGTGTAGTGTAGTGTGTGTGTGTACTCGAAGAGTCCTGAGTGTGTGTGTGTGTAGTCGAAGAGTCCTGAGTGTGTGTGTGTGTGTAGTCCAAACAGGAGAAGATGGCGTGTAGAGATAAGAGCATGCAAGACCGTCTCCGTCTGGGTCACTTCACCACCGTGCGACACGGAGCCTCTTTCACAGAGCAGTGGACCGACGGATACGCCTTCCAGAACCTCATCAAGTACGCACACACGCACACACACAACCTGATGGACTAGGCGGTAGTACACACACACACACACAAATATGTAATGGTGCCCAGTTGAGCCATACTGGCACATCTTCCTCTTCAGGTCATGTGACTTGTGTCATGTGACTTGTGTGTTCCAGGCAGCAGGAGAGGATCAACACCCAGAGGGAGGACATCGAGAGGCAGCGCAAGCTGCTGGGGAAGAGGAAGCCCCCTGCGGCGGCCCAGACGCCCCTGCCCAGCCCAGAGCAGAACAAACGCAAGAGCAAGAGCAACGGCCAGGAGAATGAAGCGTCAGTACTCTCTGATACCTCTGTCTCTCTCTGACTCTCTCTGTCTCTCTGTCTCTCTCTTTCTCTCTCTCTGTCTCTCTCTCTGTCTCTCTCTGTCTTTCTGTCTCTCTGTGTGTGTGTTCGCACATCTTCTAAACAAACGCTGTGGGCTTGGTGTTCCTGAATGTGTCTAGTGTCACCTAGACTGTCACCTGGGGAGAAATGTACTGTTATGGAATCAAAATCACACCTCAATGTTTTCAGATAAAGAATGAAAACACAATGTTTGACTAATAAAAGAAACGTTTTTATAAAGTAAAAAAATGTTTATCCTCCAGGTTGTCGCTTGCAGAATATCACGAGCAGGAGGAGATTTTCAAACTCCGGCTTGGCCATCTAAAAAAGGTACTCCCACAATTCTTCCACTCGTCTCCTTCACTGAGTGTCCACCATGGCCCCACGCCTGCATAAACAAATGATTGACTGCTCTGTGCTCTGCTCTGCGCTCTGCTCTGACACAGGAAGAGGCGGAGATCCAGGCAGAGCTGGAGAGGTTGGAGAGAGTGAGGAACCTGCACATCCGGGAACTGAAGAGAATACACAACGAGGACAACTCCCAGTACGTCCCCGTCAGCACTCAGTGTGCTGGCTAACCTTTCCACCCCGTCAGCCTTGTCACGGGTTGACCCCCTCGTCCTTGTTGGTAGATCTGACGTTGGGTCACGCTGTGGTGTTATGTAGACTGCTGTTGATGATGTGTTAAGGTTGTACCTGTTTCCCCCTCTACCACAGATTCAAAGACCATCCTACGTTAAACGAGCGGTACCTTCTATTATATTTACTTGGAAGAGGTGGCTTCAGTGAAGTCTATAAGGTTAGAACTGCTTCTATTTCGTATGCTTCTCCTGGAGCACACTTAAATGTAAGAAGCTGGACATCATCAGGTTGAAGGGGGGTTGGGTTTGGCTTGCTTTCAACCTTCTCTTCCACCGTCTCTCTGCAGGCCTTTGACCTAACAGAACAGAGATACGTAGCTGTTAAAATCCACCAGCTCAACAAGAACTGGAGGGATGAGAAGAAGGAGAATTATCACAAGTGAGTCACAACACGTTCTTCACGTTCTAGTACGGCAATGTTGCTCGCTGTCGGCTTTTCCCATATGTTGATCCATCCATGAAAAAGGGGCTTTTAACTTAATCCTCACGAATGTCTCGGACATGGAGGTTTAGATCATTGAATACAAGCTGTTGATACTGATTCCTTTTTCAGTGTCCTCCCTGTTTCAGAGAGAAACGGTGTGTTTGAATGTTTCTGTCATGGGTACTGGACTGATAAGAAATACTTTCATCCAAATGAAAACAGTTTGCTAATATTTCTAACCCTTTGTACGTGTCCTCAGACACGCGTGTAGAGAGTACAGAATTCACAAGGAACTCGACCACCCCCGAATAGTCAAACTCTACGACTACTTCTCGCTCGACACAGACTCGTAAGTCTCCCACTATCTTTTTCCTTTTAAAACTACACAACGTTCCAACTGCCACATATAAAAGTATCCGTTATTTCACAAATGACCCGGGTATATATTAGTCAGTCCTAGCTTTAGAAGAGCGAGGCAGCTCATCCTGTGGTCCTGCTCCACCCCAGGTTCTGCACGGTGCTGGAGTACTGCGAGGGGAACGACCTAGACTTCTACCTGAAGCAGCACAAGCTGATGTCCGAGAAGGAGGGGCGCTCCATCATCCTGCAGATCGTCAACGCCCTCAAGTACCTCAACGAGATCCGACCGCCCATCATCCACTACGACCTCAAACCCGGTTAGCATCTCGCGTTTCACCGGGGGTGTCCGTGGCATCTTCAGTTCACAAGTTGAAATTTACATAAGAGAGAATTATCACATGTACTGATTTTATGCCCCCTAACATTTGAGCCTACATCTGTGTTGCACGTGAAGGATTAGGGTTATTGAAAACCGAGAGCTAACTTCCTCTGTGGTTTTGCATCACATGAAATCCCCCTCTCCTCTCTTCCCCGGCCTGGTAGGCAACATCCTCCTTGTCAATGGAACGGCTTGCGGTGAGATCAAGATCACGGACTTCGGCTTGTCCAAGATCATGGATGACGACAGCTACAACTCTGTGGATGGGATGGAGCTGACCTCACAGGGGGCGGGGACATACTGGTGAGGTCACACAGCCCTCTCGACCCAAGAGAGATCTTACCGCTTAATCGTTTGTTGGATATTTTCGGGCCGACTCACAACTCGGTTGAGGCATGGTTGACCGTGTGTGTGCTCTCTCTCTCAGGTACCTCCCCCCAGAGTGCTTTGTGGTTGGGAAGGAGCCCCCCAAGATCTCCAACAAGGTGGACGTGTGGTCCGTGGGGGTCATCTTCTACCAGAGCCTCTATGGACGCAAGGTAGCCCTGAATGCTCCGACTCAAAGTGCAGATAACTCTGGTGCACGTTTCCCTGGGTCCTCCTCTGACTGTTCTTCTCTACTCTTCTGTCTTTCCAGCCTTTTGGTCACAACCAGTCTCAGCAGGACATCCTACAGGAGAACACTATCCTAAAAGCTACTGAAGTGCAGTTTCCTCCCAAACCCGTTGTCACGACAGAAGCAAAGGTAATTGTCTGAACATGGCTAGTTACATACCTCACATATACTGTGTCCTTCTCTCTCTCTCTGTCTCACACACACACACACAAGCTCAGACCTAGTCAACTGTAAACATGCAGAAAGACGCTCGATACTTATATACAGCTTCAAACTGTCACGGTTCATTAACCCCAACCCCCTCCCTGTTTCTGTCTGCCTCAGGCCTTTATCCGCCGCTGCCTCGCCTACCGCAAGGAGGACCGCATCGACGTGCTGCAGCTGGCCAGCGACCCCTTCCTAATGCCCCACATCCGCAAGTCCCTGGGCACCAGCGGGCCCCTGGCACCGCCCATGCCTTCCACCTCCAGCTCCTACAACAGCAGTGCCTCAAACTGAGGAGGGCCTACCGCCAAAATAGACACTAGCCTCCTTCCATGCCCGGCTCTTCTGGTTTAGACTGGGAGATAGTGACGGTATGAAGGAGGGTAGGACAGTGAATAGGGTGGACAACAAAGAGCAGTGCTAAAGGCAGATACTGCTGGAGGAAGACCCAAGTGCTCTGAATACCAAATCAGCTAAATGAAGGGCCAGTGTGTGAACCCAACTGGGTTGCCTCTGCATGCATGACAAAGACACACACACACACACACACACAATCACACACCGTGTCTCAAAGAAGGGAAACCCTTGCTTGTACAGAGGAGCATCTTACATGTCAAAAGGAGAATCTCAACCAAGATGAGATGTTGAGATGACCAAGCACCTCCATTCTGTGTTTCCAGAGTAGAAACACTCTGCTCTTTTCATCCGTTACTGCTTGAAACTGTATGATACATTGGACTATATTTCTAAATAATAGAATTATCAATTTAAATGCCTTGTGAACATTGAACTGGGGACTTTTTCGGAAGGACTCAGATGAATGGGGGAATTTCTCTTTGGTGACCAAAGTTCAAGGCATGCCTGAGACTGATACAGCATCTCCCTTAGAAAGCACATGGTGACATCGGGAAGATTGAAGGAAGGCTTGTCACGTTTGACGCTTTTTTTTGAATATTTTATTGGATTTTGAACTGGAAGTGGACTTGTTATTTTCGGTGGTTCAGTCCATATTTTTTCATGAGATTTCCTCCCTAATGTTTTTCTTAACTTTCAAAGGGCGGCCAAATATACACATCTGTGGGGAGGGAGCCTCGGCAGAACTGCATATAAACATTAAATCCAACCGTTGGTAAGACTTTGGCTTGTCATGTTACTCTGGAAAAGGATGAATTTAGGCAGACTAAATTAAAAGGAATTTATTGCAAATCATGCAGTGTTAGAATTGAAATTGTACATAGACGAGGAAATACTTTCAACATTATAACAGTACAGTGTGGAACCTGAACTCTCTCTCAAACAGAATATTCTGCAGGAAGAGAAACTTGAATTACTTTTGTCGTAATATTGGGATATGTACACCCATAACTCAATGAAGAATGCCAACGAGGTCTCAGAAACCCAATTATGGTCTAAAATAGTTTACTTTCATGTAATAACACTAATGTTTCTTACTACAGGGTCAGTGCATTGGCAAGATAATGCATCAGAAACATGCTAAATATATGGATAGCAAAATGACACATACTGATAGTATCACATTCCTTATTGCTATTTGATTTAGCTTGCTGTGGCACAAGGATGCAATTTTGTATTTTGAATAAGTATGTCTAGGTTCATGACATTATTTGTGTTGGGATAGAACCATACAATGAATCACACAGTGATAGAGGTATATATTACCTTGGGCTCCTTATCACCAGACACCAACAGAAGAGTAGTAGCAAAAGAATAAAAGTCGACTAAATGAAAGTGCCAATTTCACCAAATCACATCAAGTCCTAACACTCAGTGCACTCTGCAAGTTTGATATGAAAATCTAACAAATGTCAAGAGGACATGAAAAATACAATTTCTTCTGACAGCGTCCAAATGAAAGACAAATTTAAGTGTTCAACCATTCACAAAATATTTTCGGTTTAGCCACCAAAAGCCATGACTAATGAGAATAACATTCAAATCATCAACTTTGACACGCACATACAGATCTTTTACCATCGCCATGGCAATTCAGGAGCACAAAGATGTAGATAGGATTGGGATCCACTCGCTACGAAAGAAGATTCAACGCTGGATCGTGTCCCTAAGGTCTCACAGGGTTCAATTAGGTTTGGGTAAAACATTCTAGACCTATCCAGTTAATTCAATAATTACGGGTTCATAATTATTGAGGCATGTCACTGGATGCCAGAGGATACTGGAATAGGAGCAGCCCCCAGATAAGTGAAGGGGAGACAAGGTGGACATTTTCTGAAAAGTCAAAGTCACATTCAGAAAATATATTTCCTCTTTGTCAACTGGCGCGTCTTCATCTTATCGGTTGTAGAACTGGGAGGAGACCCAGGCCAGTCCCCACTTGAGGTTTGTCAGCATGAACTTCAGTGCCTTGGTCCACTGTTCCTCGGAGTTGAACTGGGTCTTGATTGAGTATGAGCCCCCGCTGCCTCCAGTGTCCTCGATCTTCCCCTTCTCAACGTCCATCCTGAGAACCAGCAGGGGGGAAACACACTGTTACATTACTTTTCACAGTTTGTGTTTTGGGGTGAAATCCGCAGAATCCACTCCTGAAGCTCTTGGTATTAAGACATATAAAGGTCTGTCTACATCAAGCTTGTAGTAAAAAATAATAATGTATTATGAATAAACAACATAAAAGGTTTATGTCAGACTATGAAAATGAAGAGTTTAGAGTGACTGAACATCATGATTGTCCATTTCTTGCTGACCTATAAGGGAGGCAGAATCCTGTGTCTCCCTTCTCCACCTCCTCTTTAAACTGCTGCACACAGTCTAGGAAGGCTACCATTGCATGGTCAAACTTGTTGTCCCAGAAGAACCGCAGACCCCCCGAGCAGTAAAGTGGGAGTTCCTTCAAAGGATGAAAATAAGTTACGACTGTGAGGTACATCCAAATGTTTACATCAGATGGCAGTAGTCTCTGTAAGAAGCATAACCATGATTTCCATACCTTGGCTTTGTCTGTTAGTGACTCCAGGTAGGAGTGATTTCCGTAGGGAACCAGGCGGTATCTGTAGAGATATTTGAACATTTACACAACATTGCACTCAAAATCTATTTCATGTGTGCAACAGGTTAACATTGTGATTGTCCCCATGTGTGAGGTGTGACCTCTGGAAGCGTAGGCCCATCTTGTTGGCGAGGGCGTGGAGCAGCAGAACAGTTTGCCCCCAGGCCGCGTTGATCTCGTTCCACTCCACGGGTACGCTGGGTAGCCGGCCCAGGCGGAAGTTGTTGATGGTTCCAAACTGACCGCTGTGCCTGAACACACAAAAACAACAGGGTCACACATGTCAACTTCACCTTTAACTTGTTGTGGAAGAATTAGTTTAAAGGGGTGATTGGCTGGGTTTTTTGAGTATTTTACACTGTTCCTTAAGGTCTCCGAATAGGGTATGTAACATTGTTTTGGCTGAAAATGGCCCGGGTGCTGTTCTGTGCCCTCTTTTACATCCAGCATTTTTTTCCCGGGAAAAAACGCTAGCTTTTTCCCTTATATCATTGGTATTTAGATGAGCTGTGCGCTGATTGGTTGGTTTACAACGAGCGAAGCTGCGGAGCAAAGACGGCCAACAGCACTCACTGAAACGAAGGTGGCGACTTGAAATAAAAACGTACAAATAAATCTATTGTGTCTACACAACAGATTGACTAGATAAATTTGAAATGATTACGTAGTTTCCACGTCTGTTGTCGAAGCAAACAGAATCGCCTTAGGTGGGTAACGTTAGCACTACAGCTTAGCAAACAAACTATCGTGATTCAACACAGCTTCAGTTAGCTCTAGCTATCTTACTGAAAAATAGATCTGGACAAACATGCATCTGAATTGTAGATTTACATAACAACACGGGTTATTTATTTGAATGAAACATATAGTCAGGAACATGAAATAACGTAAATCCAATTGCCAATAAACTAGGCTAAATCATAACACATTCATGCTCTTGCGTTAGCAAGCTAAACTGGTTTACATGCCTACAGTATAACGCTAGGTGTTTTCGCTATCTAGCAGTTCTTACATTCCTTGCAAATCACCGATGAAAAACAGATGAGCTTGAGTCTAGTTAACATTGACTAGACGGTTATGGCTGATGTTTGTTTATACCGTAGCATAGAAGATCTCTGTGCAGTTGCGCGAACCATTTCACCAAGGACGGTTTTAAAAACCTGGGAATATGTAAAGCAGGATTTGCTATGAAGCTGTTGCTGAAAAGAGGTGCGTTCCGACCTTAGTTATGTTCATCAGAACCGCAAGCTGTAGTATGATTTTGTCAGTAACAGTTATTAGCAATGCTAACGTATCCTGTATCTAGCACAGCCTTTCTCCAGTTATTTCGAATAGATAATCTAGACAGGCGTCAGCAAAAGGCTAGACTGCTTTCGTTTTCTGGCTATTTTTTTGGAAGCTTCCCTTCTAATGCCGACAACAGCTAGTCTAGCTAGTCACTTGCTAAGTAAGGTATGTTGATGTGTTTAGAAACGTAGCGTCGCTACCTCGGACTGGGCAAGAACACCAGTGAGTGGGCTGGTCTGGATGTACATTTTGGGGCGTGACAAAGACACAGACCAGAGCCAATTAAATGCGCGATACCGTACTGACGTCAGTCGGGTGGATTTTTCCAAAAGCTACCGTTTTACAGCTAGATTTTTTCTTTTTGAGATTTGCATGGGAAATAAGTGTCAATGAACTTTGAGGTTCACTGTATGTTCATTTTACCCACCGAACTGTCGTTATTCAACTATGACAAGGTAAAAACGGTTTTGCAGTCAGTGACCCCTAATAAATGTATTAAATACAATTGGGCAGTATCACTAATGGAGTTCACCTTTCTAACGTCAATTTTGCACTGGTGTACAATAAAGTGTGTTTATGCATCCACTTACCAGATATGGAAGGTGGCATTGAAGACATTGGTCTTTTTCAGGCGATCTAGTTGGATCTGGCAGTATCTCATTTGGTTATCCACACTCTTCAGCTCATCATCCAGCTCCAACTGTTGCCGCTTAAACTCGCTATACTCCTTCTGGTGCCTGTCAGAGGGGGGTAAGAGAGTCATCTAGCTGAAGTGCTTCATATGTTTCTCGATTACGTTTTTGTTGATCAGAAAACCCTCATGAAGGGAGTTATTACTACTTGTGTAAGGCCTTCTATCCATCGCTATGTAAGCGTGTCCTCCCTCTCCCTGTCTACGCCAAATGTTTGTCAATGCATTTGTCCGGTGATCTATTCCCTGATCCCTTCCACCCACACACTCACTGCAACTCCTCTGTGTCTAGCTGCTGGGAGAGGCTCCGCCCCTGAGCCAGGTCTGCAGCCACTGCAGCCCGCTGCTCCTCCACCGTCTCCAGCTCCTGAACCAGAGACTCCTCCTCCTCCCGTAGCTGCTGCAGCTCCTTCAGCAGGGTCTCCTCTTCCTCCACCTGCAGGTGGGACAGCAGCTCCAGACAGTTCCTCGGAAGGGTAAAGAGACAAAGGCACACGCGTACTCACTCATTGACGAAAAAAAATACATTTAGTTGTAGTAGTTGTGTTTGTTCAAAGGATTTGTGCCGATTATTTATTGTGAATTGTCAGCACTGTGCCGTTAAGACTGCTTACTTATAGTTCTGACACTCATTTTCTGTTATGTTGAGCTGTGTGTCCAGATGATCTAGCAAGGTGTCTGTACACTCCTCACACAGTGGGTGGTCTACATCTGTCTGCCCTGACATGATGTCAAACAGGTCACTTGTCACCTATGAGGGAGGACAATGGGATGAGCAAGATCACTAAACCTACCAAAATAACATTCACCCTATGAATAGTGTGCATATACTTTTCCAGCCATAACATCAAAATGTTCCCATTTAAATAAGTTATCAATGACATAGTTCAATCTCACCTTCAACCTGCGACTCAAGTTTTCCATAGTGCCTCCGTCAGACGCTTCTCCAATCAGAGTGAAGCTGTTGGCACTTTCTGTGGACATCATTCTAACAAAACATGACATGCTGGGTGAGAACTAGGAATGCGTAGCTAATATTCAACAGTATGGACTAAGGTATGCATAGGCCAAGCACAAAATCACATACGTGGCAGAAGTTAGCCGACCATCCTACCTTGCTGGAGGGATGTATTTTCTTGCTACCCCATCCTGCTTTGTTTCCACAAAGATCTCCTGGGAAAATGAAGACATGTTGAAACATTTCTAATATTACCCTCAGGCTAGTGTTCTTTCTGAGTCTAGCATATTCCCTTTACTCCTTTTGATATTAGTTGAGGGGTATACATGAGTGGGAGGAGGATGATGTAGGATAGGGCCAGAACTGTATCTCACCTCTGGTGCACTCTCCCCTTCATGGTTTCCAGTCTGTTTGCTTGGTGTAACTGTGACCAATGGAGCTGACGAATCATAAAAAAAGAACAACTATGTGATGTAGCCTATACATCACAATGAAACATGTCTGTCGATTTGGGTAGGCAAGATAAATGTCTATTAGTGTGTAGGTCACATACCAATGAGTTCCTGAATGGTCACACGATCGAGCACATTAAATGATGTGTCCAGCTTGAGGGGTTGACTACAACGTTGACACACAAAGCTGACTTGCATGGTGGTGCTCGAGGACTTGGAGCCCTCCATTGCTAGAAGAGAAATACATCCATTCAAAATGTAAATTTTACAATGTTTATGCCAAACAATATGTCCATGTTTGTGGATGAATAGGCTGTCTGCTTCAACAAATGTCTCGAAACCCAGTAGTGCACCTAGTTAATACGTACAGTACTGTCTATGTTACTAGACTGGGTTTACGATAAGCAACCTAGCGTTAAATCACAGAAACTACAGTGGCTAACGTTGGTGCCTTCTACTGGCAAGTAAAGGTAGCATCATTATGTAGCCAAACTGACGATAAAATCAGTGGACGCTGCTTTGAGATCGCAAATGGTGCTAACATAGCAGTGCATGTCAAATTTAGCTAGTCAACCAAGACTGTTATGAGTTAGGAAAGCTTGGTAGCTGTCATCAGCTAGTATGGTAGCTAGTAGCACTAGCAGGCAATCGTTTTAAATACTAGACTCTAGTAGCTGTTAAATAAACTATGGCAGTAACCGAACCGGATATCAACAGTTGCACAGTTTCTAATGAATTGTAACATGCCTAACTTCTCCTCGAATGGGTTTTAACGACAAAGCAAATACTGAATATTAGTTAGCATGACTTTTCTTACCACTGACCGAATACTTCCCAGACCGTATTCCTGTTTACGACGGATGTGACAACGGATGTGACGATCATGAGAAAGTTGCCTTGTGATAGTCACGTGACAAAATAGTTGCGGGAAAACCAAAACACTACAAAACAGGAAGATCTACTGGTAGGTTTTTTGACAAATAACGTGAAATATCCACCACCAGTAAACACCGTTGAATAATATTTATATTTGCAGTATGTGTGATGTTTTATTTCTTTACTTTTGCTGCATGAAATACAATCTCCTCAACAAAATAGCTATCCACCATCGTTTCGTCTCTTCCCTAGTGACGCTGTGTTGTCTGTGTAGCTTGACACAGAGCCATGACTCTGGCTAGACGTAGCTTGCTAACCTGTTAAATGTTTTGATATGTGTAGGTAGGGAATGTAACCGCAACGATACCGACTTATGTTGAAGTTCAGTCAGCTGTACGTCCTATTCAAGTCAATACAATGAAAACTCCTAAAGTTGAAGACGTCAAACGAGGTATATCTGTCCTCTGGGAGACTCTGCGGTGTCCAATATGGTGAGTAGCCTAACGTCTGTTTAGTTAAAATAACTACATTTGGTTGTCAATGTATTCGTGGTTGATGATCAGTAACTACTTGGCATGTCTTTTGTTGTTGCTCGACAAGCCTGTATAATATAAAATTCTCATAACGATTTTGTTTTCGTGTTAAGTTTGGACTTGATGAACAATCCTGTGTCTACAAAGTGTGACCATCAGTTTTGCAAGTAAGTAATCATATCTTTAGGTTACATTTTAAAACAATGTTTAAAGACTGTGAGTGATTTGACATCATGGAACTTTCTATTAGGTTTTGTATGACAAAGCTGTTGGACTGTAAAAAGAGAAAGGAAGCCAATTGTCCGATTTGCCAGACCAAGATCTCTAAAAGGTAAGACGTATATAAAGAATAAATAAGCACTTTGTGAAATGTACAATGACATTTGATAAATATTTGCCAAGCATCTCTGTCCTATTAAAAACAATCATAGTACATTACGTAAGGTATTAGTGTTCTGGTTTTGCCATATGCAATAATTCATAAGTGCCACTTTGTTTAAACTTGCCTAATCTTGTCATAAGGAGTTTGCAGGAGAGCCCTGGTTTTCAGAGACTAGTCGAGGGATTGCAGAATATGATTCAGGCCTTTGAACATGACAGCAACACAAACTGTAAGTCAACACATTTTATGTCACAAACACAATAACAAAGATATATATCCTTTAACTGTTGATTAATATTATAATTCTCATGGACTTTCAGACTTCACTGGGATGTGTCAGCAAAGAAGACAAACATGGTAAGAAAATACTTTTTTGTGAATGGAATTTTAGCCTGCATGAACTTTTGCTTGCAAAGCATGGTTGGGCCTTCAGTGTTGCCAAATGCACCTTTTGATTGACTGAATAACCACAAAGGGTATTCAAATTACTGATGCCCATCCTACCAATGTCCTTCTTATCAGTGTCACAGGGGTTGAGTCAAAGACATATCTCTGCAATGGTGACAAAGTGTCATCAATAAACACGCCTGACACTGATCTTACTGGGGAGAAAAATACAGAACAAAATGATCTGCCAACATCCCTAACCTCAACTCTAGCAGGTAAGAAAAGTAATTATTACCACTTTATCAAATGTCTTTCCTACATGTGTTTAGAGTTTTCGGACTAACACATTCGATATATGTGTAGGTGTGTGAATATTCTAATGACTGTATTTGCTCATCATGTCTTTGCATTCAGCTAAGAATGGCTTTGCAAACCTTATGGGTCTTGAGGATTCCTGCCCGTTCGTCTCGGACAATGAGGGGTTCGACAGTGGACTTGGTGAAGCTCCCACAACAACTGGAAAAGAAATAGACTTGAAAGCGTGTAGCTCACACACTGAGGGGCAAGAACCAGCAGGAGACAAAGACGTAACTCATATTGTGGAACAATCCATATCCAGAAGTCGAGGGAGGAAGAGAATCACCGAGTCTGCAAATCCTTCTTGCCGGCTGGTTTTAATTCCTGAAGTCGGAGAAAACCAGAACGTACGGAGATCTTTAAGAAACCGCAAAAAAGAGACAACGACCCATGAAAAAACGATTGATTTGAAACAGAAGAAAAGTCTTGATAAAGTCTCAGAATGGCTCCTGAAAAACCCCCCCGCCTGAAGAAAACTCAGAGGTTGAAAATGTCCCTCGTGCTTCTGAGGACTCTGCCTCAGTAGGAGGAGATTTCCCCGCGACAACAATCGTTCCGGGCAACCTTGAAATGATGGAAGGGGGTCTTAAGAGGGAGGAGCGTATGAAAGGCCTTGAGGAGCAGGTATTTGGGGCAGTTTACAGACGGGAGCGAAGGGGAGTCTTGGGCTTCTCTCCTCAGAACAGTGGGGTTAGACACCCTCCAGCCTCTCATCTTGATGTAGAAGCCCAGGCTTCAAACACAGTCCCCCAAAGGCAAATGAGCAGCAATCTAAAACCCACTGATATTGTCAAAAGACTTTGCTCTGAGGAGGAAACACGAAGGTGTTTTTAATGATCAACCAGAAGAAAGAGAAAAACATGACATTTTTAAAGAAAGTGAGAAGCCTTACAGAGAGTCAATTGACCTCAATCAGGAACTGGGTTTCAGCAGCAGTGACATACTTGGAAACTGCTTAACAGAGTTGCCAGTAGAGATCAACAATGAGGTCGAAGGTCAACACGAACACGTTCCTGTGTTTGGTGTTTTGCGACAGCATGGAAAGAGGATCTCAAGGAGAAAGATGTCTGATACCTGGCAGAATGTGTTGATTTGCAAACGCAAGCCAAGACAAAGTTAGAAATGAGTGAGAAAAAGAAAATGGCCAAGAAGAAATGTGAGGCAGATATGGGCAAGTCAGTCAAAGTCCCCAAACCCCTAGTGCTAGTTGGTGTTGGGGAGAATGATTGCAATCCGATTGAGATCCCCAAGCCTGGACCAAGAGCAACAGAGACAGCTGTTCACATTGAGAATTACCCCAGCAGTGAAGAAATTGGAAGTCCAAACAAGAGGCAGACCAGAAGGAGTAAAAGGCTACAACACTTCACAGAGGAAGTCCAAGGCAGTCACAAGAAACCTTGCACTGGAAAAAACATGATCCGTCATGTCGATATAGGTGCAGCTGACACTGAATATGTGTTATCTTCACAATCCATCAAGAGAAATGGATGTGTGTTTGATGAAGACATGGGTGGAATTGAAAACATGGATTCTAAGTATACTGAAATGACAATGGAAAAACCAAACACTGTTAAGTATATAACTCAGGTTTCAGGGATTCCTTGTGAAGCTAATGCTACTTGTTCAGAGGCTACGGTACCTTGTTCTAGTTCACCTAAATCAAATATGCCATGCCTCAAGGCTGTTGACCACAATAATTCAGTAATAAACCAATCAAATGAAGAGGCATCCGCAAGTGAGGCCAGATGTGTTGAGATGGAGAAGGAAGAGGAGGACATCAATGATAGTGAACTGGACACCGAACAACTGGTAAAAAGCTTCAAAGCAATCAAAAGAAAATCGTTCCGCCTTGGTAGTCCAACAGTGAAAAAAGGTTATCAGAAATCAGACATGGATGAACAAAATGGCGCAAAATCTAAAGAGAACAGCTTGGTAGGCAGTGGTGTAGAAGTAGACGTTCCCAATACCAAGGAATGCTCTGTAGTACAAAAACAATTGGGAGCAAGGATAGAACTGGAAAATTCATACTGCAGTGATTTGATCCCCCCTTCAAATTCCCCTCACCATATTCCACAAAAAGCTACATTGAGGAGGCATAGAGGACTGACAAAGTCTATAGAGAATAGACCGTCTATAGAAGCGGAGGAATCATCAAACCAAAACGCCAATGTGGTGACGCAGGAAAATATCCCGAGCCAACATTCAGGAAATACTGTTAGTAATGTTCTCGGCACCAATAAAGTTGCAAAGAGTCAACTGCCAAGTCCGCATCCGGTAAATTCTGGACCCCTGTTTCCAGTATTCGGTGCCTCTGAGGAAGATTCACCAGCCCAGACCCTTGGATCCCCAAAGCAATCTACTGAGAACCAGGAGCAGGATCAGCTGCACTGTAGTTGGAAGAATAGTCTGGAAACAAGCCAGAATCCCAAATCAGAAACCACAGTAGAGCAGCAGAAATGCCTAGACAATACGAATGGTAACGTGGCCAATTCAGAGGCCTCCTTGACTCCAGACGGCCTACTGCCTCCAATCATCCAAACTGTGGCCAGCCAAACTGTAGAGAGCAGCAAAGGTAGTAGCGAGGCCAGTGTGCATATTCCAATCAAGAGCAACACCAAGCAGAGGAGAACAACTCAGAGACTTCAGTCTTCAGAATCTGAGTGCAGCGATGAGGAAGATGAGCTACCTTCCCTAGCACAAATATTCAGACGCTCTCCTTGTCCACCGGAGGACCAGGCCTGTGCTAGTGCTAAAGAATCTTCTGGCTTGTCCAGTGGCCAAGTAAAGGACCAGAGAACCCCCACTGATGGGGTTGAAGTAACCCATGCTGCAGGCGGACTGGCAGAACCAGAGGACGCCCCTCCTGCCTGTGGAGGTTCTGAGTGGGTTAACTCAAGCCAAGCATCAGATGATCTTTTTGGAACACCAGATGAATGTAAGTGAATGTTTTTAGTTGATTTGTTCCAAGAGTTTTTGTTCGTTGTTGTCTGACAAATACGACACCACACCAAACTATTACTTTCCAATTTTCAGGTTCAGTTGCTGTTAGTGATACTGGCTTGTCAATGGAATCGTCACAATTTTCGAGTGAAATCATTGCCACACAAGTAAGTAGATATAGCTTCATGACAGTGTGCAATGTAACATTTGTTCTGTGGTTATTTTACAAAAACACAATCTTCGGTGTGTAACCTTGTGGTTGGATGTTAATGTTTTAGGTTGTCTACCAATCTTAGCATAACATTCAGTATAGACTATATTTGGTTTCCAAGATAACATTTCTTGGGCTCAATATTTACACTATCCTATCACTGACTTAGTTGATGAATCCCAGAGAAAATGAACAAATCATGGCCCTGGTGATTTGCGGTCCTTTTTGCTGCATCGCCACATCATATCCAATAGATGGCAACACTTACTTTTTCCCCACTAAACTGTCAACGCTGTGATGACACACTACCTGGGCACATGAAGAATGTCCCTCTCAGCATCTTTCTAAATTGCATTTCATTTACGTTGGTGGAAATGTATCCAAGGAGATCAAGCTTGTTTTTGTCCCCATCTATCTTTGTGAACTTCAATTTTTATCTATCTGCTATATATGACTGAGGTGGGTTTTAGGAGTTAAGGCACCAGGAAAAAGGCGTGGGCTCGGTTTCTTCATAGCAGTACACATATTTATAGGTGCTCTCTGAAATCCTAGATTGTGTGCCAGGACTGCAGCAGGTGGGTGATTGTATTCAGATGTTAGAGAAACAGTATGTGGATTGGATGTTTTAAATGACTTTATGATTAAACTAAATTCCACGATATAAATATACCAGTATACGAATCCAGCTTTGTCAAGGAATTAGACACATAAACATTATTTCCAGGAGGATCTATATGAGTTTTACTCACCAGTACTCACTTGGCTGTGTCTAGTTTTGGCTTATTGCTTGGTTATGCCCAGTGAGTAATGGGTTTAACCAAAGCTCTGACACATCTGGAGAGCCTGACTGCTGCAGGCTGTTTGGGATTGGTGTTCAGCCAAACTGGTCTTGAAGAAGGGAGCACCAAGGTCTACTCAGAAACAGATGACTGCATCCCAGCTCACCCATTATCAATGTTTTCCTTTATTTCTCTCCGCCTGGGAAGAGTAATTGGTGTTATTGGATTGTCTAGTTTATGCTATCTGACAGAAAATGTATTCTCAGCACTGATTTTCCTGAGTAGAATGACATGCTGAGCATTATTCGTACTCTTTTGATAGGCTGTTCTTATTGGTTATCTATGCACGTCAGCAGATAACTACACCCCTGTTTATACACATTTTATCTCAGTAGGCGGTCACCAATCACTGCCTTTCTTTGAAGTTGGTGTACTATATAATTATCGTTGTATTTTCCTCATCTTCCGCACTCGTCAAACCTATAATCATCTGTCTTTACCCTTCGTTTGTTTGTGTCAGCAAAAGATTGCAATGCAGGAGGAGTTGAAGAGGCTGGAGAAGGAGATGGCTCTTGTTTCTGAAGCCCTCCAAGAGAAGGAGACTGGTCCAAATCCCCAACTACAACCCCAAACTGACAGCCTAGCAGGTGTAACCTTGACAACTGCCACGGACGTCAGCCAGAATTATTTCTTATTTCTGTCTGTTTGCTTTGATTTCCAGTGACATTGTTTCGAAAACACCTGCTTTTTGAACAGTAACTGACTTAATGTGTATGTTGTTTAGTCTCCCCAGGCCAAAACGTCCATATGGACCTGCCTTGGGGCAAAGAGATTTGTTCCAGGTGAGCCAAGATTGAAGGGAATTAACATGGTACCAGATAATAACCGGTTTGATAAAATACTAGATGCCTGATTGCTTCATAGTACTTACAATCCTCAGCGGGCTGTGTATTGTGTTAAAACAATTAGCATGGTGCTATATTTTAGCTACACAACAGCTTTCATTACAGGTTTTTTTTTCTTTTTTCTCAACACTTCAACAGCTCAAGTCTTTTTCCCTGTGAAATTGCATTTAGAATCTGAGAGAGAAAAAGTTTGCTGTTGTTGGTTGGCATCATTGTGTTACTGGCAAAGACGCATTTTCCACAATAGGGTGATGCGTCTCAAGAGGACAGCCGGATAATCTCCCTAATGAAGCTGGAATCTGCTTATGCTGCGGAGAATTAAAAAAGTCATTAGCGACTGAATCTTATTTGTCATTAAGAGCACTTAAGGGAAACTTGTGTTGCCACTGCAATTTATTTCTCCCGCTCGGCTGGCTTCTCTTGCAGGGCTCTAAGTGCTGTGTTCTGGGGAGAAAAGGAAGGGTTGAGAGGAGAGGTATTATGGAAAAAATGGAAAGACCAAGATTAAGCTGTTTTCACTCTTTTCCACTGCACCTGTATGAAATGTGCATTTGTGGAAATAGTCAAATACGATCTGCATTGGTCCTTCTTTTTTTTTACACTACCACTGAGGTGTCTCGAATGAAATGCACCCAAATGCTATGAATCGGCATTACTTTATTCTCATTAAATGTCCCTAGGGAGTAAGTCTCAATCTCAAAGGATTTGACTGCCACACGAATCTGCACGCCAGATCCAGTTTCAATCATGAGAGAGAGTACCCTTTAGTCACACTGTTTACTCCTTCTGTATATGTGGTCTCAATTTGAACTCATTCTGGTTTGGTATGTACCCTTCTTTTTTTTTCTCCTGAACCAAAACTGATTCTCTCTTTTCTGCATCCCAGGGAATGTGCCACAGACAGGGGAGGGAGACCATGCCTCGATGCCTCATGGCTCTGGAGCCTCTGAAGGCCTGGGGCCCACTCAGTCCGGCCCCACCAAGCATGAGGGGACCAGAGGGACGGGTAAGACCACTGCACCAGCACATCTCATAATGAGGATCACTGAGACAGACAGGAAGTCACGAGTGGGGCACTGGTTAAATAAAGGTTAAAAAAGAAATCAAATTACTTGACGCTTTTTATTTCTGAAATTGTCTTTTTTTATTATGAAAAGATTTCATTTCGATGAACACCCACTCCTTCACACACTCACGCACACAGGATGTGTCTGTTTGTTTTCATCTGCAGGGCGGCGCTGCAGACAGTCACAGTCAGGGCGGAGTCTCAGAAGTATTCATGCTAATGAGATCCCCAGTCCAGTGGCCCCGGGGAGAAAACCAGGAGAGCAGACCCCAAACACATCTAGCATTTCACTATCACAAAGTCGAGAGTCAAAGGAGAACCGTGAAGATGCTCCCTTCATCGATACAAGCTCAAAGCACCGTCTCCATAGCGACCATGCCAGGGTCACGCTGGTACTCGTGCCATCAGGGCTTGGCGTAAATGAACAGGTTAGAGTGTGCATTGAATACTTAAAAAAAAACTCACTTCTCGAGTGTTAAACTTTCTTCAAGGTTTTAAATTCCTTCTCATCTGCGTTTAGACAATGCTGAAGAAGTTTGCCAAGAGAATTGGTGGTAGCGTGTGTTCACAGGTGACAGCAGAAACTACCCACATTATAATGAACACAGGTGAGTCTTCGGCCTCCGTTAGTCCTTATCTCCACAACATTCGCCTTGCAGAAGTATCCCTGAGCTCACATGTGTTTGTTCAGACTCAGACTCTTTCACTTATCAAGGATAAACATCAGAAACACACACAACAGAAATCCTGAAAGTTGTATTTGAAGAGAAGTGCATTAGCAGGTTAAATGTTTTTCCATTATTTAAGATCAAAACTCTTTGCCTTTTGATAGAGTCCCACTAGGTTCTGTAGGATTCAGGTACTTTTGACAGAAACCTCTTAAAGGTCTGCTCAATAGAGACACACACACACAGACGTCCTTGTCCTTAATTATGTTCTCTGATGGATTATTTTTTATTTCAAAGCCCCCTTTCTCCAAAGCACCACATTAACAACCCCTGCTAAAAAGAGTCTCTTTCAACGATGGCCGTTTCCTTGGAAACCACCAAATTAGTTTTCAAGTTCTTGATATTTTAGAGCCGTGAAAAGAGGAGGGTGAGGATCGTTGTCAACGGATGTCATTAGAATCAAACATTGTTTTAGCTTTAAATCAATGCCTAAATTATTGAAAGGCACTATGAGGATATCAGATGAGTCATAATGAATGATATCAGTCAGAGATGTTGAATGACTAAGTAACATGGTCAGTTAAGCTTGCTTAATTGCTCATCTAGTTTCGACCTCCCAGTCCCTCTTAAATGTCCAGCTAGATGCTTATGTCTTAATTCCTAGTACCCATGCTGCTTTTCACAGCATCTGACCAGCCTTTTAGTCTCGGTCTTCACTGTTGCCTTATGCATTGGCCTCGTTACTAATTGTTTTGTCATTACACTCCTGTGGAGTTAGAAAGGAATCTCTTAATGGCCTTTACAGATCTACAATGCTGATAATGGACCAATAACTAATCTAAAAACCTCATTTCACCGCAAAGATATTTACTTGCAGTCTAACCCACATTACATGTTCGTGGTTGGACAGTCCTGTTTATGGGTGTAATTGTAAAAATGAAACATTCCATATTGTGTGAAGAAATTATTAGGTGTCTTTTGCACCTGGAAGCTGTAGGCAGGGTCCATAAGAGCACACCAGGGTTCTCGCCCACACACTCAGGCGTGTGTGGTGTGTGTGGTGTGGTGTGTGTGTGGTGTGGTGTGTGTGTGTGTGTGTGTGTGGTGTGTGGTTGGGTTTCTCACATCCTGGGTTTTAATGTTCCTATGTCTATAACCTCTCAGGATGACTTGTCCGTTTTACACAGTTACACTAATGCTTATCGTCAGCTGCAACACAAAAAACACTTAATTAACATTCCCCAGTCTTACGCAAAGTTGACACCAGAAAGGTACAGTTAATCAATGTATTGTATGAGTTACAAATCTCATCCAAAAAATGTTGCATTGTTAATTCAGTGTATTGTTAACAAATGTCTGATTGCGTGTGATGTGTTTCCTATCTCTGATCCCGCCACAGATGAACAACTGGTGTGTGAGCGCACGCTGAAATATTTCCTGGGTATTGCAGGAAGAAAGTGGGTGGTGAGCTTCCACTGTGAGTTATGCTCTTCGTAATTACTCGTTGTCACAGACAGATTGGGGACAAATACTGTAAATGTGAAACCACAACGGGGGGGTTTCTTATGTAACCTGGCAACATGTTTCCTTTTTGTTTCTCAGACAATAAGCATTGTTTTGTTCTCATATGATCCACAGGGATTTCTGAGTGCTTTAAACAAGAAAAACTCTTATGTGAGGTAAGTTTGCTTTCATTTCTTCCTGGAGTTTTACCGTCATATTTAAAACAGTAAAGAAAAAAACATTAACTATTTACAGGAAATGTATTTAGGGTTTGTTAAGATCTGATTAGCTTCGATAGAAATGTATTCATGCCCAAATGGAAGATCCCATGTAACCCCAGGTGGTGCAACAGGCCACCTAGGCAGCACCAACCTGGTAATGGTCAAGGCCAAACCAGAAATGGTCAGCACCAAGCCAGAGTTAATCGTATTGTCTTGTTTTTTTCGTTACTTTTTGTTCTTTAATTTAGCTTAACTTAATGTAGTGACGATACGACTTTACGCATGACTACTTTACACATCATTTGGGGCAGATTCACACTGTATCTGAGCTCCTTAACAGGATCCCAAATTATAAATCAGATGATTTGGTGCCTTTCCTCTGTATAACCTTTTTTTGGCATCTTTCATACAGCATAGCGCTTGTGTTTCCATAGACGCCGTACGAGGTGCGAGGAGATGTGGTTAATGGGCACAATCATCAGGGGCCCACGAGATCCCGAGTCACAGCGGACAGCCATGTGAGTCCCATCTATTATTCAAGCACAGGCACAGCCTATTTGACACCTGTCACGGTTTTGTTTTGTAAAAGCCTTATTGTTAAATGAGATTCTCTTTTCAAAGGACTTGACAGTTTCATCATGCAGTTTCCTCACAAATCTGCTATTTCTGTGCTTTGATAATATAATAGGTATCACATTCACAACAACAAAAAAAGACAAATATGATAATTGACAGGTGTGACTCAGCCTTGAGGATCACGTGTAAACTGGTGAAGATAATTATTTCCTTGGCATTTGGTCAAAGTGGAACTAATTTCAGAATCTCAGCTCAAGGGATGAATTAGACATGGCTGGACATCATCTTTGACTCGGTATTACAAAACAGTTTGAGGCTCTTCATTGAACTACCTAAGTAATTTCATGCCTGTTTAGAAAGACTCTATTACAGTTTTTTCCGTCCATGGATTAGGACAGACATACTCCCGGTCACAAGACCAATGTGATTGACACATTTTCAGATAATACGGTGGGTTTGTGGCCAGAATGTTGATGCCAGTAGGGATGAACGAGGCTTATGAGCCTGTATTATTCAGCTGCATATTTGGTCATGTCTATGCTTGCGTTTGTGAGTGTGTGTGAGAGAGAGAGAACAGGCGTTCTTGCATGCGAGCGTACGTTATCACGTCTTGGTTTTCATGCCACCTGAAGGGCATTAGGTGTTGTCTAAATAAGAAATCTGTAAATGAGTCTTTTTCCGTTAGATTGCCACCTCAGGCTAATGATAATGACCATGGATGGAGAGACGAAGGTGTGAAGAATAAAAACATTTCAGGGAATGTATCTTCTGAAACGGTGGCAAGAAACCATTTACAGCCTATAAGCTTTGATGTTCGGTCGCTCTTAAATCGGTCCCTCTGCTTTTTGACGTCATGAAATCGAGTTAAATTGAAAATTATTCACAATATGAATTTATTCTATCCTTATACTCTCGTAATTTGTTCTAAAAGTACACCTTGCTCACATACTCATGGACTGGGGTTTTTTTGGGTGTGAAATTAGTATCTGATCCACCTTGACCAACAGCCTGGAGGATAAATGCCTCCTCATCATCCAATTATATACTCTTCCACTTTGAGATTCTTCATATTAAATGGACATTTGATATAATAACCAACACAATTTTCTTAAACTGAGGATAATGGCATTAGAGAAATATGTGAATCTTATCAGTTCTCCTTTTCCCCTTTCTAGCTTCTTATGAAGGACTATGAAATCTACTTCCAAGGGCCTTTCACTGATATGACCACCGGTAAGTTAACCACAAGTCGACCTTTACCAATAATCCTAGTATTGATGAGAACTTGCAACACTACAGTAATTGTAATGTAGCAATAGTTTGTCCTAATGTTCCAACAGTGTGTTTGTACCTATAGCTATAGGCTACATGTGTGAACATCGCTGAACGGTCAGCTAATATTAAGGCTTTAAGTAAAACTCCAGGTTCAGTCGGGTATTGCCTGCAAAGCCTCGTAAAGCATGGTCTGATTGAACCACGCTCCAGGCTGATGTCCCCCACCTCCATGTCCAGTCCCTGCCATTATTCTCCGATTCCTTTGATCTGTTGCCTACCTACGTTTCCTGCGCTCTGATTAGCCCTATGCTAGTTAGCATGCCTAGCGAGCGGCTAGAGTTCTAGCACCGGAGGGATAGTAACACCTGGATAATGAACTATTTGAAATGCCGCCATGAAACAAACGGAGATTGTGTGCTCCTCATTTGCATATATTTCCGAAAGGGGATGGAGGCAATGGGGGAGTGATGCAACAACAAATAGGTGGTGGTAATTTATGGAAAGCCCCTACCAGATTCACCCAGGGCCTTTCTGTGGCACCGTTGTCTTTGGAGACAAGAAAATGAATCCCGCTCTCTAGCTCCCCCGCACTCAGCGCTGTCCTGCTGGACTCTGATACACACCCGCCTGCAGTTCTGGGTGAGAAAGTAAGAAAATAACAGAAGAACCACAAGATACAAGTAGTTCACATAAGTATTGACTGACAGCAAGAACAGCTTGAAGTTCACGCTGTGTTTGACTCCTGTCATCTGGAGAATGGCTAGCCTAACAATGACAGACAGGAGATAATGTTGGTGACGTTAGGACTTTTATAACTCATAAAAGTCACACTTATTATCAGAGCTTTGTATGAGACTTCCCATAGATATTTTGTCAAATGGAGGAAAGTCATTCATGTGTCAGGTGGCTGAGCGGTCAGGGAATCGGGCTAGTAATCAGAAGGTTGACGGTCCGATTCCCAACCTTGAAAAAATTACCTTGGGCAAGGCACTTCACCCTATTTGCCTCGGGGAGAATGTCCCTGTACTTACTGTACGTCGCTCTGGATAAGAGTGTGTGCTAAATGACTAAATGTGAATGTGTCAATCGCCTCAAGTAGAGAACTTCAATCAGAGATCTTGGGTATATAGAATAAAACAAATGATAAAGTAGAAAATGGAGCACAACGCTGTTTCTTATATGTACTGTGACAATGCGTTTCTCTGCAGAGGTAGTGGTACGTTCAGTCTCCTTTGTACAAAAGCCCCACATTGTTGCTCAGGGGAATGTTTTCCCTCGCTGCATGAATGAATAGATAAGGTGGATGGGTGAAGGTCTTAAAGGACATATCCTTGAAAACTACTAGTACTGACTGTCCCCGCCTCCCCTTCCTCGTCTCTCTGAGTGTCTCCCAGAGTATCTTCCTGCATGGCTGGATCAATGGTAGTCTGCTAATGGGTTTGTGTCTCTCAGCGTGGGTTCCAAGGCCTCCTTTCACATAGAAAGAGTACCAGGATGCTACCATGTCTTTCACGGTGGAACATCTCGACAAGAGCTTCATCTATTATGTACCGTTAGCCTTGGAGCATCGTATACAGTGATGCCCTCTCAACCACCAGTTACTGTGGAGCGTTTCCTGGGAGCCTTGGCTCCGACTTCCTCTCTCAGGCTCATGTTTCTCACTTCGTCTGCCTCCCGGAGGTTGATACGAAGTCTGGTGCCAAGGACAAACAAGCCAACACAAAAAGCAGGAATAAGCCATCATGTTCAACATGCATTCTTGATGATTTCTTCAACTGTATCCATGTCATCTGTTCCTCACTCTAATCCAAAAACGAGTTTTTCCCCATTAGTAGATGACAAGGCAAATGTGTTTGCGTTGAGGGATACAGAAGATGTTGACAAGGAAACGGGGGCGTTTGCAATCAAGGACCAACGACTACCACCTGAACGAAACATAAGGTGTTTTGATTGAAAACAGGCTGTCGGTGTGGTAGTCATTTACCTACATTTAGGTAAACCCTTCTGGCTGCCGGTGTGGGATGAAACGGCTTAGAGGGCCCCTCCTCATGTCCACCAGAGGAGGCCAAAAGAATGATGTGGATGTGGAGACGAGATAACAACCGGCACAATTGAATGTTTTCTTTGATTGTGTGGTCAGAGCACCCGTTTGATGGTTTAAATCGTTAGAAGCATTGTAGGATGGAAAAGCCATCTGGTGCAGGAGGATGGGGATTCAGCTTTTTACTCTGCTCACCAGACACATGTGGAAACACACACGCACACACACACACACACACACACACAGTGGTAAAATGGTGTGTGCGTGTGGACACTTAAGGCATTAGAGTTAACTACCATATGTTGAAATGGAAAGGTTTTGACTCAGGAATTCTTCAAGAAAGTTGGCTTTTCACAGGCAGTTTTTAGTAGGTCTGTGCCCAGTAGAATAGATCAGGGTTATGCTCCCTTTCCCCCACATCTGTTCTTTTTGAGTCTCTGTAATTGATGCACTGTGAAACATAGTTAATACATTGACCCTTCTTGTCACTATGTTGAATTCTCCTGGCTGGCTCATTGACTGTTATTTACCACCAACAAACTACCCCATCCCACTTCCTGTCTCCTCTACCATCCTGCCTCTCTCCTCACATCCACTCTCCCCCCCCCCATCCCCCCTCCATTCTCCCAACAATTGATCGTATCCTGTAATGAACCCTTCATTCTTAAAACACGCTTCAGGGATGTGGATGAAGGAGAACAGAAAGAAAAACCCACGCCTGAGGAACAGCAGCTGACGGACGATATTGATGATTCACATTTACCCTTTTGTGTGTGTGCGTGTGTGTGTGTACGTACAGGTCAGATGGAGTGGATGGTGGAACTATGTGGAGCGAGAGTAGTGAAGGACCCACTCCTTTTCACGGATAAATGGGTATGTGTGACCTTCCCTCCTACATCCATACTTGGGAGCCCCATGGAGCTGTCAGACCTCTGTCCTGCTGCCCACTCAAGACTACATTCAATCTCTTTGTAGTTTCATCTTTAAGAGGATGGCAAAACTATGATTTTTTGGGTGTGTTGATATCAAACCAAGATTACTGAGAAAATGGAGGACACTTGCTTAATAAAATATCAAGTGGTGAAAGAATATATTTAGATTTTTTGTTTTTTGTTGTTTCTCATACAGAAGTCCCATCAAGTAGTTATTGTACAGCCTGGTTCAGACTTATCAGAAGTGATTAACTACAAAGGTGGGTATCATTTACTTTTGGGTTTGATTTAATACATGCTCTCGTCCACACTGTCTAACACAGAACATTCACACACAAGTCTGTAAGGACGGAAAACACTGCCATACACATCACGTTGTAACACCCTTTTTACCCTGACATTAGCTAAGGGGGAAGGAATTGCATCATTTCTGCTGGAGTGGCTCTTGGCTAGGGGACCTGCATAGACCTGTAGGGTGTCAGAGAGAGCGCCTGTGTTGGACTGCGCTCGGGCACACACAGGAGTGAATGTCCTGTCTGCAGTTAGGAGAAGGGATGAAACTGGGGCTCCTAAAAAACATTGGGTTCACTTTCGACAGACAGAGGAGGAAATTGTAAAAAGATTAAAATCGAAACAGAGAAAGTCAAGATCTAGCTAAAGCAGCGAGTGGAGAGGGTACGTGGACAAGGGAGGGTGGCACGGGGTGAACCCCTGCGAGAAGGAGGTGGTGGAGGAGCTGGTGGAGCGAGTGAGGGGAGCCAGCCAGACGGAGAGGTGCAGTGCCAGGCCTGGAGTCTGAGAAGGGAGATAGGGAGACTTTGATGAAGGTGGAGCGAGTGACAGAGGAAGAGATAAAGAGAGAGGTGGTAAATCAGCCTGCTCTCTGCGCCTTCTGATTTGTGTTGCTGCATATTTAATGTGGCCTATCCTCCCGTGTCCTTAGGCTTTCCCAGCCCAGGTAATTGAAGTACACCTTTTCTCTTTGTACTCTCGATTTGAAACACACAGGCGCGCGCACACACACACACACACACACACGCACACATCTATGACACGCACAGCTTGGACTTGGAATGTCATTGTTGGTTCACAGAGAACAGCCGAAAACCCAGTACACACATACAGAACGCACACAACACATTCTGAGTTCTGTTAATATGCTATTATGAATTCATGCTGTAGTGTCGCCAGCCTCTTCTGTTTTTCTAGAGTAGTACAGGTTGTTGACTTTTGGCTTGAAGGACACCTTTGTATTATGGTCTCGTTGCTATAGTAACAGCGTTTTCAACCCGTTTTTTCTGTCTCGTCTCCAGCCCTCCAGAGAAATGCTACCGTGGTGACCCGTGGTTGGCTACTTGATACCGTGGCGACCTACACCATCCAGAGCTTTGAAAACTACAAAACATAATCCCTAGCCTTCCCTCTAAGCTGTGGGCCTTGTACACCTTGCCAGCCTTGTGTGACCCGGGAGACCTTCTACTTCCTCCCAGGCAGGTCTGTGGTCAGGCCTGAATTTCTCCCCTGGACTATGTCTTCTCGGACTTGAAAAGAAAGGCCATCTCCTCACATTAAAACGCCTCCTATGGGCTCCGGTCACACCCTGTCCGTTGCTGAAGACGGACCCTTTGTATTCTCTCTGCTCCCACTAGCCTGTATCCAGTTTCATTTCTCCACCAACATGCATGATCAAGCCCCTCACTACTAAGCGCAATTGCAGCACTTTAATCTGTCTTCTTTATCTCCCCCCCCTCTTTATGAATTACCTTCTTGAAGTAACTTTTTATATTTGTAATGTGATTAAAATGTGTGCTGTACCTAAAGATTAGAATTTCTGGAAAAAGTTTTCGGTGGTCTGATGTCATGTCCTGTGACAGGAAGCTGAAAGGTATGTTTGCATTAGTTATGATGCAGACATGCATGTGCACAAGCCGCACACACACCCATACAGTTATGCATGCTGTCTACACTGAGAATTTAATCAGAATACACATAGAAAACAAGTTTCTCCTTCCTACTTGTCTTATATATTTATGTAGCCTTGTGTAATATTCATACGTGTATTTTTGTCTGACAGATTTGTTGAAAGGACACAATGATGGAAGGTTTGCTTGTTTTCCTACCTCCCCGTACAAATAGGATGTCATGGACATGTTTCACCGCAGCATAATATTGTTACACCTCCCCCGAACGACTGGAGACATAACTTTCGGTTGATCTCTTGTTTTCTATGTACACAGCTGTCATTAAACCTGACGTGACTAGTTAAATAAATTACTAGATTTTCACGCACAGTTTTACACCCAAATATGAAAAAAAAGCTTTTCTAATATTACACTGCAGTGTCATCATCATCATCAAAGGGAAAGACTTAAAGTATAATTACTATCTCAAATTAGGCTCAGATGTGCAAAGACTTCACTTAATATGGTCAGTAGGATAATTTTTTGTTTGATTTTGGAGAAGAATTGAAAAATGAAGATAGATCCAGACATGATTACGTAATTGTTCATTCAAACTGGTGCCACAAGAATATAAGTCCCCCTTGATATGTTTGGAAATTATACCCATACAAAATATATCGTATGTACCCATACAGGGGTTCCTGAAGTACAAAGAAGACAAAACATTGCTATCCAATATTCTAGATAATACCATTTTCACAGTCCATGGTGCAAAATACTGGGTTTATATCACCATTGAAAACCCATTTCCCAGAATTTGCCGTTAAACGTTCTCATTTCTCTAAGGCACCGGCTCCTAGGTCTTTCATTGTATTACAATATCCTCAGACAGATGTTTGCAACACCAAACAATTCTGACAAGGTTGAAACCCCTTTATCTTAGACAATCTAGTGCATCCTTGATGTGGGTGTTGCTAAGGAAAGCTATTTGTGTTTAGCTTGACTACCCGAGGCAGCATCCTATCAAGGTCTCATGGATTTTCAAGCTGATGTAAGCCCTCGCCATATGCAGGCCCTGTCGCAATATCCTCTCTCTTTGGATTCCCCTCACTTCTCAGGCCTGCTGCTGCATGTGTACGACGCGTCCAGGTATTGTACGTTCGATATCCCAAACAAGAGCAGCTGCACTGAGGGAGAAGAGAGAGCAGAAGTAGGCTTTGCCAAGAGCAAGCGTTCGTCTGAATTATTGAACAGGCAATGTGTTGGATTGGGGAGAGAGAGGATGAGATTGAGGGGGAAGGGCCCGTGTGGAGACAAGCGTGGCCCTGGTCCACAAGCATGGGCCTGTTGCACTCTGAAGTACGGCCAATTGTGTATACCATATTGGTAACTATAATTTAACACCTGAAAGTTGGAAGGAAGAAACACATTTATGTTTTTACCTCAGTGTTCACACAGCATGTTCACTCGTATACACAGAAAGCTAGAATTGTTGTTGGACTGTCAGAAGACAGCATGTTCTTCCCAACCCAACAGATAGCGGATATGTCTAATGAAGCGTCAACAAGATGTCTTTTGTTCCTGCTGTCTGCAGAGGGAAATGGATGTCGTCTTTGTCGATGCAATGCCACTTATGGGCCACCTTAAAGCTTGGCATGTGGGTAGCGTGACACTGATTAGCGACACTGATGACACTTGGCCTAAGGCTCTTTATGAGATCTCTAGAGGCAGTCTGTAAGACGGGAGACTAACCTGAGAACGACGTGCTGTGACTGCAGTCATGAAATATAGTATTGTGTTCTTGGACCCTTTAGGGAACACAACTTGCATCCCTTTGAATGGAAAACACTGTAGTCCTAACAACAATTACACATCCAAATGAAAGTAGCTGTAGTATGCTCATTGTATGTTAGTCTAATTATGTGTGTGTACATGACTTGAACGAATGAAAGAGTTTTGAAGGACATGACTTCTGGATGCTAAATTTGGAGAAACATGACACTCTTGTACCAGACTTGGTTATTGGCTTGTTCGATCATGGTAGACTGCACTTACGATGGCAGACCAAAGCCTTGAGGACCCTAGGCTTCTCTCTCTCTCTCCTTGCAGCTGACTGAACCCTACCTACCTACCGTGTACTCCAGGTTGGAGTTACACTACATATCTATTATGAGCCTTCGTGCGTGCGTCATGTTTTGCAGGTGGTTTATTGATTGGTGAAACCCAATTTGAGTCTGCAAGTTTATTATTATGAACTGTTGATGGAGGTTTCACCAAGCAGTCATAAACTTGATGTGGTCATATGCATCTGCACACACACACGAATGCCTTCTGACAAATTATTCTGTCTTGTTTACTGTACAATCATTTTGCCTTTTGGCACTTTGCTCGTGCATATTTCATGGACACGGTGCTAATGATTCGGTTGATGAGTCCAAATGTTTTTGAGAACCTACCTTTATTCAGAAACTAGATCAACTGTCTTTTATTTATTTTTTGGGTCGGAACTAGCCAATCATGAGCTTTTCACAACAATAACCCTTACCTTTAACAGGACTTTGTGTTGACCTGTACACAAGTGGGTCTATCTGCTGGGCATTTCTGCCTTCAGTGCCTCCGATGGTGCCATGAGGCTACAGAGTCATCAGCCAGGAGCCAAGCTTCACTGATGTTTCAGTGTGGACCAGGTGTTGAGGTGGTGGAGCAGGGGACGGCTCCCTACCTTCCTGCAGCCAGGCCTGGGATCCCTGCTGTCACCACCTCTTGACCTTTCTAAGGAGCCAGAAGCTGCCTTGTTCTGCTTCCTCCGCCAGGAGAACCCTCCTTAGCACCAAGCCTGTGGTCCCAAGAACCTTCTGGAACCGCTGGGTGGATGTTCCAGGGTAGCCTCTCAGTGTCCTCCATCTTAACACCACTAAGTCTAGTAGACTCAATCACGGCAGAAAATAGAAAATCTAACTATCGGTAATGTCAGAACTTGAGCTCTGAGGGCTTTTAAATGTCAAATATACTGTACGCTTTGGCATGCCTGAGAACCGAACACTCATTTTTCAATTGTTTTTTTTCTCTCCAGCTTCTTGTTCAAATGGCAACAGTCACAGAAAAACAGAGTGTGTGGATGCAGCATAATTGTCTCTGACAAGATCATGAATAATATGGAGGATGCGAAAACATGATGCAGAATTTTCTTTATGAATTCTTTGCTTGGTACTTGGGAATTTACCCTCCATCGTTACTCTGTTTGTCCTCAGTTTAACAGCTGCATATTGTCATCCTATCGGAAGCATTACACTTTATCGTATAACTATCTTTTAAGGGCCAACTATCTTTTAAGGGCCAGTCAACAATGGCTGTATTGAAATGGGTCAACACATAACTGGTGTTGCCCCTTTAGACATGCCCCCTAAAACCAAGAATGTCTTTAGATTGAGAAAAACAGCTTTTTGTTGGAGAGCAGTGAGTTGGGAAGGCCCTTCCCCTGTTCCCCACACAGAAAAACGCTTGTTATTGAATTCCTAAGTAAGGAGCTTTGTGAAATTGTCACAAGATTGCCCAATAAACAATACGTGATTTGACAACAATGCGTGACCATTCACATACCCACTGGATTCGTCTTCTTACATATGTGGTAATATTGATATTGTTTGTGTGTGTGTGTGTAGCAATTGTTGTGAAGTCCAAGCTTAAACTAACGGGTCCCTTAGTTGATTGTGCTTCTGTAGAAACAGTACGCATGGGAAATTAGCAGAGAACTATCTGGTTTGCCATCTGGAATGTTTGGGTGTGTGCGCGTGTGCGCGTGTGCGTGTGTGTGTGTGTGTGTGTGAGAGAGACTAGGCATGTGTTGGAGTTTGCTTACCAGTGGTGTGTGAGCAGTTCCTCCATGGACAGATTGACTGAGACTCGAAGGGGGTCTGCCTCAAGGCAGAGAGACATTTGACAACATGCAAACTTGAATGTGTTACTCCGTCTTCATTTAAGGAGTTTTTGGGTCTTGAGGAGGATTTGAACCTGGCGCTGCGGAGCGCTGGCTCTGATTTAGGTCTATAAAACGGAGTTTAAGGAAATGGTGGGGAAAACTCCAAGTGCTCAGTAACTGTCAAAAAAATACCTACGGTTTACTATATAAAAACAACACTGATATGTGGTGTTGTACTAAAACAACGTTCATTAAATGGGTGCAGCATGTGCAAAATCTACAGTATCGTGTTTCAACACCCCAGAGCTCTCATGACAACGGAAAAAGCAACAGAAACATTCTATGTATAAACTGATCTGTCCTCACAAACCCTCATCCATTAAGAAACGGTGAACATGTATGGTTGAGTAAACATCTAATGTGACCCTGTTTTCAAATCCAGGTGAGATCAGACGAGTGAGAGGAGATGTTGACAAAACAATAGAGAGGTTTAGTGTTCCACTCAGAGTTTTAGCTTCTTTTTTTGTTGTTCTTTACTGAGCAAACTACTACTGCATAATAAAGCACTTTATGAACGCCTGCATCCCCAAATCGTAGCGCAAGCATTCATGGTTCAATCATCAGATAAGACGAGTGCACACTTCAGTACACAAGAATATTTCTTCACATGCATTTTTCACACCACTGTTGGGGTGCGAGAGAGAGTTCTGAACTTGAGTATGTCTGTCTCTCCTCTATGGGTTTACTCTACATGCTTTTCTGTTTATGGGATGGCCATTTCTAGACCTTTTCTCGTTGGCCTGTGTGTGTGTGTGTGTGTGTGTGTGTGTCGATATGTGTGTGTGTGTGTGTGTGTGTGTGTGTGTGTGTGTGTGTGTGTGTGTGTGTGTGTGTGAGAGAGAGAGAGGAAAGACGGCACCTGAGACACACTCCCACGTAAAAGTAAGAAGTGTCACCGCTGTGAATAATGAGTGCGGTTGTCCGTACTGACCCTGATGGCTCTCACGTTCCACTTGTTTGTCCTCCCCGACAGCAGGACCAAACCTCTCTGCAGCGTTTCACACAATGTCCCCTTGGCTACAACTGATATGCTCAAACCATCATTGTAATGCTCAAAGGATACTGCTGTGTCGGACTGAATGCTAAAAGGCCGTGAATCAGCAAAAAACATGAAATGTCGCCCCTAAACAAGCTTATTTGTTTAAATAGAATATGACACACAATTGAATATAATGACTAGGTGTAGTTTGAGAGCCTTTCCATAAAATGGACCGTAAAACCGTTATTAGAGATGGCAGTTGGTAATTCAATTCCACATGTCAGCGCTCCTCTAATAATTGCTGAAACAGGTCTTCAACACCAGCCACCACACATCACAACTTCTAGGATTTTATTCTGTTACATCATTGGGTTTGCAATCGAAGAGCCCTTGTATTATTACACCTGAACACACAAACAAAGGTTATGTCACATTTAAATATCCATTTATTTCAGTCAGCCTAACATGTGAAATTGTGTGTGTATGATATTTTGGAATGATGCGTGTGTGTGTTTGAGTGTGTGTGTGTGTGTGTGTGAGTGTGTGTGTGTGAGTGTGTTTGTGAGAGGACCCAGAAGCTCCACATTGTGTCTCGTTGTCGTGGAGAGACCAGAAGGAGGAGTCAGACTTGTGGACACAGGCAACATATATTTTTTATCTGCTCAATTTTACATGCTGTTTAAATGGGTCATGCATTTTTAATGCCTCACTCTCTCCCGCAGACACGGCAATTATGTCATGACATTGTCATAGCCAGGGCCATCTTAATTATGGGCTGAAGTTTGTTTCATTTCGCAGTTTTAGAGATCTAAATCCAACGGATTTTGATTTGTCAGAATTGGTAAACATTAAGATTTTAATTGAGTAGACTTATACTAGATCTGTTTCCTGAGGCCAAGAAGGCATTAGGTTGTAGTTTTATAGCTGACAGTGTGAACAGGAGAGAGTCCATAAAAGATGCAGGAGGGCTGAGCCAGTGTGGGCACTGATCAGTGAAACTTTATGGTGGGATTAAAATGAAAGATGGACCCCTGTCGTGAGTTTGTGTGGATGGCTAGGTGTGTGACTTTGATTCTGAATATATAGCATGTGTGTGGAGGCTATGATTGTCCAGCCGGGTATATAACAATTGCAAAACTAAATATGTCCTCCACAATTAAACCAAAACTAAACACTGTGGTGATCCCAAAACGTTTACAACCGCAGTTGAGTTCAAGAGAAGTTCATGTTTTAGCTGGGTAATCTGTCCTCTATCTCTGTATACCACTTTAACCAACTGCATGCAGGTGCTTGCAATACCCTGGGGTTTATTCTGCTCAGACAGCTTCCTGAGAACCACAAGCTGTCCCTGCCCCCAGGACCCACGCAGCAGGAGCCCAGTATCAGGCTGGAGGACGGGGGGCCTGCAGCAGGGGAGACACCACGGCAGTGGATCGTACAAAACATTGTGTCCAAGCCAGTGGGGAAGAAACCAAGAGGCCTCGTGACAGGACGAGGAACTGTGAGTATCCTGGTATGTATCTTACTAGAGGCTAACATGTATTAGCCTGTACCGTAAGACCCATACCCCAAAGGAAAGAAACAGCTGAATCTGGCAGGATGGAGTTTAAAGAGGTCTGGTCTTCACTGTAGGCATGTATGTGTGTGCAGGAAAACAGAACCATTACTAATTCATCACTATCATTAATCTGCTGGAAGGATTCACCTGCTATGTCTTTCTAACATGCACAGTCTAATTTTAGCCCCCGCTAATGGAGTTGCTAGTGTCTCTGAACACGTATCACACTTTGTAAAAGACGTATTTCAGTGGCTTATGAGAGTTGACTGGGGGCTGTGATTCACCGGGTGGCTGAGTCTGTGGCCTGACCGGGGGGGACGATGGGAGGACGGGGGACCTGTCCGCAGGCAGGGGGTGGATGTGTCAGGCCACAGTGACAGACGTGGCTGAGGTGCTGGCTCCAAACACACGAGGGGAGTCTGTTGGGTCCTTTGACTACAAGGAACAACATAATGGTAGGAGCTACCGGGGTCCCTGAAACCTGTACTGCTGCAAGAAAATCTTGGTATGGTATTTGTATGTGTGAGTTGGCAACACGCTGGTTGGATTGGAGAAGGTCTCTCAGCTGTGATGTTGTCGGTCATTTAACAAGCTCTCGGAGGTTGGTTGAGCTGTAGATGCAATTTATTTTGTGTTAAAATAGACAAAATTAGTTGTTTGTGTTGGTGTGAGAGTGTGTGTGTGTTGGAGGTAAATGAGGCCCACCACCTCCTACAGCTAATGCAGGCTCTGCTTTGGGCTGTGTGTGTCTGGTGACATTGAGGAAGCGGTAAAGCAACAACAAGGACCAGCAAAAAGAGGGATGACTGTGTTTGCTAAACATGGACATAACCTGTGAGCTCACGTTAAGGAAGATGACATCATTCAGGATCTCTACAGCATCAACAATGATGTTTCATCAGCTACAGACCCTCGATGGGCACTCGGGGCACAATGACTTTAAAGATACCTTTATCACCTGGATGGTTACTGAAGCATCCAGCAAGGATGAGCTCTTTCACCTCTGCTGGCTACCTAGTCTCTCATCCCTGACAATTCACATCACCTTACCTTACAACTAGCATAATTATTTAGCTAGGAAACACATAAATGTCATATTTTTAAAGGACAAACCATTCTTTTACTGACTGGTAAAGTGACAACTTGGAAATGCTTTAGGCAGACATATTGCGAATAGTAAGTATTTGGTCATGAGATTACACAATGACTTCAGGCTAAAGGCCGACAGGGTAGCAGGTTGTCAGTAGCTCTTGTCTGAACCAGTTTTCTAGCAGAGCTTCTGTGCACTGGAGGGCAGCTCTGGCCTTGCCCCGGGCCAGTGTTCTGTGACCTCGCACTCACAAGCACATGAAAACATCGCAGTGACGCTGTGAAATGTCACTTTGCCGCTGCTCACGGAAGCAGGAAGTGGCTGGGGGCACTGATCAGGACGGGAGGGGGCGAGGAGGGACACAAAGGGGGAATGAGGATAAACTGTGGTGAGCAATAGACCAGATGGAAACTAGTTTACTTATGTAAAGATCTACTGGTTACTTTGCTTCAGTGTTTCTATTGGAACCAGTAGTTCATTATGAATCTCAGATATAAAAATGTACATAGCAGAACAGAGCAGGTGTTTTTTTAATTTCCGGATCAAACAAACAAGACATTGCTAAATAGCCCCCTCATATCCCAACATTGCAACGTCTCGCGCAAACATTGTTATTTTACTTTGTACAATTATTTAAACACATCAATATTTAGTGGTGAGTGATAAGTAAAAGTCGTCTTTTGTAGTTCTTCTTTTCCTCTGAAAGCACTTGTGGTCTTAGTGTCATCAGCCCTGTAATCATGTGTCTCTCTGGGCTTCTAACCATCCAGTTTGGATCTCATTAGATTGAATGGAGCGATAACATCATTCCCTGACATTTCAATCTGAACACTTTGCGTGCATCATTTTGTGCTTGTAAATGAACACTGACACAGAAAATGGCATTTGAAGACAGGAAACGACTTAATGGAAAGGGCTCCCTTATCAATCTCATTACAACTCTCCTCCTCCTCCTCCTCTCCTCACATTCCTGTTCGCCTTGTTTCTCTTGGATTAGCTACAGTAGTATCTCTCGTTTGGGTTTGTTTCTTTCATTTTGCTCTTATGTGTGAAGTTGTTCGAAAATGTGGCAATGATGTGGCAAGGGTCCGACCCAGACATGTGCAGAGAAACAGTTAAAAGGGGGAAAAAGGGAAACATTTGTTGATGATGAACAAAGTCCCCTCACTCTTCAGCATTGCAATCCTTGTTGTATTCATCGTCTTTTTTTGCAGTGCAAAAGAAACAAGGAAATAACCATAAATAAAATTCTGTGTGTCATATACATGTCCGTTTTGTACACCGTCTGGGTCAGTTGGTACAGTCCGTCCCTACATGAGCATACAGCTCTTGGCTCGATCCTTTCTGATGGCGGGGGTTTGCTCCAGGATCTCAGTCCGTGGAGGCTGCTGGGATACCCGCTTGAGGCCCCGCCGTGAGCCGGTGCGTTTGAGCTGTGACACGGGCCGATGGACGCGCGCCACGGACGCCAGCGTGGTGACGTGGAACACGTCCCGGACGCTGTTCTCCGAGTACTTGGAGGTGCACTCTGCGTAGGCCACAGCCCCTATCTGCCTGGCCAGACCGGTGCCCTGGAAACAAGGAAACCCCAAAACTGTCAGTAGTTCTTTTGCAGAGTAGAATACAGTTACACAGTGGCTGGTAACAATAGCACCAAGTACTTTTCATTAGCAATAAATATACATTTTATAAACTTAAAATATATGTATATACCGCAGAGATAGGTCTACACCACTTTTCACCCAGGTTTTGGTAAACAGTCTTAAAAAACTGTAGACTACACATGACCCATTATCTTGTATATCTCTCATATTGAAGCCTATCATGTTTAGCCCTATTTAGAGCCTTGTCCTGTCTCGCCTCAATCATCATTAAACTTATATTAAAAGGAAATGCGACCTAATCATGTTCCCCTGACTCAAAAGGTGGGCAGACAGATGAGAGGAAAAACCTTACACAGTCTTCTGAAATATTCAGGAGCTGTAGAGCCGTCCAACTGGAGCAGAAAACTGAGAGTCTACTCTCTGAGACTGATGCAGCCTGTGCTTGATCTGGGCTCACAAAACATCTCCAGGTCACCAAGTCTCCCTGCATCTCACCCTGCGCTCCTCCTCTCGTATAGTCCCTCTCGCACACATACTCTCACACACACCGTTTGTATCTTTCACTCGCTCAGGCGGTTTTAGCGACTTGATTAAAGGTGAAAGGAGACACTGTAAGCACATCCAACAGCCGCGATCACTGTTACTGTCATGTGCCATGTCGTGTTGAGAAAACATCCGTTCAGCGTTCGTTCCTTCAGAAACATTCAGCTTCATTCTCCTGCTTCTGGTTACTATGCCAACTTGAACTCCTCGCAAGGCCTCGGCTCTGTCGCCGGGCACTGGGAGAGATGACGAAACACTTCTCTGTTTTGACCCTAAGCAGATTATGGCAGAAGGCGTGTGAGTTCACGCAACGTTCATCTTTGTAACTGCTCCCAGATTCCCCTGGGATTTAATTAGTTGGGAGAGAACACGTTCAGTTGCGTTGGAAGTCACACGTTACTGCCATTTGCTTTTCGTTAGAGGCCAAATAGGCGCCTGAATAGAAGTCTTTGAGGAGACGGTTCACCCTCTCGCATGGCATTAGCTCAAAGGTCATTTAAG
Organism: Mallotus villosus; assembly: GCA_903064625.1. Classification (NCBI taxonomy): domain Eukaryota; kingdom Metazoa; phylum Chordata; class Actinopteri; order Osmeriformes; family Salangidae; genus Mallotus; species Mallotus villosus. The sequence goes on along the minus strand of CAEFZP010001896.1, from coordinate 180,407 downwards.
AAGATTATCTTAAAACAAAAAGGAAATGTAGTGGAATTGGCTCATTTCTACCATATAGTAGGTCCAGACTAAAGCAGTACCATTAGATCTAAGACCCTCTGGGCCAGTACTTATGCTTGGGCTCTGGCTGGAAATGTTGCTTGTTGATCTGTTTTGAAAAGTGGCATACTTATGACAGTTGCAGGATGTGGGTTTGACATGACAGTAAAACAGCATTCCTACCATTGAGTTTTTCCAGTTAGTCCAGTACTAGTACATATGTTACACACTGAGCAGTAAGTATTTTATTCAGCATTTGATCTGAGTGTCAGTTACACAGGTGTTCCCCTTGAGATGAGAAAGTTATCGGACGAAACAGGTTAGGTAAGTCGTTTATTCATCCCAAGGGGCAACTGTGGAAAGAGAGTTGTGTAAAGTGTCTCTCACCTGCTCGTGAGTGACGGGGATGAGTCTGAGTTTGGACAGTTCTCTCAGCACGCCGAGGTCCGTCCTCATGTCCAGCTTGCAGCCCACCAGAACCACCTTGGCATTGGGACAGAACTCCTGGGTCTCTCCCTGCCACTGTGTGGAAACACGGAGAAACCAGTCAGAACCAGTCAGAACCAGACAGAACCAGTCAGACAAGTACACCAAGACAGGTATGAATCCATGTGAGCAAAGATATTTATGTTGTGCACTGTAAGAAATACATGCAGCATAGTAGATGTAACATGCATTCAAATCCACACAAGTACTGCTTTCCCCAGCCACATCTGGGAAAAGCTAAATGTAGTCATTGTCACCGCCGCACAATACACATCTGAGAGTTGTCGCGTGACTATCTCGTGTTGACTTCAGAAAAGAATGACCATTCGCGTTATTGGCTCTTCACAGTAATGAGTATGTTTGCAGAACAAATGAGTAGTGTTATTCAGCACGAGCTAGCTAGACAATACTGATTAGGACCGAAAGACAGTGTTCTCAAACCACTCTCTCTCACTCTCTCTCTCTCTCTCTCTCACTCTCACTCTCTCTCTCTCATTCTGTTCCTTCCTCTCCTCGCTCTCTCTCCCTTATCTGACTGCTCATTCATTAGCCCTTCATGCTAATGCACGGACAGTCACTTTGAGCGATACTTCTCTGTTTATACGTGTTGACAAAGGCCTGTGTCACAGCAGTTATACCCTGTGCTTGTTGGTGAATCACTGAGGACTGTTGTCTCTGACAAAGGGTTATCAGTTAGACAGAGGACCACTCGTAAACAAGGAGGGGCTGTGGGCAGTTATTGTTCAAGTAAGAACTTCTTTGTCATAAGAAAGAGAATCAAATAGGTTTACTGATATATTCATTATATTATATTATTTATTAGATCTAATGCATATTATTGATTTGCGTTAATACATGATTTGCATAACTGTTCTTTCGAGTGCTTTTTTATCTTAATATCAGATTGCACTCATCCTTTCACTTTAAAACTGCGATGTGATATTCCCAAAACAACACTGATTTATCCCACCGGCGTGCACATCCATCCACCATATTACAGGACGTAACGAGGTCTATCTCAACTTAGCTTGGGCAACATCCTCAAGAGTTTTAGAGGCTAGTAGTTGATCAAGCCTGTGATTACAACACAGCTTCTGTTATATAACCCTCCAATATAGTGAAAGCAGCTAGCTAGTCCTCTTTCCCTTGGCCCCAGGCAATATTAATAAAAGTGACTGTGGGAAATACAGGATGTGTACTGAACGGAAGGGCTGGTATTGGGCCTGCAGAGAGCCTGCCTCTCTCTCTCTCTCTCTCTCTCTCTCTCTCACACACTTCTCTTTCTTCCACTCTTCTCTTTAACTCGCTTTCTTTCTCTCACTTTTCCCGTCTTCCTCTATTCTTGTTTGACTCTGTCTCTCTCGCCCACGTATGGAGCGAGCCTCGGGGCAGGGTGCAACAGCTTCCACATCACCACTCTCAAGAGTCTAAGTTTCACCCGGGAGAAAGCTGAAACCACATGAGGACAGAGAGGGAGACGGCGGTGAAGGTAAATATAGAGGACAGAGAGGGTGACGGGAAGGATGTGGCCAGGTAAACATGCAGGCTTCGGGAAAGAGAAAACACATATTGTTACGGACTAGATGCGGCTCATGTCTCTAAGGAGGAGGAAGAGAATGAGTGAACAGTGGTTAAAAACGTATAGATGAAGGCCTGTGAGGGAGAGTTGAAGGAGAGGGATTAAGGCCCTCTTGAGAAAGGTACAGAAGGTAGGTTAACAAAGAGAGGAAATGAAAAAGGTCAGAGGCCAGTAGGAAACCACCGGGGATCTTTTCATAACGAAAGCTACATTCTAAAAGAAAATGGATGTGATGCAATGACCACACATACATTACCAAAACACAAGCACTCATAAAATGTACAAAAACACTTAAAAAAATATATATATATTCTTGGGTGGTATTTCCTAGTTAGCCAATGTTTAGAATCAAAGCCCTGAATAGATAGACCATGTCACAATGGCATGCTTGGCACTTGAAAGGTTGTCGTGGGTCAAGAGCCCAATTGTAGGCATCTTTTGTCAAAAGGGGGTATTCAACACCCATAGGCCTGTTGGCTAAAGATTATTGGCTATCTCTATAGGGGTCAGGGGTCAAGTTGGGCTTCAAGTGGACCCCCAAACGAAACTGATAGTATTGTTTGGTCCAGAAACAATTGAGCGTTTTTTAGTCTTACAAAGATGATGTCATTGGTGGGCGATGAGGCTGGCGACAGGAATGTCCACTCCACAGTGAAAGACATTACTCTCGTGTTCCCACATCTCTGACATTCGCCACACACTCAGTGGGGTTTGTGTCTTTGAACTAAAAGGTGAATACGAGTCGTTCCAGGACTGATTAGCGCTGTGACCTGCTGAAGGGGCTTTGGCCTTGTGACTCACTGAAAGGACACTTTCCTTTGTACGTCCAATAGAAACAAATAGTTTCAATTTGAGTTTAGCTGTCACAGAGAGTTTGTGGATCAGAGAAACCATTGTGCTTCATCTGAATTTCATTGTTATTATTGGAATTTTCTCAAATTTTTCATTCGCACATATTTCCTCACACACATATCAACTTTTGGAAATCTTTGAGGGACAGTTTGACCTGATTAGTACAGCAAAATCCATCACTGACAATGAACACAGTTTCCTCAACTGCCTCAGAGTATTATTTTGAATGAAATAGAGCCAGTGTCTGACATGGCCACCAAGTGCGCTGACCTTCTTCAGTACACTGTTGAGTGTCTCTGGTCGACTGATGTCGAAGCAGATGAGGACGGCGTCTGCGTCTGGGTACGCTAGCGGTCGAACGTTGTCGTAGTAGGACGAACCTGCGGGGACACAAAAACACATCATTCATATTTATTCATAGTTTCTACATTGACAAGATTGTGGTTATGTTTCACTACGGTGTTGTGAAACTGTCTGATCTGACGAAACTGAGATTGTCATACCTGCTCATTATGACTGACCTGACATTAAGTTTATTATACCATTATGAGTAATTTTGTAATGTTTTATTTTAGAATGGCATTAAATAAGGGGGAGCTGTGATCTGGCCAGGGGACACTGAGGGGCACATTCTTGGGGATAGCTGAATGTGTAAGAGGAACAATTCCCCCCGCCGCCGTCTCTATTGTCACCCATACCATGTCCCATTGTCACTTCTCACATGACTCTGGGCACAAAAACCTGTCTGGGCTAGAATGTGCAGAGACAGACGTTTGACCAAATGCGAGCACGGGCACATGCCTCCCACACATCCCCATGGATACAATGAGTCAAAGCACAACACTGAAAATGACGCCAAACACTGAATATACAGCCCCATTTTGTTCAGTACACACACTACTATTTTAATTATATAATTTAAAGTGAGCACAATAAAATAACTGGACTTAAACCCTTAACGATCTGACGTGTAAGGGACAGCTACGGTTCCCTCAGATATACAAACCACATACAGTTGACATGGACTGATCTCAAACATCCGCATGTAATTTGCATCGAAACAAAAGGATGCAAGCTTAAAGGGAAGAGCATACATTTAACAAAACCACCTTCACGCACACATCTTGCAGTCAAATATCTGCAAGCAAACTATTCACACAAACCGGCCCGCCCATTTCACCGTGTGCTAGAAACAGCTCATGCCAGGAACTGTCTTAATGAGGGACAGATGTAACTCAGACAGACGTGGGCACGCTTGTCTATGAGATGTGGAGATGTGGTCCAAATGAAAATGACATGAGTGTCTACGAGGAGAAAGGTCAAACTAAAGGCCGTACCCTTTCTGTACACGGCCTGACTCCCTGACTAACCTCCACAGTCTCCGGGGTTTCTCCAGCGCACTGCAAACGAGGATGATTCATAGCAGGAGAAAAAAGGGCAAGGGGGCTTTGAGGAGCAAGGTAAAGAGAGAAAAGAACAGACTGAGTGTGGATCAGAAAAAGATAGAGAAAGATTTGAAGAGAAAGGTGGATGTGCTGCACAGTGCAAGGACAGAGGTGGAACAGAGAGAACAGAGGTGGGGGCCTTCTCCACAGCAGCTGAACAGCTATAACTTCCCTCCGCACCTCTCCTCCCTCTCTCATTCCCTCTACCTTTGTGTCAAACTCTCTCCCCTTCCCAAATCCGCTGTTTTGGACCAGTCGCAGCGTGAGGCCAGCAGGACTGGCTTGCACACTGGGATGTCTCCCATGCTGTTCACATTAGACACACAGCAGGGGCTTGGACCCCTCGCGGTCCACATCTACCCTGCTACATACCCATATGGCTCCCTGACACCCCCCTCTGCCTCTACCCCATGCCCTCCTTATGCTCCCCATAAACCCCCTGGCATCAGGACTCTCCTTGGGCCAGCTGCAGCACAGCTTCTCACTATGCAAGCTTGCCCGTTTTTGACACAATAATGAAAAAATGACCGACGGGGGAAAAAAGTTAACTAACTGTGACTTTCAAACTAGTGTCATGTCTTCTCTTGAGGTAATGAGACTAATGAATGTGTCACTTGTAAATCATTTAAGGTATTGAAACAAATATTTACATGTATGAAGCCTAAGAGATAGGGAAGGCTTAAGTGCGTTCTGTTTCAATGTATCTATTTCAGTCGGTAAAAATAGTTTCTGCAGAGTACACTTTTTCCAAAAAGTGTTGTGCCAGCACCAGACGCTATAGTTCAAACATTAATAAACATGCATAAAAAATGCATGCCTCAAAGTGAACCAAAAATGACAGTCAACCAGCTAAACGGTCTAAACCTCATCGCCTGTCTGTTTCCAAAATGTACATTTGAGATTTTACTATAAAACTGTTCCCTGACTACCTATTGTCACTCCTGAAATATCGCTGATCCAATTTGGGCAATGGCAAGGGACACAGTACACAGAGGCTTTTGCAGTACTGCATGGCCAGCAGTTTTGTAAGTAAGCAAACCGTAGGCTATATAGGCTAAAACTATGCAGACTAATGTATTTAGTGAGCAAAAACATGTGAATGTCGAAATATACCAGCTAGCTATATTTATACATACCACCGAGATCTTTTCCTCATTATTCATAATACAAGACATGACTTCCTTTCTACACAATACATAGCCTTTACGGAGTCAAATTGCTTTGGGAGACCTGCTTAATTTCTTCCATAGTACTGTGAAACTAGGTTCACAAAATGTCTTTGTTCTAGTGTTTCTGTTCCCTGTTTCAAGGATTATTACATTCACGTAAATGGGAACAAAGAAATGGGATAGTAGAAGGCGCTGGGTGGTTTATCAGATGTCACCGCATCAAGTGGAATATTCAAATGGGGTAAAACAAGGGATAGGATACACTGACATCAAATGCTGAAATATGTTTTTATTGCTTTTGTGTGGACCACAATGTGGATGTGCAGGGAGCCGCTGCTATCACTCAAAATGAGGATTTGAGATGTTTAAGAGTTTATTAAACACGGGGTCTCTAGCAGTGTCAGTATTTGAGACGTTTGCTCTGCTTCTGTGACACCACGTTCTTCCCGGCAGATGCAGAGTATGATCTGGAATTGGCTCAGCCGAGCTGTGGTGGGTTCTGCTGGTCCACCTACGTTTTAATTAGGAGATATTTATCTACTGTTGCATAACAATTCTTGTACTATTTTTATATTGTAAATTATTTGGCTACTTTACATTTTATTTTATATTTTTTATTCTAAATCACCTTAGTATTAGTTTACTAGACTTTGTACTTTTAGTATAGTTAGTCCACATATTTACATTTTAAGATTCCTATATGTTTAATGTATGCACCTCCCTGCCAAATCAGAGATTCAAGCCCAAGAATATGTCTGTCCAGGTAAGCTGTAGTCTCGCCTCTTCAGAGTTCCTCTCAGAGAAATGGAAAAAAAATGGACTGTAAACATTTGTTTGGGGGGGGGACGGGACACACCACTGTAAACTATTTTGAACATTTAATTGCTACATTTAGATTAAATGTGATTAAACTGCCAATTCACACTTTATAGGGCCCGTTGAGGAAAAACCTTTTTGATAGAAACAATTAAAATGCGTTCCACTCCCTAGAACACACAGCAGAAATGAGACATGCTGAATGCTGAAAAATAGGTTGATGCAATTCCATTACAGCATTATATAATAAAAACAAACGATTTATGCCTCTATACCTTTGCTTTCTGTTTTCAAGCAGAAATAATGGGGGAGGAAGCTTCTTTCCCATAAAAGTCAAAGATAATTAACAAGAAGCTGACAACAAAATGGCCGTTGCATCAGCCTGTGAACAGTAGCTGTTGGATAACATAAAGATGACTGAGGATCAGCTTCGATTTACAGCCTCATTAAAACTAAGTGTGCTTCTTATTTAGTACCGTGGCCTTCTGTGACAGAGATATTTATCTCTCTTTGTTTATGTGCTTTTGATTCACTTTATCCCGCACACCAGTGTTTGTGTTTTATTGCCAAAGCAGCAGACATTTTCAGGTAGCATTACAGTATCGTAGCAACCTGAGCAGAAAAGAAAGAGTATCTTTGTTCTGAACATGAATGGAGGGATGTAAAGTAACTGGACAGTCAGAGCGTTTTGTCAGGGGCTTCCTTCATGTTCACAATGTTGTGTGAAAACCTAATGAACAGATGCAAGCTGTACATGTTGGCTAGATGATATTTGCTTGTGTAAATATCAACTTTAGTGAACAATAACATAACACCTTCCTCCTCCTCTCTCTCTCTCTGTTTCTTTCTCTGTCTCTCTCTCGGTTTGTCTCTCTGTCTGTCTCGCTGTCTGTCTCTCTCTCTCTTTCTCTCTCTCTCTCACACACACACACACTCAGTCCCTGATCTCATGGTGGCATGGCTTGACCTAATCCATGCTCATCAATAGAAGCTAATGTTTATTGATGTTTTACCTTTTTGACCCTCCCTCAGACTTGTGGTTTGACAGTCTCTGGGGGCAAGCCTGCTGTCGAAGCACATATGTAATTTAAACTGCAGTCCATCTGTCTTTCTCTATAACCCTGTTTTCATTTTCAAAATGCTACTGGTTTGCCCTGTATGCAACCAGGTTTAGGAAAGAATGCTATACACTTTCATACTGCAGTCAGTAAACAACTAAGCAAAAATGGCACACACATCGCTATGACTACATACGATAGCACTGTAATAGCCTTAACTCTACCCTAATATCCTTGTATAGATTATACATAAGTTCAGGTATATGCCTAGTGAAATGTCAAAGTGGTATGTTTCGGTATGCTACGGTATACAGCAGTATGCAGCCATGCATGAGAATGGCCAAGCCATCCTGTGACACTCCATGGGGTTGTCATGTGTTGTCATGTGTTTGATTCTAACAAGGTGCATTCTTCTTCTCTTTCGGTAGTTTTTTTTCCCTCAGATGGTTGGCAGTGGTCTCTGCATTGGCAGCATGTGCTGTTCCCTGATTTTGTTATGTAATACGATTTAATACTGTGTTGGACAGGGTTTAGCCTATATTTAGTAGTTGTTTTGTCTCCCATTAGGTGTTTTGTTTCCCAGTAAAATACATTTGAAGTGATATGCTTTCATGCACATCGTGCTCTGAGGTGACAGTTAATTGGCAGTATCTGTTTCCCACAGAGAGAAAAGCGCAGTGTATTGTCTTGACATGCAACAAAAAGTGAGTCAATTACAAAACATTTGTACACAAAAGCTTATAAATGATTCACCTTGATGAAATTGGAAGCCTGTCGGCTCTTTCTGGCAACGAGGAAGTGGATTAACTGGTATTTCCTGTTTCAGTTTAAACAGCTGATTAACCGACGCCCCCAAAGGCTGTTTCTTCTGCTATGAAAACAGGTAATGGGGTGAAGCCTTGGAGCACAACACCTGTTTAGGGTTGAAAGTACGTATGCTCTCATCCTGACCCTGAGACACATTTTGAAAACAGTGGGTTGTGTAAGACCAAACTGAAAATAGTCCATTACGGGTAAGTTCCTTTATATTTTCAACTGAGCCATGTGGATGTATTGAAGCCCAATCTAATGTATACAGAACCATCTTTGACTCGAGGTTTGCAACCACAGACAGTCCCAAACTATTGATTTCATTCATTTTATTGGATATAAATTCACCCCGCTGGGCTTAAGTCCTGTACACATCCTGTTAGGTTCCATGGAAATCATGAGTACAGAAGGAGATATGGACACAGTGTGGTGCTTTGAAAACAACCTGGAGGAAACTGGTTGAAGACAAGGCAGCTAATAGTCAGATTAGCCATAGATGATTAGCATACTGAAATAAATGTGGTTCACTGAACACAGAAACTATCACAGATTGGAGAAACCGAATCTCAGCGGGATATTCACACACTTTGCTGGGCTAGCACTGTAACGGAACACACACACACACACACACACACACACACACACACACACACAGTGGTCCAGAAAGTTAATTACAATTTCAGTCCTGTGTCCTTTTCATATGTAAAGTCTAATGTCTGATATCTTCTTTCTTCCCTATTTTCATGTTTTCCATTTTGTACACCGCAGATTCAAATGAGAAAATGCCACTGAGGTGTTAAGATCAGGAAAGGAAATGCCGTAGAGGACCCCTATTAACAAGTGCTTCATATTCCACACACAGCAGACGACTTGTAGATGACAATACAAGTACTGCACACTTTATGAGCACACACCATCCAGAGAATCTGAGAAACATTCATTTAAATGATTCAGGATGAGTTTGCTCCATGGAAATATCAGCAAAACAAATATGTGTAAGCAACGTAAAGATTGGTCCTTTTAAGGGATTATTAGGCCCAGGATAGTTGCCCCCCGGGCCCCGCTGATATGGCTGTCCACTGCTGCGGGCTGCCCTTACAGGAAGAACAGCATGGATAGGAAAGTACAAAGATGGAATGAGTTCCTTGGACACTCCAGCATGCATGCATGTCTGTATGTGAATGTTCTTAGTTCCCCCGCTCCCTGCACGCGTGTCGTGCTGTTATTATTTGAACCAGAGGTCATCTACACAGAATCCAAAAGTGAAAGGTAAGACAGAAAAATGCACCCCAGCCAGCTGGGCTGGGCCAATCCCAGAGCAGATTCTGCTTCTGCCAGGAACAAAGTGGTTCCACAGAAGCAGAGCACCCGTCACAAATATTGACACAGCTAAAGACCTCGTGTTTGTAGGGGGGTAAAATATGGTCGAAAGAACCAAAACGAATTCCCCTATGGTTTAAAGGAAGATGGGAAACAGAAGTGTATTAGCATGAACCAAATAATGCCAATACAAATATAAAGTATAGTTATTTGACTTAATGGGTTAAATCAGAGCAAGAATGGTCAAAGTACGGTCAAAAGGAATACGCATTTAATAACATTGCAAATGAATGAAATCAATTACAAGGCAAACATGTTACAAATGAAGGCTTTAAATCTTACCTACTCTACCGTGATCATTGTAAAATCAGAGATAAAGCAAGAGTGAGCAAAGAGTAGGACAGACAAGGCAGAACTGAGGAGAAGGTCTCAGGAGATGAAGAAATCCAACGGACAATGCATTACATTTCCCTTTATACACAAGAACAACCAATCAGACCAGATCTTGAATGGGGTGTCAGGGCCATCAAGTTGAGACCGTCCAGAAACTCCAGAATTTAGCATATGAGAGGTGGGGGCAGGTTTGACACCCAGCCTTACATGTTCAATAAACTTCTGCACATCCGCATTGTGGTCTGCACCAAAGCAATACAAAATCGTTCTGCATTTCATATCATCGTATCATGTTCCCTGTGTTACTCCATTTGAATAATTGATCTGATAAACCATCCAGTGCCTTTTAGTGTCATGTTTTTCCATCCATTTACATTAACTTTAATAATCATCAAGAAAAAGAACCGAAACAAAAGGAAATGATTGTGAACCTGGTTTCACAGTTTCTCGAAGACATTCAGTAGAGATCTCCCACAACTTTTCTCAGTAATGGCTCGATATTGTCTGGATAGGCCTGTGTGGTCAGGGTAATGTCCTGAATTATGAATGAGGGACAGAATGGATTTGGGGTCTGTGGAAGAGATGGATGGAGCCCTTGAGTGCCCCTCTTTGGCTTAGTCTGTGTGTCTATATACAGTACATGTGTGTCCGTGTGCACGCGTGTGTGTCTCTCAAAGCAGTCTGAGGGTCTATCAAGTGAGTTGGGAGGAGATGGATAGTGCTTCCCATGAGGACGTGAGGAGGAAGCATCTGGACCATTGATTTTCAATGTTCCCTGAGTTTCTAATGGGCTCTATGACCAGGAGAGTATCAGACCATCTAGGCAGGACTGGCTCACACTAAACACACTTTCTGACGGTCATTTATCAGTCTACTGCTTTTAACGTGACCTTCATTCTTTCAGTCACAAGCACTTTGGAGTGCCTGCTCCCCTCTGGGAACTTGCTTACTTGCACAACCATGTAAACACACACACACACACACTTCTTAGACCTTCTCCTCCTCCTTCTTCTCGTTCACCCAAGCACTCACTCACAGCCAGCGTCATATACAACTTGAGTATGTGCACACACGCACACACACCTGGTTTATCCACAACAACACCAAAGCACTTTGACTTGGAAACTCACAGCTAGAAGCACTTTTCATGTCTGTCTGTCTGTCTGTCCTCACCCCGCCCCTGCACACACACAAACACCTGAAAGTCCACACACACACACCACACACACACAAACAAATGGGTATGCTAAGCTCCTGTAATGGAAGCAGGTGCCACTCCCCCTCTCTGTCTCCCTGAGTGCACGAGGGTGTGCTTTCAGGGAGTCAACATCTGATAGGGGGGACATAAAACCAACTCATGAATTAATGATAATGTGTTGTGGGCTAATACCAGAGTGGGTCTCCTTCACCATGTGCAATGCAACAGGGAGTAGAGAGAGAAAGAGAGAGAGACTGTGGATGTGCCTGGATAACAGCAGTAATCTATACATTGTGGTAGGTGTGGCTGAGATAGAGAGAGAGAACGTGTGTGTGTTTTTGGGCAGTTTCCTTGAGCCTTTAGATCAAATCTGCACCCAAGTCCTTCAGAGCAGATGTCACTGCAGTATTTTGGTGGTTCTGCTTCATGACAGCTCTCTGTGAGAGACTTTGTTGCCACATTAGTATCAGAGAGCTTTGATATCCATCATCTACCTGACAGATTGTGTAAAGATAGAGCCTAGGCTGCAGGCTAGGGCGGTGGAGGAAGAGCTTTAGTAAAATACTGAAACCCTCCATAATTGAGTTTACACATCATTCAATGCAGTTCAACCCAACTGCAAAGTAAACATCAGATAATACAAACCACTCTAATAAAAGCCAGATACTGAAACTGTATGTAACAGAATTGCAGATAAATCCCTGACCAACCCACCCAAAATAACACAAACATACACAAACAAATCCGCCCTCAAATCCACCAGCTCATCCACTGGTGCTTTTGCAATTTGAGGAATTGTTAGATAATAGTGATGGATCAATGGTATGTGCCATGTGCCCGCCTCCTTTCTCTGGTGGATGTGTCAGTGTTTTGTCACAATGCATAAACAGATTAGTTTAAGCTTTCTGTGGCAATGTGTATTGTGACTGTGGCTCCATCTAGACTTCTGTGGGACAGAGATGGTGAGATGAGGCGAAGGTGGAGTTAGGGGGCGATGCTAGGCTAATCAAGCGCAATGATGGTAAGAGGCATTAGCCCGACAGAGTGGGACTCCTGACCTCGTTTCCACTCAGAACGAGGGGTAAGGAAGCAGCCAAACGAGAGGGCGGAGTGTTGGGGAGGAGAGGATCAAGAGAGAAGGGGGGGAGAGAGAGATATCAAGAGAAAACAAGTCCATGAGAAAAGAGACAGAGGGCAATCAAGGAGCGGGTGAAAGTGAAGGAGGAAGAGAAGAGGGAGCGAGACTGATGCCCAGACGTGCTGGGTGACAAATAGAAGGAGAACGAAAGCGACAGAGGGCAAGTGTTTGGTCAGCGAGGCAGCAAGGAGTTACAAGTGTACGGTTAATTACTACCACTCTTTTTCTGAAAGCTGGTTCTGCCTCCAGTGTAGCAGCTGGCACCGCTAGCTCGTCCTTTCAGACTGCCAAGCCCACTACATGTTTCACCTATTCGCTTACCTTTAATACCTGCTAAGTCACTCCACATTATACAGTTTGTCTCTATTCACCTCACTCCACTCGGTCTGCCCACTTTTATCTTGTCATTTTTCACCTCGACTTCTGTAAATGTCTCGAGGATTCTATCGAATGAGGTGTGATGCTGCTGGACATCCCGGGTGTAAAAGCCTGCACCTACTATACTTTACATCCTCATTGCGTGATAAGAAACAGCGGTCCATCTCGACTTTAAGTCAACATCCACTTCAGTTCACACTACAGCCCTCCATCTCACTCCACTCCAGTAATCTGAATCCATGTCCCCTTCGTCAGTCCACTCCACTGCACTTGTCCTCTCCGTCTGCCTACTCCACTCTCTCCCCTACTCCCCTCAGCTCCACCAGCCCTGCAGCCGACAGTCGTCCTGAAGCTGCTACAGCCAGCCTGCAGTGGCCTCGCTCACTAATTAGCTACAGTAAGCCGAGGGAGAGGAAGAGAGGAGGGTGAAAATGAGAGAGGTACAAGAGAGAAAGACAGCAACAAAAGGGTGGAGACAAATGGTGGGAGGACAAAGGGCGACGGATAGAAAAGAGGAGTACATGGACGAGTGAGGGGGAAAGGAATGAAAAAGAAAGACCAATGGAGAGAAGGAACTGAATGGAGAGTGCGAAATGCCGAAACAAATAAGGTGATTCTAAAGGACTATCGAAAATGACGAAAATTATGACTTTCACAAATGATGAAAGCAATATTGGCTGACAGAATGACAGACCCATGGGGCTTGTGGGTGTTTGCTTTCAGTGGTGGCAACCCAGGTCTGTGTCCCACACTGTATTTTCAGTAACAGTGTTACAGAAGCCTACACATCAGAGGCTCTCATGTGGTCGCCTGCCATGTCAGTTCCAGTCCTTCCGCTGTCACACCTTCACACACACACACCTCGTTCTTCTGCTCACCTGCTGCCAGGCTACTTTAACACATTAGCTTGGTGTTCTAGCACATATACACTCACACGCTTGGATGTATCTCGCGCATGTCTGCACATGACTGTTTAAGCGGGCGTCTATGTCTGTAGATACACACATGTTCAGCCACGTGGAGGAATTGTCACTTTTGCGTATTCAAACGTGTTTACAAACAAAACAGACACACCGTTTTTTACAAAGCACAACACTGCTGATCACATCATCATCGGCGATGATAGTATACACATTCATTGTATGACACTCTTTACCTAACAATGCAATGTACTTGACATGACACAAAACCAAGATAAACATAAAAGAGCAGATATTCCTACCTCCATTTTCTCCTATCTGTGTGCCAAGTCACTGTAACTGCTGGAAGTGCTGGTGTGGGTGAAAACACACCTGTCTACTGGGATATTCACAGATACGCCCTATGTTTAACTATACATCTGTTCTAACATCTGTCTCCCAAGTAACAAGGCTTATTTATTTCTTTTTACTTTATTGTTTTGTTGTTTTCCCCTTTACACAAAAAGGGGTCAAATATTTCCCTGATGACAGTTAATAGTCTATGCATAGTTTTAGGTGGGGCACCATGACCAATAGGTGACAATGACATTGCTTCAGATGAGCGGAATTCCTTTTTGGTGCTGTCACTCATCAATGGTGTTATCCTTTGAACAGCTTGGTGAAATGGGTGTCACTGAAATGCAGTTATATAACTAATAACAGTAACTTCCCAAGCAAAGAAACACTTGAGCCTCTAGTTTACTCTTAAACCCTTAAACAGGTTTTGGAGCGTTAGGGATGGTAGGGCGGAAAATGTAGGCTACTATCGTTATTTGATGGAAGGAAAACTTCAACTTCAATATTTGACCATTTAGTAAAGCGGAAATGTAGTTGAGCACCTTTTGTTAATCAAAACAAACTTGTTGTACAGACATGTATTTAAAAGTTTATATTGGGTTTATATTTAAAGTACTAGATACTGCTAATGTTTTGGCACTCCTGGTGTCTTTGGACAGAATGGTGCATCTCGTTAAACGAGTACCCAAATGTAAGCATTGCATACGAGCCACCATGGCGGCTCACTGTCAATATCTTGCTGTGTTCAACTGCGAGAAAACAATCATAGTTTTTACCTGACGTGTCCCACATGTTTAGCTCAATCCTCTGTTTGTCGATTTCGAAGCTGGCCGTGTAGTTCTCGAAGACCGTGGGAACATAATTCTAAGGGAGAAAGTTACCACTCATTACAACAGAATTATGTATCAGACCTATTTACAAAAGCATAATCTATGAAAAATACAATTTTGGAAAATACCTAGCGCTGTCTCGGACTATAAATATCAACAATGACAATGTCTTCATGTTAAGGAAGGAAGTTTCTCTCTCTTTTAAAAAATGGTTGCAGATCAATATTCAATTGTTAAGGAGTCAGCATGTCACAGAAAAACTCACTATAAATGAAAACTGTTCAAATAAAAACTTTTGGGGATTACAATCTCGTTTAATTGTAGGTAGGTTAAAGCGCTGCTGCGCGCTTTGCGTAAAGGCGCATCCAGCTATTTGGGTTTAAACATATGACAGTCAATTAAATCTTATTTAAAATGTTTTTTAAATTACTCTATATTATGACGTACCTCTGGGTAAGAGTCTTTCGCAAAGACATGGAGTAGTGCAGTTTTGCCACACTGCGTATCGCCGACCACCACGATCTTACAGCGGCTGCCTTTGCTCTCCATGGTGCCGTCAAAGTGTGTTTTTTTCCGTGGCACTTCGTTGTCATTTAGATAAACACGTCGAAATTCACAAAATAGTGCTGTTGGTACTTTTCTAATCTGTTTCGGTTTTAAGGTCCACTGTTTTGTCCCCAACGCTTTACCCGACAGACTAAACTAGTCGAGAACTCTCACCTTTGCGACATAGTTCCCACGGTGAAGCGGTGGTGAATGCTGCTCAGCAGAACTGAGTGTTTTGGTTTTTCTTCTGACCCCGCCCATCAGCTGCTAAAGACCCAATGACGAAGCACATGAGAGAATATGTATTTGCATGTGAAATAGGCTATATCATACCATCACAATTACATTAGGCGACAAATAATGAATATACGTGTCTACCTCTCAAATAACCTACTGTATATCAACACATCGTACACTAATGGAGTGATATCAATGTCACCGGTCTCGAGTACTAAATTAAATGTTGCCCTGCTTTGTAAAATAACATAACCTAGTCCACAGAAGAGGCACCAAGAAAATAGTTAATAGAACATACTATAGTGTCGTGAACTGGACCGAACAAAATGTGGTTGTAAGATAAATTACAGTTATGAAGTGATTAAAACACATTAGGATCCCCCTTAAACATGCCCACACTCCATCATGAACTTAGCTCACAAACACAAACAAATGTGACACTAACAGTGGATGTAAGCAGTTTATGAGAAACAAAACACTGTGCGTCATCATCAACTGAGGTGGTTTAAAGTAAATGGGTCGATTTAAAGCAGAGACATACAATTAATAGTTAGAATATATTTCCCAAGCATTAGCATCCCTGCCACATGTGATGCTGTTATGATACAGATAATTATCATGTCCGCTCAGGGTAGGCTAAAGAACTTGCTTCATCACAGTTACCAATAATAAGCCTCGATCGCCATCTTCTGGTGACATACATTTACTGAATTTATATTTGTATTGTTCTCATGAAGAGTTAAAACAACTCAACATAAATCCAAGTGTTCTTGCAAGATGAGACTTATACTATAGCCTACTAGCTGTTGATATCTAATAATGCACAGTGGTCTGCTTGTTTCAGCGTTTAAAGTGCTGTCGGGCTTTGGATTTCTTCCACACCACCTTCCTCTGTTGCCTGGTTCTGGAGGGCCTCGGTGGTTTGGCCCTCACCCTCTACATCTCCTCATTATCAAACCCCTGGTGCCCAGGACACAACAGGATTATTATAAGAAGACCCAGAAGTCTTTCTTAAACACCTGTCCTGAGGGACCAGGTTGGCATGTCTTAAATATAGTCTGTCTGTCCAGATTAACTCTGGCATTTCCTGCAAATCGACATCTTTACCACCCTAGTGACTTCCTGTTAGTTTGACAGATGAAAACTATCACAACATCTCTTCCAGCAATTCCTCGACGTGTCGTCCACAGTTTTCTAAATAGGCCCCGTGTTATTATATTATAAACCTAGTGCATTTTTTATTTTTTATAAATGCTTTTACACAGAACACTAAACACTATTAGCTTTCCAAGCATAAGTCCCAAAATTAGTTCAATGGTGAACCCTGCTTTACAGACTCGGTGTTTTTTATATTTAGCTTAATGTTTACTTTCACATGCTGGAATCTTTAGAGATCAACGTCGAAGGGGGAATGGTTTACTGATTTCTGATATAACTGTTGCTACGCGAGCTCATGAACGTCACTCCTTTTCGCTCCTCTTTTGACCAAAATCCGTTTTCCGTGTTTTGACAATTACCCCCATACGTAGCCTTCTTATTCTCCAACCCGTTGCCAACGAGCAGAGCTGTCACTATTTTGGCTAGAGCGCAAGCACAAAATCTCCCCACCCCTTGGAATAACCTGTTGAAAGCGCTTGGCGGTCTACAGGCTACGGTGGGATGTACATTTTCTAATAGCCTAATCGCATCAAATCGCTTGCTTCACTGATAAAGTTATTTTCTGCTCCTTTGCATTGAAATCCGCAAATCAGTCAAATTTAATAAGTGTTAGAAGAAACATTTGGACCATGTCTGGCGAAGAAGCACCGGCTCAGCAGCAGCTTACCGAACAGGAGAAGACGGGTGATTCACCTCTGGAACCTCCATCTGAAATAACCCAAGAGGCTGAAACGCCCGAGGCAGAAGCCCACGCGGCTGAGATCCCAGTGACAGAGGACCCACCTGCGGTGACGCCAAACAAGGCACCCGAAGAGGAAGTTTTTACGTATCGGTCTTTGGTTCTAACGGGCTACGGAGGTTATGAAAAAATTAAGCTTCAGGTGAAAAAAGGCAAGCCCAGCTTGAAAAGCGGCGAGGTCTTAGTGCGGGTCAAGGCGTGCGGTCTGAACTTCGCAGATTTGTTGGGGAGACAGGGGCTGTATGAGCTTTTGCCTTCTCCACCGGTCACACCCGGAATGGAATGTTCTGGGGTGATTGAAGACGTTGGAGAAGAAGTGACAGATAGAAAAGTGAGTCTGAAACAATACCCGTTATCCCTCCCCATCACTCGACAAGTTTCATTTGTCCATCAATCAAAGTTAATAACTTGCATGATCATTGTCTTACCAGTGTTGTATAGGCTACTCAATTGCTTACTTGGTCATATGTTACGGTAAATGTTTTTATTCGGCTACCTGTATTTGCTTGTTAAAATTGGCCCATAGGGGCTACTGTCAGCAGACGCTCGAGGGCGAGGCCCGACGAATTCAATATATCGTATCCTTTGGCTTTCCTCAAAAATACTTCCCAAATTAAATAGCCAATGACACATTTAAAGTACGATTTCAGCAGGTAATAACTGTTCATGGTCAAAATAATATTTTGCCTCTTTTAGGCGTACATATAATAGATGTTTTGTTCTTTAGCGTGTGTAGTCATTTTGTTAATTTACTTCATGGGTAACTTATTTGAGGGGAATTGATTTGTCCCTCTGAACTGACAAATCATTCAATGAAGTCACCAAGGAGGAATGAGCAGCATCCAGCCTCCCTGTGCCCGTAACCCCCTAGTAACACCATATATCTTAATTCCTTCTGTTCCCTAGTGGCAGGGATCCCAGTAGACCATCCTCCTCCGTGAGAGAGGTTAGCTGCCCCTGTATTCATATTAAACATAACCAAACTCCCTGCACCTGAGGCATGACATTATTAAACGGGTTGGATTCTACTCCTGTCATCATGTGTTGCCTATGTAACGGATGTATGGTGCGGGGTAGGTGAAATGAAATATGGCGATGGCAAGGCAGAGTATACATAAACCTACCTAAAGGGCAGACACGACGATATGATCCACTATTTGAGCTCTGATATTTATCTTTGACATCAGCAATATTTTTTTATTGCTTATTTCCTGGAGCCTGTGCATATGAAGTGTGTATATAATTGAGAGAGAAAGAGAGACGGTCTACGTGCATGGATGGCAGATGAGATCTTAACCCATGTGTGAATGTCTGTAGCGTGCATCAGGAAGATGGATTGTGCATAACTCTCTCTCTTAGTCTGAAGTGTGATACTTTCAGCCCCTGTGACTCAAACCAACAGATGTCCCACATTGTCAAGTTTGGAAAGGAATTTCCTCCTCCTTCTCCTCCTTGCCACACTCCTATGCCTCCCCCTTTATATCATAAACAGGAATCCTATAAGAGGAGTGTCACATTCCTAACTGCTCATTTCGGGAGCAACAACTGTCCCAAACCATCACAGACAGCAACAACGGCACAAGGCTGTAGTAGACAATAAGGAATAGCTCTGTGACTGTTTGGACTTTGGAGAGAAGGCTTAGAGCTGTTTTCATTGGGCAGAGCTGAGTTGTGTATTTTGGCTGAACCAGTGAGGCTGTCCTGAGGTGGACTTTGGGGTGCGGCACTTTCTGAAGACATTAAATCCTTGTTGAGTTGAAGCGAAGCAGATGTGCCTTAGTAACAATATGTTGAAAGGAAAACTAGGTGACTTCCCTGAACGTACGAAGTACCAACCCCCTCCTGATTTTGAAATGGCCAGATACAGTAGATGCTGGCAATAGAGTTGGAGTTATTCCAAGTGGTTAGGAGAAAAGTACTTCCCTGGAAAATGTTGTCAGCCATAACAGAATTAACCATCTTGAGGAATGCAATCCGGTCTCGTACCCTTGAGGTACAGTAGCTGCAGAAGAGCAATTGAAGTCTTTTTTCATCATATTTGTCATCAGCAATGCAAAATATCATTAACAATTAAGACGTTAGCAACATAGCAGGCTTTGGTCTTTTGATTTTACCTTTCATAGCATGTTCTTTCACCTGCTTCTGTAGGATAGTATGTTCTCAACCATTTCACATTTTCACCCTATCGTAACTGCATCAGTTCATTCAAGTTAACCGGATAGAGTGGAGTAATCAGATTGGATTTGATCCCAGATCTGCTTTTAATGCAACCCTTTCATATCAAGGATTAAAGATACGTTTTCTTTGACTCTGCACTCTTTTCCCTGGAGTCTGGAAATAGATAAAGGGGTCTGTGTAAATCAACCCAGCATCACACTTGCTATCATAAAGGATTAGTTGAGTTTGTTTGCGTCACTGAGTCGAAGTCATGATCTTTTTCATTGATTCATGCCATATCTCATATGTGCAAAACACACCATCCATGGGATTCCTTTGGCAGAATTGTCCTTTTCTCTTACTGTCATGACCATTATGTTTTTTGTGGTTTGCCTTTCTTTCTCGTGTTTGAGGTAGATGACCCTCACATGCTCAGATGATTTCTGATGAGGAGCAATGTGATCGAGGAGTCATGGCCGATTGCAAAACAAATCTTTTAAAGAGAGAGAAAGCGTGCGTGCCCTTCCAAGTTCGCGTGTGGCGGAGTGTGTCTGTGGACATGCGACTGTGTGAGAATCTATTGTCACGACTGAGGGCAGCAGGAAGAGGACAAACCCTAAGGTCCTCAGGCAATACAAACAGGAAGTGGTCATGCATTCAGAGACAGATCAGACCTCTTTCCTGTGTCTTGGAACACTTCAAAACATCAGTACAATGGCTGCGATTCTCAGTGGGGTGACTAAGCATGAAGGGAACTTCATTACCCATGAGTCCAAAGTGCTTTCCTAGATCCCCCCCCCCTAGATATGAGAAACATTTGAAATCAAATCTTTAGTTTTGATCCTGCAACTCCTTATGTAGCTGGCGCAAAGAAAACAAGACAGTTAAACCTGATTTTAATAAGAAAATACCAAAATATTATTTTATCTAAAGTTTAGAGACATGTCGAGAGTTTGTGGTTATGGTTAGTAGAGATGAGTCAAACCAGTCACTTGACCATTTAACCAAGCATGCACTGTACAGGAATTCATTGTGTACTCCCTCCACCTCCTCCTAGGTTGGCGATCGCGTCATCACGGTGAGTCTCAGCGGTCTGTGGCAGGAGGTGGCGGCTGTGCCCGCTGACCACACCCTCATCATGCCTGAGCAAATGAGCTTCGAGGAGGGTGCTGCCATCCCCATCAACTACCTCACCGCCTACTTGATGCTGTTTGAGATGGCCAACTGTAGGTCAGGCCAGAGCATCCTTATCCACATGGCTGCAGGTAACACCCACCCCGAGCACACAGTGTAGTCACTAAGTGACTGCCGTACACTCAAATACGGATCATTGTTCACAAACATTTGAAACCAAATCAGCAGCAGGGTGTGAAGGCCCGGTCGCCAGGCATGCTGGTTGTGCTCTGTAGAAGATGGCATGTGCAGTATGACGTTGCAGACTGAACAACTTGCAGTATTTTGCTGCCCTTTTCTGAGCACCAGATACTGTAGGTCTGGTTGCTTTGCATGTAGCCATTTAACCCAGAAAGGAAAACCAAAGACGTATGGTGTCCTTTGAGGTGAGGAAATGCTGTTTGTGTGCATATGTGAAACACATGTAAGGGAGTGCAATGTGTGGGGGTAGGATACCTTTTATCATGTCACAACTAGGTTGTCACTTTCTGTGTTAATGTGCAAGGCAAGATCTTGAATGACAGTTCTTCTGCGATACAATCTTCAGAACTGAACCCTGAGCCATAATTCTCATGTTTTGGTGAAAATGTTCTTCTATTCTGCCTTTTACAGACACACAGACACACACATACACACACATGTATGTAGCAGGTAGAAAACCTTCTGATCTGCACCAGTGAATATGCTTGTCTTTGTGATGCTGCCCCTGGCCTTCCAATGAAAGACCAGACTGTGGGCGGGCAGAGAAGTCATTGGCTACTCCACTGTTGCCCTGAAACCATGTGGCTCAATTTCCATGGTAACCCTACCTTGCTTCCAACTGAAGTTAACTCTGTTCGACATGCAGCACCTTAGAGAAATGACAACATTGATCACTATCATGCGTCATTGCTTTGGTTACACTCGGGATAAACAACATCGGAATTTGTGGAGCTACAGTAGCCTTGGAAAAATAAAATGTATCAGATTGGTTGACTGTGGACTGTATACATATTAAGGGGTTAGAAATGTACTGTAGACTACCTCCAGGAAACTGAAAGCAATCAAGGCTAACTGTAATGGTGAGAACAACAGATTTGAAACCACTCGTTTACGTACGTGGAGGCCATTGAAATAGATGGGCAGTGAAAGTGCTTACAGAAGCCTACAGTATCACATGCTTCCAAAATAACTAATTCCAGTTCACTTGCAGTATCTGCTGTAATTTATTGTCTGCATTGTTTGGTCATATGAGGTTAGTTAGGTTTTAGGCTGGTCCCCTTAAAGAGTCGCACACATCCACGCATATACAATGTAGGATTTAGCTTGTGTCATGTGATCCATTAGCTTTGTATACAAAGTGTTAGGAAGTGGTTTTTAAGTAACCCCTATAAAGGGGCGAGTCTATCAGGTAAGCAGAATTCCCAGGTTTGCTAAAAGCTTCCAAGGGGTTTAATTGTACCAGTGACACAGCAGTTTGCCTCCAGAGATGGACGGTGGATATTGGCTCTGTTGAATAAGAGATGGACCTGGCTGCACTGGGTTGAACCACAATTTATAGGCCTGTGGTTTCACTTACTGGGCTCAGTGTTGAGATAAAGATCAATATGCACTGCTCCCTTCCTACTCTGATGGATCTTTATTGATGATGCACATTACAGCAGTGGATTCTTTTTTGTCCATCGAGTTACCCCCGTCAGACGTAACGAACCGCCTCCATCAGTTCATTTCATTGACAACTGCTGACACGGATCACGGACGCACAAAATTGAATCTCCATCGCACATCATCTCTGTCGTCTGGCACATCCATCACGCCACATCCTGTGTAACTCTTACCTCGACCAAACCCCCTTTCTTCTTCCCCTTCTGCCTAGGCGGTGTGGGCGTCGCTGCCACCCAGCTGTGCCAAACGGTAAAGGACGTGACCGTTTTCGGCACGGCGTCAGCCAGCAAGCACGAGACCATCAGGGAAGGTGGGGTCACCCACCCCGTTGACTACCGCACACGGGACTACGTGGAGGAGATCAGAAATATCAGCCCTAACGGTGAGGCCGTCGAGAGAGTCGTCAGTATATCTTGTGTCTTCCGGGATCACAGTGTGGAGAAATACGGCAAATGCGCATAGCACATTATGTTTTGCAATAGTGTCGCTGTGATTTTCAGTGGTTAATGATCCTTTTATTTTCTCTCGTCTCTCTCCCTCTCCCCCCCCCTCTCTCTCTATCTCTCGTTTCTTTCTCAGGATTGGATATTGTTCTGGACCCTCTTGGAGGATCAGACACCCACAAGGGCTTCAATTTGTTGAAACCCATGGGCACGCTCATAGTGTTTGGTAGGAAACACAACCCCACTCTAAGTTGATATACTCCTCGTCAACATAGTTTCAAGTTACAATTCATAATTTGCAACCATCAGATGCACAGACAAAGACTTTCAGCTTCTCCCTCCATCTTCCAGGTGCCGCCAACTGTGTGACAGGTCAAAAGAAGAACCTTCTAGCCCTGGCGAAGACCTGGTACAACCAATTCACTATTAACACACTGCGGCTGATGCATGCCAACAAGGCAGTGTGTGGCTTCCACCTGGGCTACCTGAATGATGACCAGCTTATTTTCCAAACCCTGGGCAAACTGCTGGAGCTCTACAACCAGGGCAAGATCAAACCTCGCATTGACTCCACCTATCACTTTGAGCAGGTAGGCTGGAGGGTCATGAGGTTGGTGTGTGTGTCTGTGTGTTTACATGCATGTAGAAATGTACTTCTGGGTACCGGATGTACACTGTTATCCATGCATTGATTAAGATGTGCAGTAGACTTATCCAGGATTAGTGCTTGATGACTAACTACCTTTGGGATAATTGAATTGATTCTTCATCCCCTATAAAGGTCATACTGTGTTTGTTCAAAATGTAATAATTCAACTTATTCCACTAGAAGTTTCTTCTATTTGTAATTTATTGGAACCTTTACTTATTGTATTATTGTGTATATTGTTATGGTAACGTCAATTGATGCAAGGGAGTCACGAATCACGATGGTTGAAGAAAATCACCAGCAGTCATTTATTTCAATGCCCGTAACTCTAAATAGCAGCTATTAGAACTCAATGAATTCCAGAACAAATAAAAAGTCCCCAAGTGTATTACTAAAGTAATCATCTAAATCTTAGCTCCATGACCGTCTGTGTTAATTGTACCTTAAAGGTGGCTCCAGGTTTCTCCACTAATCAAGCAGACACCCTAGCTCTCCAAGGATCCCTGCAGTCTAAACAAGCTGACCTATTGCCCTCATGTAATCACTTAAGCGGGAAGTGTTTCTTCTTGACTGCCTTGAAAGGATATGTTTACAACTCTCCCGCCATTGTAGTATCATTTGGTATCACAGCCGCACACAGGGAGGACGCTGCCCAGCCTGTTGAGCAAACATCACACGCACACTTGCGATGAGAGAGGAGGGAGGCTTTGCTGGCTGTTGTCTGCAAAGGGGTGCTTCTGTAATATCATTGCAAAACAAGCTGATTCCTTTACCTGAGCCATTCTGAAGGTTTCCATGGCAACTAGTCATCACCAACCAAGAGGCTTGCTCGTCTCTCCCTATTACTCACCACTTCACCCTTATTGGTCAGGACCCCGAGGAGGAGGGAGAGGTGGGTCTAAGGTCAGGCCGATTAGAGTTTGGTTCGGTGAGAACAGGAAATGACTCTTGTTGCTATGTTACTATTTGACTGCTTATCTAGATTCTTTTGAATCGAAATATAAATACACAACCACAAAACTGCAAGATGAAAGGATGGTCAGAATGGATTGGAGTGTGTATCATATACCAGTTATCAGATTTCCAAACTATTGGTACAAATGATCTCTGCAGCTGCAGCCCAGAACCCCCTCCTACGTACTGTGTCTGACGTGTCAAACTGCGAACAACGGTCACCCCCCATCAGATGAGATGGGCCTCGACGTCAGTTGCTAGGTGACGGACTCGTTGCCGTGGTGTCGGCCGTTTAGGACATATTTGTTTTGAGTCACAATGAGGCAGGGTTGGGGTAGACAGAAATCGAATTTTGGAGTGACACTTGTAGAAGGAAGGCCAGTAGACAGAGATAGCATGTTTATGTGGATATAAGTGATGCATGTGTTTATGTTATGTGTAAGCAGAATAATCTGTCATGTTATGTGGACATGGATGAAAGGCCAAACAAGTCATCTAAAGCGAGACATTTATGTTTTCAACATCATAAAAACACCAATTTCTGTCTCACTTCCTATCTGAAAAACCACTGAGGGGCAATGTGATCCATGAGTCATTCATGGTTTTACACAAAATAAATGGATTGTCTGCCTGTGTGCCTGTCTGTTGTTTCTCTCAGGTGGGTGATGCAATGAGGCGTATGCATGAGCGCCACAACATCGGAAAAGTCATTCTGCTACCTGAACCTAAGAAGGAGGAGGAGAAGGCTGAATCCATTCCTGAGCCGGTCGCCGTGGACGACAAAAAAGAAGAGACAGAAACAGACATAAAAGAGGCTCCTACAGAAGATGACCAGGCAGAGAAGAATTGAGATAGTTGTTGAATAAAATTATTAAGCACCTCTACCTACAGGTCTTCTCTATGCCATAGTAAAAAACAAAAAAACAAAAAAAACTGACAGTGGGCTAAACTTTGCTAATAATGTGTATGCTGTTTATTTCTCATAATATAGGATGATGTTGCCCCTAATTGCAGGTCTATGACCAGTGAGTTAAAATGTGACCTATTCCTGTTGACATTTAAATAGTAGCTGTTCATTTGTGTTTAGGGGCAGTATCTATTTAGACTGTCCAGCATATAGCCTACTGATAGACTTGGGTGAAAGACATATGTATTTGACACTATTTGTGGTGCATTTGTTTTAACCGAGTATTTTAACTTATGGGCACAGTTCCATTCGTTTCATTATTCTGGTATACTAAATCAAGTGCACCTCAGGTATAAGACAGTATTACTGTATTTGACCCTGTCTTGTCTGATGAAACTAGTGGCCTTGTCTTGCTGAAACAATTGACCTAAGTCTATTTGTGAACCCTCTGGGTTGTAAGAAACATCCTCAGACAAGAGGCTTTGTTATTTGTTTTATGGCCTCCACCACTGCAGCCTTCAATGGAAAAAATGAGTTAGGTGTTCCAACTTCTCTTCGCCGTTACAGTCAAGACACTTAAGTAGCCCTCTAATATCCAACTCGTATTGCATGCTATTCTTCATCTAGCTTGCAGTAATTGTGTTTAAACTATGACTTGGAAAGCCGGCCTTCTTAAAAAAACTTATGTCAATGCTTAATGGAAAGTGTGTGATGTTTAGATGGTTGTGTCTAGTACATCTACAGTATGTGTGTTTATCTGTATTAGAGAGATTTAGATGTTTCATTTTGCATGCTCCCTTTTAGTGTCATGTAGTGTTTGAATGGATACATACAGTATTAGTGTTATGTGATTTGGCCATCTCAAGAGAACCAGAAGACCAGTGTTACATTGTCATTTGATTGATTGCCTTTTTCCTGACCAAATGCGTGCCAAATCAATTGCAAGCCAACTTTCCCTTTTCCTTTTTCTCGACAGTTAACGAAAAACAAAAAAAGACTGAGAAATTGGACTTCCTTTGCCTTGTTCAATGCTTAACAATGTCAACAATGCTTAACTGACCTTGTGTGTAAAGGTTTTTTGGCGCAAGACGCTGATCACACTTTGTTGTACTTATACCCTCAGTGCACTCTGTCCTTGTTGGCTTGTCAGTATTTACAGTGCCTCCTCTATTTTGTGAGTAAATCCCAGGTTGTTTCTGTGTGACTCAAGGATTAACCCTGCCTTCTTCCAGGTCAACTAACCCCCACTGGCCTTTGGAACAGCAGAATGGGGAATATACTTGACTTTTGTATCAAACCACATGATTGCTAACTAAACTGTGCTTGCTTATTGGGTCTTTTAACATTCCTATTTCAGTCCTATACAATCCTACACTTTCCTTACAAGACCCATATATGCATCGCAGTTCATAGTATTTTTGTCTGAGGTAATCTTGTGGTTTCAATGTTTTTGTGATGACTTCATAGTGCTCCATTTCACATCCGTGGATCTGTATCTAGTGGCTAAGATGAATGACTCCAAATGGTTAATATGAAATAGAAGTGTGGAGGAAGCAGATGTTCTTTCCAGCTGTGGCTGTAACTCATTGCTGTGGGGCAGCAGAGAGCGAGTGAAGGAGAGAAAGAGGGAGGGAAAGAGGGAAAGAGGAAGCCGGTCTCCCCATCCAAACCACACCAGCTCAACACATTCCACTCCAATCCACTTTCACAGTCCTAGCCTTCACCGTAGAGCACTGCTATCGCTGTTTTGATCGAAACATTTGTTTTCTTGGAAATGTATAATGTAAATGTAAAATGTTCGCGTACATTTTTCCATTTGTTTGGTTTTCCTCCTGTATGATCTGAAATTGTATTCCTTATTTTTCCTGGCATCCGAGCAACTGGTGTGAGCTAAGACCTGGCTGGAATCATGTCAGACGAAGGGGAATGGGATTGTAACTAGGAAACAGAGTTACTATTTATTTAGGATTGTGTACTAAAATACAAGCAGTACAGCAGGTGGTTGTATTGTGGAGATCTAAAGTGATGGTTTAGGTGCTGAAAACAAAATGTTCTTAAAATGTTTGCCAAATATGATTCTTCCAAGTATTTACTCTTACACAAATGGCACTATTAACTGTCTTTATTGTAAAACACATGTATCTGCTTCTAAGTATTTAACTTCATCAATTTCTTGGCAGAGCTTGAAACTAGGTTAAACCACTTCATCTGCTTGTCACAATATCCTGTAATGCTTTCCTGCACTGGTGCCCTATCGCCCTGTTGCCTTATCTGTAATGTTTTCTGAAAAGAATAAATGCCAAACGCATGTGTGACATGTCTTTTGACTCAAACTGACTGCAAACTGCAATATGTAAACCTGTTAATATGTGATCTTATTCAGTACTTCATCGGTTCAGAATATTGTGTACAAATCTGCAATGCTTTTTTTCTTCTTTTTTACAAGTGCTCTACCTACAGGTCAGTACACATAACACAATTGGGAGTCACTCATAAGAAAATAAGAGTGCAGTTCAACTGCCTGGCTTCCACAGAGCTTGATAACAACCCATTCATTTGAAACAGGTGTGCTGGGGCAGGGAAACATCTAAAGCATGCAGGACAGCGGCCCTCGAGGACCAGGATTGGAGAACCCTGCTTTAAAGTCAGGTATGGTAACAGAAGGCATTTCAAAGAAATCATTCTATACACCCGCATTCAACTGAATATATGTGACTTTATTGTCTTAAACTTGATTTAAGTTTGACCATAAGGCATCATATTTTATTATTGATGTATACATTCACAATCAATGTGATATACAAATTTAAAGTGACATAATATTTGTATGGCCCCTTTTAAAGTGAATGTCACAAAGTATTTTACAGTTTCCCACAGATCAAGATCAGATATCAAACCCATACCACTAGACAAGAACAGGAAAAACTCTCAATCATTTTTTTAAAGAAACTTCTGGAGAAGCAATTTAGTTCCTGCAAAAAGACATTCACTGGAGACAGTTCATGGAAAATGTATGAAAAGGACAGTTTAGCATGTCTAGTCCTAGAATTGCATTGAGGCTATGCTCTACATTGCCACAGTTGACCACAATCAGGTAGTCTCAAGATTATATTTGGTAAGATACAGTAGAATTTACAGAATTTGATCAGTAGAATTTTCAGGTTTTCTTTATTCGAGATGTTTGCTCTCTTTAACAAGCTGAGATGTCAATGCCTCAGATAAGCATTTTAGATAGCTGGAGTCTGGGAACCCATTCCTGCACAGCAAACAACAGAAGATAAAGGTCATTTATGAGTGTCACGTGTGCACTTTATTTGTACTAGTGGACTCGTGCACTTTCATTGTTGCTTGCTGAACACTTTTTCCATCTGCCAGGTTAAGACTTACTTAGATTTTCCTCCTTCGGTGTTGGTCTTGTGTGGGATGGCTCTCCCCCAGGTGACCTTGTCCCCGGAGTCTGTGGCTCTCACACAGAAGGTGATGCCTTGATGGAAAGCCTGTTCTAGGGATGACACTAGTTTATGGGTTGTCTCATTCATGGGCAAGTAGGCATGGAATGTATCCCCTTTGAATGGTGAACCAGGGTTTGGATGGTCTGCCTGGTAAAATAGGTAACAGAAGTGGCATGGATATAGATGTGCAGTATGTCAATGCCTGCAATATTTTACTGATAAAAACTGATCTGGTCAAATATGTTATTTTTCACATTGGACATTGGTGATAGTTTCTTGAAAACACATTTTCATGGATCTTCTAATTGTGGATTTAGGTGTTATATATTTAAAATAGCATAGAAAGTACACACACATTTCAAATAAACTTTAAAAATGTATAATCTTCAAGATCAAATAACAGATTTAACTCACCCCCTGGATGCCATCAGGAATAGTATATGTTATCTTCTGTGTCATATCCCTGGGGTACCCAGCCAGACTGACGGACATTTCTGTAAAGCTCATAGTTCCCCTGATCCCACTGACACTCTCCTCGGGTTTAGTACATACCCTGCACTTAGAATGTACTTTCTCCTCACAGTTTGAACATAAGTTCACTCCACAAGCCATCAAAGTTACAGACTCTGTGCTCCCACAAACACAAAGCAGAGCAGATTTCTCAACTGTGCGTCCAACTGGCTTGTCTTCACGTTGGTTTACTTCACTGTGCTTGTTATGGGAGCTTTGCACATCAATTGAATCTGAATGGCGGCACATTCTGCAGTGAGGGTTGACTTTTCCTTGGCACCAAAGACACAAGGCTGCACTCAATGCATTTTCTTTATTGGTTCTAGCTGCCAAGGTTTCGGTAGCCATTCCTTTTGAAAAATCTTCATCTTGCTTTGTTTCCTGTTGAAGCTTAAAAACAGGTGACTCTGATGGAGTAGGCTCCTCCCCCTCAGATCCATCGACAAACAACTCTTTGAGGGCCACCATTGCATCTTGGCAATCCAGTTTGGGGCCCAAGATAAAAATACTTCTGGTCATCTGTAATATCAGCACTTTCTCAAATGTATCTTTTACCACAGAATATAGATATTCAACAGTCTTAGAGTCAGACACACCAACATGTGCCTTCAACAGTTCCTCGGTGTGGAAGTCCTCACACGCTTTGGAGACCAGTTCCTTTAACCCCTGCTGAGTCTTTCCAACGTTTGCGGCGTCTGCTCCTCTGAGGTTGAGGATGGTCTCTTTTCCTCTTGCATTATCTTCATTCATCTGCAAGTCAGAGGTTAAATCTTCTATTTCTGGGAGGTAAAATTGTTTCAGGTATAGCCATTTAGTTGTGGGCACCTCCACATCCACACTGAAGATTGAAGTTTCCAAACACCTCACAGGTTTCTGGCTGCTGGAGTTGCAGCTTGGCATTTGTCCTTGTAAATACAAGTGGTCTGTCTTTCCATTTCCTTTGCTCCTTACTGGTTCAGAGAAACTATTGACCTTCCTCACAGTGGAGCCTGACTTCGATTGCTCGACTGAGTTTGTCGGTGCTACGTTGTGAACAGATGTGGGTACAAAGTCCAGTGAGTTACTTTGCAGTTTACCAGAGTTGGCAGCATATTTGGCTCTGTTTAAATGTGAAAAGCTTGGCGTTGTAAGTCTGTTTATGGAGGCAGGTTCATTCCTCATGAATGGCGTGCCTTCTCCGATTTCAATCACGGGCTTGAAATCCTCTGGCTCGTAATCTGAAAGTGATGACTGTACCTTCAAACTCATGATCTCTGACACTGGTCTACAGTCAAGGCTCAGATGTTCCTTTTCATTCGGTTTTGTGATCAAAAGAGGATACATCAGATCAGCCTCAAGATGTTTGACCTCACCCCAGCTGGACCTAAAAGTACCTTTTGATTTATCAGAACTCACTACCATCTCAAAATTGGTGTCCATTTTCTCCTCTGCCCCTCTGTTTCGGTGATGCTGATCTACTTGGGCTTCAGGCATATAAGACAGGGATACAGTTCCAGAGGATTGAACAAATGTATTAGAAAGATTGAACTGATCTCGAACATGCTCTTCTGTCGGTGTCTCTATGTCCATGAGAAACTGCTTAGCCTCTGACACATCAGTCCCACTACCGACTAAATAGACATTGACCTTGTCCTCATTTATCATTAGATCTGGGAACGTCTGAAGAACAACATCGAGGGCTTGTTGGAGCCCCTGAATTGGGAGACCTCCCTTGGGAAGTGAAACCTTTCGCAGCTGTGCTTCCGTTTTCTCGTACAAGCTACCCAGTTCCACATGTGCTCGCTGCATGCACTCCACATCCCCATCAACTTCTGACTGGAGCTGTAGGTAGAGGGTG
The DNA here is from genome assembly GCA_903064625.1 of Mallotus villosus. Classification (NCBI taxonomy): domain Eukaryota; kingdom Metazoa; phylum Chordata; class Actinopteri; order Osmeriformes; family Salangidae; genus Mallotus; species Mallotus villosus. The sequence continues at coordinate 149,234 of CAEFZP010001896.1, read as the reverse complement.
GTGATATCCTTGGTGGTTACATCCAGTACTTCTACTCCATGTCGATCCAGGATGCTCTTGAACTCTTTAGAGCAATGATGGAGGTAGCGGAAGATATCAGTATCTATAATCATGGAGCAGTCTTCTTGTGATGTTCCTGCCTTTCCGGCCCTTGATGCCACACTGTGGTTAGTGGAAGACGCTTGGTGTGGTGGGATATGACTACTCTCTGAACTAGAACATTTTGCAAACTTTTCAGCAAACTCATTCTCACTTTGACTTTTCACTTGTCTTTTGGTGGAGTGGTATTTTTTCTGATCACTTAGGACTTCTGATCGAGGTAACTGTATATCCGGAGTGCTGTTTGAGTTCATTACACTCAGCATATACTTAATCAGTGCCTGGACCTTTGAGTAGTGTCCATTTAGAATGCATAGGTCATCACTCGGTTGAAAGTTCATTTTTAGGCCAGGGAAGTTTACTAAAATGTCAGATAGTGCTTTCTTTCCCCCAGGTAATTTGCTGTAGTCCACTTTCACTGTTATGTCAATGAAAATCTAGAGATAATACCATACAAAATTAGCTATTGCAATATTACGTGAACATTTTGATTCACATGTGCAACGTTCACACTTCTTACCTCATCCGGGTCCATTTCTTTTTGGAGCATACTTAATGTCATTGTGTATTGTATGTCATTCACTGATAATGTTTGAAAGCCATGACTTATCACTCTCTGAGCAACTGAAAAACAAAGTATTTGACATTCACATAAAGTTGTAGGCCTATTTACAGTGCGGTTCCACAGGTTGTGCTTCAAAGTGCAAATGCATTGTTGCAATCTATTCTATCAGCCCAATATACCTTATTGTCAATGCTTTATATTATACCATCAAACTTCCTTGGTTAATTGTTTAAGTAAATTGATCTCTCACCTCCACAATCCGTAAAAGTGATGAGGGCTACGCCAGGTGTTGTCTCAGAAAATGTGATAGATGAAATATCTCCACCTCCATTCTTCTTCCGCAGGAAATGAATCTTCAGTTTATCAGATAATCTGTTCTTGGGGATGTGTACAGGTAGCCCACGCACTCTAATAGTACGATCATCCATCCTTGTTTATGAACTACAAGATCCACAGAGCAACTACAGCAAAGGTAGTTCATATGCCTAAACAATGAAATACAACTGATTTAAAACGGTATCACAGTCATTGTAATATTCACAACAACCAGTGGTTTCAATGCCTCGATCACGTTATATCAATGGACAAATTATGTAATATTCTAAGAATGCTATTCTAAGGCGTTGGCTACCTAATTATAGTGCTTACTATAACACTAAACCTTCCTCAACATGGCTGCGATTACTTGTGCACCTGCACATTGACAAATATGAAATATGAACAGCACAAATCATGAGATATAGCCTTAAATCGCTCTTCGAACACCGCATAACGAAAATACCCACCATTGTAGGCTATGTAGGCCATCCTATTTGTCTTACTTCGAGTTTATGAACAAATAATTGTACAACAAAATAACGTAGGGTAGCCTAGCCTATGTTAAACTGATCGAGTGTCTTAACTTGAAAGTGCCTATACCTTTTCAGCAGTCTGCTTCCTTTGACCTTCTTTTCCTCTGTCATATGAAGTGCATAAGGAACATAAACATATAACCTAGCATTTCACTGTTGGAAACAAACTCCTGTCGAATCAGAGTGTGTTTATCAAGAATTGAAACTGAAAGTAAGCTTACGCCGTTGGGTGATGACGTAAGGAAAAAGTGTATATGTACATTTACAACAGCATTTAAATTAACTATCTCAGTGTAGCATTTCGTTCCACGTTATATGTTTGATTGTGTCCGTCGTATCACGCTTTTAAAACATTGCCTAATGTGAAACTGTAATAATAAAGCCTACCGGTATTGCCACAAGATGTCCTCATTGCCTCATGTGTGAGGGGAGCATATTGCCAAATCTCATTGGATTGCTTAGCCCTGTAAGACCCCTTGTTGTAATATCACAACGTCACCTTTAGCTCTCCAAAAAAACACATTTGCTATTTTCACTTTATACCAGATTTGAATCATTCTAAATCAATGTTAGCAGTGAAATATAGTCCAATCTGGACTTTGTTTGTTTGCCCAAATATCTGCTTGTTGCACAAGGCAGATCCTGTTTGTGGAATGCTTTGGAGGATGGTTGTTCAGGGACGAAGTGTAAATGTTTTGGAAAGTGGGGGTTGCATGTATGGTGCATTGTTCAGGGAAAGGTGTGAATGTTCTTCAATATGGGGATGTAAGAGGTCTGGGGGGGGTTGTATCTTCCTTTTAGCATGTTAAGTAGAGGACACATTAGGCTAGCCAGGCAGCATTGTGTGCCTTCAGTGGAATGTATAGCATGAATAGGATTCATTTGCACTGGAATTACTTATACTTGAACTCAATTACTCATTTACTCAATTACTCATACTCAATTACTTAAAAATTCTCAATAACATACTCAATTATTTCAATTTCAGAATGACAGCAGTAAGGAGAGTTTACTTCAGTGTGCATGATGTCATTGATGCTATCCAAAATGGAGAAAGTGATGTTGACATGGAATCAGACACCGGTGATTCGAGTGATGAGGAGGTGGTTGAAAATGTCGGAAGTGGAAAAACAGAATCAGAGACCCACTGATTGTCCAACTAATGATGACGATGGTAAGGACGCCGAGCAAACCAACACAAGCCAACCAAACCACAACATATGCTCTAAGTGGTATGACAACAGGGCAGTCACACTCGTGGCATCCTTTGCTGGCATTGATCCTGTGCAAAAGTTTTTAAGATATTGTTGATATATTTGGGTCTTACAGGGTTAGAATTCGTTCCCTATGGTATCCTATGGTAAATATGTAATTTTATCTTTCAAAAATTCAAAAATACGAGTCCCTAAAGTCATCAATTCATCTTGTACTGATAGAGTTCACAGGCATGCCAACACATGCCAATCTTGGAGCCCAACAGTACATTCGACACAGACTAAGCTCAATACAAATGCAATTTATTTTTATTCTTGTACATTTACAGTAGCTTTATCCCAGCTGAGAGATAACTCTTGGAATGCTGTAGAGTTACACAGAACTTAGAGCAGTTTGTTAATCGGTAATAGACATTGGAATAGGCTTAGACATGGTACATTGGAAAGATTAACTCACACACTAATCTTTACTCAACTAGGCTTCTGCTGTAATCTATTTATTCCCCTTTCTCTCTCTATCTCGCTCTCTCTCTCTCTCTCTCTCTCTCTCTCTCTCTCTCTCTCTCTCTCTCTCTCTTTCTCTCTTTGTGTGTGTCTGTTTACATGTAAATATCTAACAGAGTATTGGTATCTAACCCAGAAATCCTCAAACTTGTAGGTAGACATGAAGCCTACTTATAGACTTTGTTTCTCTATTAGCCACTAAGTATACAGGTGTTTAACTCGTACACCAACATGTTTGTTGCATAATGATTTGTTCCAGTCTTGTCCTGTGTATTTTTTATTTTATAAAAAAAAACAAAAAAACGAATTGAACAACTTTATCAATAGATATTCTCTAAATCATTTCATTTAAATGAGGAGATTCTGATTGAATAGCTTACATAACAACTATGGTTGAAGAAGGAAGAAGGTACACATTCTGTACTGACTTTAATTCAAAAATGATTGAAAGTCAATACTGCAGGGAAGTACTGAAGGACCTTGACCAGCTCAAGATAGGGTTGTGTTAGCAGTAACTTTACACAAGATAATCCTGACCTATATTGCCCTGTTATCAAAGAGAACATTGAGGTCACACAAAAGATTATTTGACATAAGGTTATAGACCTACTCTGTGCATTCACTGTCCGGCTATGTTGCTATGCAGTTTATAGGCTAGTCTTTACATGTAGGCTTACATTTTTTAATTGATATGGCTTGATTTTTCTTTCTTTCAAGAGGTGTCCAATCCTAGTGTGACTGAATTGAATTGACGTTGAATTCAAATGTATGCAATCTATTTTGTCTATTTAATTTAACTTAAATTATATATTGTATACACCACCGCTGTTTGGGCAGTACACATTATAGATCCTACCGCGCAATTGAAGCTCATTGGATGAACACGAGCTGCCTTCAAAGTCCGCACATTGTTGTCACGTCATTGGGCAGCCGCCTAGACGTCATCGAGGCTTGCGCTCTCCTTGGTTTTGACGGCCCGTGGAGGGGGAGTTGGAATGCACTTGATCCATTTGCCCCCGCTACCCGGCGAGGCGAAGCAAATGTCCCGTTGCCGATACAAGGATGCGGTAACCGGGCACCAACCATTCGAGACGAGGGGCATAGCGCTGACCATTTGAATCACATGTTTACCGGTATATTTTTTACGTCATATTATCGTATTTTATCTGTGTGCGTGTGTGATTTGATTTTACATTTCGATTGTGTCTAATGTCAAATTGGCTCGCAAACAATAACGCCAAGATCGATGCATCGAAATCGGAGGGTAGTGTGGGTTTTGTTTAGGACTTTCAAGGGTAGCCTATGTCCTGGCATCAGTGGCGTGCAAGAATAGATCTTCGGGTGTATATTTAGATAGCTTAGTCACTTAATATGTCCAATGACAAGGCAGCGACTATGGAAATAGAGAGGAGTCTTCGGTTATCTGCATAGATGCGTAAGAGTTGTATTGGCATGTCTCCACTCGATTTCACGCAGGGCGTTGAGAAATATTTATTTACTGGGCCTATAAACTGTTATGCCTCAGTGCTGTTTACTTTTTCATCACAATCGACTAACACCAGTTGTTTTTTGTATTTGCAGTAGCCTTGACAATGCAATATTTGTGTCAGTTTAACAAATGTAATCCAGACAACATTTGACCTGATTCATTATGGGATTTTGTTCGGGACTGCACCATTGCAAATCTGCACATTTAGCCTTAGAATGCTGTTGATTTAAAATGCTCCTGCCCATAAAGCCTAGACGATAATGGATTAAATGAGTGTACTATATTGAGATTATCTTGGTTCAAGGACTCTTCACACTTGACAGTTAATTCAGTTTCAACTATGATTGAGAACCTTGTCAATAGATTTCGACATAGACATAGGGCAGGGTGTATTGCAGGGGTCTATACTTATGGTTGGTCCACATATGGTCAAGATATGCAGTGATGTAACATCCTCAAGTCCAGCCCCCTCGCCTCACTCAAATTACAGCATGTCCACAACAGTGGATGCCTTGTGCCTGAAGCCTAGCCTCAGCTTTTATGGCACGATTCCAAGATCAAAACTGTATACTAATGTATATGTGTACAATTAATGTGAGTAAGCATTCCCAACCCATTGTCAGCGCTATAGATAGATTCCCATATTGCATTCCATATGACATGTTATTTTGCACTCTCCAGGACACTAAAAACAACATTATTGAAATGTGTGGGAATTGGCTCATAATTGTTTCTCTTTTGCTCGGCATACATCCTGGTTAGTCCCCTTTCCACACATTTTCCTATCTCCGTGCAACATCTCTTCCTTTCCTCCGCTAGATATGACCTGTCCCATGGGACTTGGTTGGGACTAATTATAGTGTCTTCTTATTGCTGTGACCTTTGTTGGGTAAATTGACTGTGTAGTAGGAACACAAAGAGAGTCACTTGCAGAACCCCTACAGCAGTTCAGTAGATTGTGGCACGACAGCATAAAACTGTTTGTGTATATATGATAAAACAATTAGATACAGTGTTACCTTCACCTTTCGTAATGCTACTGTATTTTACTAGGACATAAGTTGTTTTTTTTACAACGGTAAGGATATAAAGAACTGTCAAATTAATTTAGAAAAACTAATTCAAATTCGTAAAAATTGGTGTGTATATTTTGACCTTTCTACCCAGTATCAAAATGTATTGAAATATTTATTCCACTTCCTTGTTTTTCTAAGGTCAGAACGAGCCACCTTGCAATTCATAACAAATCCAACATGGCCGCCCCATCTGGCCCCTCCCCCTCCATGTCCTCACCCAGGCGCTTCCTGGTTCTTTTTGACTTCGACGAGACCATGGTCAATGAGAACAGTGATGACGCCGTTGTGAAGGCGGCACCAGGCCAGCAGCTTCCTGACTGGTTGAGAGAGTCCTACAGGGAAGGGCACTACAATGAGCACATGCAGCGTGTGCTGGCCTATATGGCTGAACAGGGTGTGTCCGAAGACTCCATCCGTTCCGTGGTTGAAAAGATCCCACCCACACCTGGACTCCTGGCCCTCTTTCAGTACCTCCTCATCCACCAGCAGGACTACGAGATGGTCGTCGTCTCTGATGCTAATATGTACTTCATCGAGGCGTGGCTTGAGTATGCTGGGGCTCGCCATCTCTTCCAAAGGATCTTCACCAACCCAGCCAGCTTCAACCCAGAGGGCGGTTTGATTTTGCTGCCCTTCCACTCCCACTCCTGCCAACGCTGTCCTGAGAACATGTGCAAGCAGGTTATCCTCCAGGACTATCTGGCTCGCCGGCAACAAGAGCGCGGATGCCCCTTTCAGAGGGTTTTTTATGTCGGGGACGGGGCCAACGACATCTGCCCCTCCCTGGTCCTGGGTCCAAAGGACACAGCATTCCCCCGGAGAGAGTTTCCCATGCATAGGTTGCTGGCCCAAATGCAGGAAGCTAAGCCTGCTAGCATCCATGCAAGCGTAGTCCCCTGGGACACTGGAGAGGATGTGGTGGACTACCTGAAGGGGATAGTGGACAAGAGATGAGAGGAGGTGGGAAACAACCAGAAGGGGAAGAGGGGGAGAGAAAGGATAGAAAGAGAGAGCTATAAAAGAGTGCTAGCCCATATGGCCTGGTCTTAGAGAGCCAGAGAGTGTGCAGTGTTGGGATTAAGCTAATACTGAGGAGTCAGCAAAAAAAGGCCTTAATTACTACTCTATTGGTTGATTATGTTTAAATTGTCTTTGTCCTCATCTGGAATAATAATAATGAAAAGAAACCTGACATACTACATAACAGAAACAACTGTACTATAAATTGGTGCTATTTTTCTTTGAGGATGTGTCAGAACTTTTGCTTCTGTCCAACTTTAGCTTGGAATAGCATTGAGCATATCATGACTGGATGCTAAGTCTGACATAACTTAGTGGTAACCTGTAAGGTAGGCCAGTAAAGCTTTCCAGTAGCTCTCCAGGACTAGGTCTGGGTGTCACAGTGCTGGAGGGGTGCTCTGTTGACAGCTAACTGCCTCACTTGTACACCACAACACCAGCAGTTCAGCTACCCGATAAAGGCCGTGTTGATAAGTTGATGAGTAGAATCAGGTGTTCTAGCGCTGTCTGGGACAAAAGGCCACACAGATAGAGTCCCTCTAGGACAACGCACTATGAACACAGTGTAGGGTGACACTGTGTGACACTGTGGTACACACACTGGCACGTACACTGACACCTAATATATACAGGCTGATTATACAAGGTAACTCACACCGTCTAGTGATGTGAGTGATTGCTATGTACACTTTGCACTGTAGCCCTGTATGCTGTGTACGTACACCCTTGGACTGTGAGAGCTTTGTGAAACACTTGCAGTATGTCAATCCATACTCTGTTCCTATGCTAGATGAATCAATGTGGTCTCTTCAGATTTTTGACCATACTTTCCCTCCCTGAACTCGGTTCCCGTAAACAATATTTTAATACAAACTTTTAATTCAAAATAAATTAAACACCATTTTTCTGCACTGAGAGAAAAGCAATTTATGTAACCCTCATATTAAGAGGATCAGCATTTAAAGGATGTTGAGGAGTGAACTTTTAATTCAAACTCTGTGCCTACCAAGTATGTTGAACGCTGTCAAGCGCTGTGAGAAAAAAAGGTAATGTGATTTGGTTTGAAAAACATGATATAGCTTGGAGTTTTCATAGACACTTGAACCCATCAATCCATTTTAACAAATCCATCTAGCTTCCTCAACTAATCAAGATTAACTCAACTGGATGACATGTTGTCATTAGTGACCTTAATGTATTACAACACTTGAAAAGATGATCTAGGAATTCAGCCTGGTGATATTAATATATAGATCCAGAATCTGATAACATCTTGAGTTGTCTTTTCACTTTTTGTTTCTCAGGGAAAGGAGAGTATATTTTTAAAGCATGAATTCATTATAGCAATAGAAAATTGACATATTTGCATGTTTGCTTATTGGATAATTAGCTGTGACAAATAATCAGCTAATGTAGATCACAATGATTTACACTTTTATGACAACATATTATGTGATTCAATGAGTTTGTGAATGATGGGCTTTGAGTGTTTCCTGCATGGATTACATGTACAGAAATACACTCTAGACCTCTTTTACATTTTGGATTTTAGATCTGTTATTTTAATTAGGAGTTGTGTGCAATAGTGAGATTTATGATGAGTTATAGTGCTCTGGGGGATTAGTAAAGAAACGAAGAGTGAAAGCAGAATCTTCCCCTAATGGTGCAATATTCTTTGGCATAACCCCCTTTAGCTAATACACACAGAAGGACCTTTAACGTTACGGTGTTATAAATCTTGGTACATTGTTATGGGCCACACAAATAAGAATAACCATTACAAGGGTATTTATTCGCTAATGTATCGATTTTCCTTGATTTTGGTGTGTTTGTGTGCATTGTTCTGGTTTCGACGAGTGCTGCAATCTTGTGTTGACCGGCATTTTCTCTTCTTGCAATACTGAACTGATCCTCTTCTATGTTCTACTTAAAGAGACTCTATGCTGTGTTTTTAATGTTCTGGTAAATGTGTATCTACATTGTCAAAATTAGATCATGTGTGTCACATACTATTATACCAATAGGAATATAAAGCCATTAACTAACTGAGCAATAGTTTTTTCTTCTTTGTATTACTGTCATCTTTATGCAGATGCCTTGCTGGTTCCCAGACAAGCGTAAAAAAAATCACTGATGCTGTTTCTTAGTGTTTATGATTTATTTATTTGACCTCTGAAAAAAAACACTACATCAAATCGTTTTCACGTTGATCTTTTGACCACAAGATGGCGATAAATTACTACATTTGACAGAAACGAACATCAGAATTGTGTAACACATCACTGAGGTGAATTGTCAGACAGGTAGACAAGGTATTTTAATGAGAATGGGTAGTCAGGCCTATTTCAACTTTAATGTTCTGTTTATGACATAAAGAATATCTGTGGTTTGCCTGTACACCAACAATTCATAAAGATACAAATAGTAATGATGGTGCTCACAGTCCACATAATAAGCCAAGATTAATTTACTATATTAACCTTTTCAAAGAGCAAACATTAAAGAGTACAATTCTTAAAAAGCTATGTGAAATATAACAATTTAGACAAGCATTAAAGAATACACAGGCAATCTGTCAGCAGCAATACTGCTGATCTGAAATTGCCATCTTGTTTTTTACCGAGTATGACATGAGATGCTCGCGGCCACTCAGCAATGCAGATGACGTCTGGTCCTTGTGTGTCTCCGTGTCACTTTGCGCATTCTGCAGAGCTGAGAGACTGCTGAGCTCAGCTGAGTAATTGATTTGACTCAGCAAGACTGACTCTACTACAGACTTCTTTCATTTTCTGTCTTTTTAGATTGTGATAGATCTGTTTATTTATTATGACTGCCCTCCTCTTTTCCTTTGCTCAGATCTTTCTTAGATAAAGTTCTCGTCCCTCTATATTATTATCTTTTCTTTTTTAATAAAGTTTCTATCTAGCTCTTGATCTTGCTTTTGCTCTCGTCTCCTCCAGGGTATTTTGTGTTCTGTTGAGGTAGTATTTAAAACATTTTAGGCAGTGTAGGACAACCAAAACATAATTGATCTTTCATTCCAAGTGGTATTGATATCACATTTGCCATTGAGAGGGTATGTTCTGTGTCTAGGGCTGTCAAAACTTGGGACTAAATTCAATTGCCAGTGACCTCAGTGCTGTAATTGAACAAGTGGGGAATTTGATCAGTGTCAATCCTTGTAAGGACGATGACAAATCATCAGCCCTTCCTCCCTTCCCTATCCTCCTTTTTCACTATCAATATTCAGGTAGGCCCTACTGGCATTTCCTTGGTCTGATAGGTCCCTCCCCTTTTACTACACTACAGAGGAATCCCACTTGTCAAAGCACTTTAAAATGCCGATGCTATCTGATGATTGGCTGGTGGATAACCCATTGATTTTCCTCCATTCAATTACTCTCTTAGGTGAGAGATAACTCAGTGAAGGAACTTCAGGCTTTTAAGAGGTCACTTTGAATTAAGACTCTGTGCTTCTATGCCAAAAAGCTATCAGCCTGATTAGGCTCAAAATGTTTCTCCTTTCTGTGCTCGATTCCTCTTGCAGTCCAATGCTAGAGCCAATGTGCTGTTCTGGCTAAAGGTGAAGCTAATTGGTTTGGGAGTCACTCCTCAAACAATGGCAGTCAATTTGGAAATGTGAGAGACGATAAGAGGGAGACAATATGCTCTCTTGTCAGATTTGAAGTAGGCTATAATTTGTGGGTAGAAATAAAAGGACATCTAGTTCATTCATTCACCTGATATCTTAATCACTCAACCAAATCTACAAACTTTCTCAAACTGGTTGTCCTAATAAACCTGCTTGTTCACTAAATTCTAACCAATCTCAACAGACAAAGATGAACAATTTGAGACTACCAAGAAACAACAGGACATTTTAAATTAGTAGATAAAGCCAGCTTTTATTATTTTATTTGAGAACAGAGGGAATATGACTGTAGCCCACTTGACGACCATAAACCTGCCCCCCTTCCTCTCCCCTCTTTTTGCCGCCTCCTCCTCCTCCACCGCCCAACTGTAAAAAGTGGTCAACCCCATGGTCGAGCTTACTGTATTTTTCCTCAAACATTTCTGCAGCAGAAAGCGAGGTTAGATGTTGGAGCAGATCACTATGGAGTAGTTTATGTTGAACTCGCTTAAGAAGAAATCGGCATCTTCAGTCATTATCATCTGTTCAGCAATGTAAGTGATTGACAAAGATTCAGGTTAGTCGTTTCGTATAGCCTAATGTATGTTCACGGATATTTGAATGATAATATAGATATGCAAATATGGGCAAAAAACAGTACAACAAAGTTTGCAATGCCACATGACATCACAAGCTCCTGTGGAAGTTTTTGTAGTATTTATCTGCATCTGCACAGTAAAACCGACGTCCTCGAGCTCTTGTCTGTCCGGTCTCTGTGCTGCTCACTGTTCTCTTACAAGAAAAAGTTTTCGTTAATTGGAACAGCTTTTCAGGATGGCTAGCATTTGGATCTTTCAAGTAGCTATCTGATTCGGAAATATATGTCGCACATGTCAGCTGATATAGTTTGAGAATAATTACTGCTAGTTTTTGAGACTCATGAACTGTCGCGTGCTAGATATCATCCAGCTGTTTTGCTGCTAGCCAGTCAGTCGGCACTCTACAGACGGAACGTGAGCCAGTTGGTCTGTGTGTGTTAGGTAGCTAAGCCAACGTGCTAACTTTTGGATATGTAATTGAGCGAAGGTTGCCTACACTGCGACTCATCCCGCAGTTTTGTTGTTTGATCAGGGTATCTCCGAATAATTTTCAAATATTCAAGAATATTGTTTTCCATTTGTAAATTATATTATAATTATAATTTAGCTTACTTTCCGACCTTAAATCTAGGTATTCTGGTTACTGCTAATTAAAGTTAGCTGGCTAGCTCGATGGCAGCGGTTAGTTGCTAACGTGCGGTCGCTGAGTCTGGAATAAACCTAAATTAGGTTTAAAAATGGACGGGAATTGTAGTTTGGCTAAATTGTTAAAATATGCTTTCGTTTCAGCAAGCTTGTTCACTGGTTAGATTAAAGCAAGCCATCGTCACAGTTTGCCCGGACACACTTTATTGCAATGCACACAATGCATGCAAGGTTAAGCCTCATGTCAAAAAGCATGCTCTCTAACTACTGCTGTACATGGACTTCTACCTATTCATAGTTATATAGGACAATTGTTTATTACTGTAGATGTGAAACAGTCAGGTGTCAAACATGTCGTTTATCAAACTTGAACTCAGACACTCAGGGTCATTAACATTAATATAGAGCAAAGTATGTGTTTTCCTGTAGGCTTACGGCTCTCGAGTTTGGTTTAATTAAATAGTATTTAATGTCCCATGCTTTGTTTCTTTCTCGGACATGACTGAGACTAAGACTGAACCTCAATTATCATCAAGGCTCCTCTCTGTTCTCTTGTCTTCAGGTCTGTAGTGAACATCTGACTGAAGTCAAGTGGACTGAAAAGCAAACAAGTGGAACAGAAGACAAAACAGGTACAGCTCATAGTGATATCTTACTGTACAGTGATCACTTACACCTTTCAAGAAAATGAAACTAAAGCTGCATGGGCATCGTATCATCTAGCCTATCGGATAAAATAGGTTATCCGGTGGCTAACGTTTGAGTGTCATTGAAAAAAGTAATCCAAAGCTCTCCAGAAGTATTTATTTTAGTGGCATATTATTTACAATTAATGATTCACGGCAACTTCTAAACCTGATTTAAAAAGCTGTTTGTATGTCCAAATAGGCCTATCATGAGCGAGAAAAATATCTACATCCGAAAAAATTGATAATTGGGCATTGTGTATCTGGCTTAAGTGAATCAAAATGACATTTATGATTAAAAAACGTCATTAGCAACATAAATAGCTTGGCTCACCACATTCTGTAGGGTTTTTCATATGTAGTACTCATCTTACATTAGCCACTTGTTGAAACCGTTACTTTCAGTTAGACTTGACTTCATGGATCTACAAATGATAGCACTGGCAGATGATAAATGTCTGAGGGTATGTGCTTTTGTCCAGAGAGCACTTTTCAGAGAACAAGAGACCATCCAGCCCTACATGGTCATCCATGTGTTATTCCCTATCAGGAGGGACCTAAACCCCCAAACAACAATTCCCTTCATGCCCCTTCTCCCTCCTCACAGCCCGCCCTCCAGCTGGGCACCAGCCTATCAATCCTGCCCTTGTTACTGGGCTAGATCCCAGCTGGGCCGCAGGGCTCGAAATTAACTTTTTGGCTTACCAGCCAAAATGGCTGGTAGATGAAAAAAGTTACCAGCCAATAATATTTTTTACCAGCCAAAATTAAACCTGCCATTTCAGACATACTCTAACATTGTTTGACATAAACAACCTTTACCTATGATTTAAATATCATTCTAAATCACTCAATGGACAAAATAAACCAATTTTACTTTTTGAAACAATGTATTAATTCAGGGGGTTCCAGGGGCCTACTACTAGGCCTACTCTTGCTCACTGTGAGATGGGTTGTCCTTGTCCATGAGGTTTGGTCTTCACATCCAGTGTTTCCCACACATAGTCTAATTTAGACACTTTATCCTGATTTTTTTTAAACGCTATTTAAAACACGCAGCGTATTCGTTCAGCTGCATTTCCTTTCCCTGCTTTTCCTCCGACTCTGTCATTCACGTGTCTCTCACATACACAGTCACAACGTCATCACACTTTAGCAACGACGCTATGCGATATCAGCGACCCTTCAGCATTAGCATCGTAGCTAAGTCTAGGAAAGTTGAGGTTACTTTAAGATAGGTACATACGAACATGTCTTAATCTGCTAGACAAGCTTCCCCATCGTTCTTTTGGTGTCTCACGAGCCCTACTTACCCGGCCGTGGAGCCGACCAGCTAAATAGTTATTTAGCACTAGCGTTGCTATACCTGCACATATGCAGAAATTGTTTACAATATTTTCAGGCTTCAACCAGTACTGCTCAAGCATAAATACAGGGTCAAGAGATAGATTCGTTAGGCATTGAAGAAAGAGTAGGAGAGGAGGACAGTATCCAACATAGCTAATACAAATATATTTAATTAAAAAAAAAGTTATGTCTAACAAACCTGCCGCCTAGACTATGCGGTCTATCTGGCGACGCACTCACTCAAAGACACTTTCAAGACTTTCGTGACCCAAATCAAAATTCTGATGTGACAGATCGATGGGGAAGTTTTCTCTCTTAAATGCTGTCATCCTCGACCTTTTTTGTCTGTTTAAATCTAACTATTTGTATTATCCGTGTCATTCTCTAGCGGTTATAAAGGCTATCTTCCCAGTTTTCTGCCACCTATGCGCGCACAACTGTTCGTGTTGGCGTTGCATGCTTTTATTAACCATGACGGGCGCGGTAGTCGGGAGCTGTACTCCGCAATTTCACCCGCCAAGTGGCGGGGCATCGGACACAATTTAATCGCCAGCCCAAAAATCTACACGCCATTGGCGCTCGGCGGGTGCCAATTTCGAGCCCTGGCCACACCACTCTATGAAATCATGCATCAAGTCGGGGTTTAGGGACAGTGTGAGGGGACCAACTGTCTGAAACCCAACCCAAACCTTGTTTTCAGACAACATAATGACACTTGAAACTAATCAGGCAGCCACACTAGTGTTCTATCTAAATTGTTTGTCTGATACTGGTATTATAGGTCTGGTTTTGGTTTGGACTCTTATGTTCTTAGTTTGAGTACTATGGAAAAGTGTTAGAGGTCCTCCTTTTTTCTAACAATCTTTTGTTCTGATGTCGTTGTGTTTGGCTTGAATCCTGAGTCTTCCTATACAGATTTGGTAATACCATGAACAGAGCCCAAACCCTGGTTCATTCTTTGGCCCTAGGGGTGTTTGCTCACCTGGCAGGTTCCAGCAATGAAATACAGCTTTCCTAAGAGCTTGATCTTAACAGCAGTTCACATACACACACATTTTACCCCCCTACCAGATTGGCAGGGTGTCAGGATCAAAAGGAGCATCACATCAGTGTTGACAAATCAATGTAACAAATTTACTGTAAGTAAACTAATGCTTACAGTCTATTGGAAATGAATAAGCTGCAATGTTTTGACACAGTTATACAATTGTCAGAACCTTTCTTGGCAATTTTAGTTCATCAAAGTGGATGTTTACAAAACCCCAGCCTGTCCCTGGATAAGTAACTTCAGTCTGAGACTAGTTATTCTGTAGTCCTCCAGCTCGTCTGGGATTTCAATGAATAGTTAATGTTAGTTTAAAACCTTAATACTCATGTCTTGCTTCTTCTTTGACCAAACAGAACTCACCAAATGCTACGGTTATTCAGTTAGGCTATTATCATGTTCCTGAATTGTAACAGCATCCGTCTGCTAAATGTTGCTTATAAAGGGTACCTGAGAGGCCTTGCAGCAGACTGCTATTTTAAGCCAACAATGAAACGAAGGTTGATATTACTATGACGAGCAGTTGCCAGACCCCCCAAATGTGTTTATACTTGAACCTTACATAAGATAGGTGGACTTTCTTTACTCCATCC
This sequence comes from Mallotus villosus, assembly GCA_903064625.1. Lineage (NCBI taxonomy): Eukaryota > Metazoa > Chordata > Actinopteri > Osmeriformes > Salangidae > Mallotus > Mallotus villosus. The sequence continues at coordinate 133,870 of CAEFZP010001896.1, read as the reverse complement.
ACTCTGAGAGATATTGGAACTTGTTCCCTCTATCAGTTCCACATTGCTGCCATCCAAGTATATAAATATATATTTTTAACCTTTTTCTCAGCTTTGTCGAAATGTTGCTGGTGCATGCAAGTTACTTTTTAATGAACACTGACTTTTGGCCCTATTCAATCATAACACAGTAATCATGTTTCTAGGATAAACCTTGTTCTTGCGCTGCAAGAATTTACGCTGATTTTGTATGCTCAACAAAACCTTGCACAGTGTGAATACAAAATAAATGCAACCAAAAACATGTCAAATTTGCTGTCTTGCTCACAGTGTGGGAGAATATTTTAGTTTATCCTGGAAATGTGGTTACAGTTAAGGTAGAAATTGAAAAGGCCGTTTTTTGTTATCTGAAGGAGCACACAATTAGATGAGATTGTGAGAGAGTCACAGTGAATCCACGTGGCACTGTCAAGTATCGATTTGCAGTTTAAACCTTTTACTATTGTAAACACCTGACATACGCGTGGCATACACACTGTAAATAACTGTTCTAAATCCAATGTTGAACTAGGATCAGATGGACAGAAGACACTGTAAAAAAACGAAGAGATTGAAAGACATCTAAGTGAGAGTATAGAGGCACCGTCCCTACAGCTCAGCACCTCACCGTGTCACCGTTCAGAGACTGTGAGCCATGCTTCTCACAGCCTCGTTCTGCAGCCCTTCAGAGACTGTAAGCCATGCTACTCACAGCCTGAAGCCTTTATAGCCAGGAACTTACCGTGACGAGTTGCTCTTTCAACTCCCAAACCACAAATAGTTACTTTACTGGCGCTCTGGGGAGGTGGAGGCTGCTGGTCTGGGACAGACAGACATACAGGGAGGGGAAGGTGCCCTGCATTCCCTGTGGTGTTTTTACCCGGGGTCCCAGAAGGCGGTGGTGTCCCGGGTATTTGTTGCCCTTTGAAGTTACTTATTTATGTTGGGGAATATCGAACAAAAGAGGAATCCATACTAACCAATCAATAACTTCTCCTGGCACGGCTCATTCACTGAAGCCCTCTTTTGTTGTTGTCAGTATACATACAGTACAGTAGAAAGTAGATTTCCTTACTTCTTACTTTAGACTGTATTTAGGTAGCGTTAAATATCCAAAGTTAAGTACTACCTCACAATCGTTCAGTACACATCAGTAACAAGTAGTCTAGAATTTCTAACATTGCCTTACTGTTGATTTAGCGTGACCTGACCATTTTGCTTGTGAATGTTTATTTTGTAGAGATTAATCCTAGCAGTTGCTAGTCAGTTGTGCCTTGTTAGTCTCAGTTAAATCTGTTCAGTGCAATGGACATATATAGAATGTGACAGCAGCTAACTTTTATGTTTTGTTGTGTCAGCTTGTCTAAGTAAGTGTCTCCGTGCCCTTCCAAACAGCACTCTGACACCCAGGAGTGAAGCGTGTCACTTGGAGGGCCTAATGAGTGAAGCTCCACAGAGACTAAGAGACACACACACAATCCCTCCTCAGGCTACATGCTTAATGATGAGGTTCTGTGTGTTTGTGTTGGAGGGGGAGGGAGATTAAGGGAGTATTTTGCAGAGGATGTTATTAGAGTCGAAATGATGGAGTGTTGTGGAATTGTGGAAACGATGGCCCTTGAGATATATAGGGGGGATCCTTGAGAGGCAACTGAGAGATTTGAAGCGTTTTTTAGAAGCATGGGTATGAGACGTGATGGGGAGGAGGGCATAACAGAGAGGAATATCCCATAGATGCAGCTTCTGGAATGTGGCTTTGGTCATAGTGCTCAATGGAGTCCCTGTTTGAGGCTGTGAATGGACTGGGAGGCCTATTGTCTGTGCTCAGAACGCTGGTGTGTGTGTGTTTGTCTCATTACAGCTAATCTGGCCCCAGTTTATCCTAGTACATCTAGAGTACATCTAGTCCCATATTCTCAGACATGGATTAAGCCTAGTACTAAAGTAAGAGACAAATGTCATGAAGATCTCCATTGAAGGAGTTTTTAGTCTATGACTAGGCTTAATCATGTCTGGGAAACTGGGCACTAGTTTTGACTGGAGGATATTCAATTGCCAGATATCTTCCTGTTTTGGTTTAGAATCATCTAAACGTATTTGAGGAAAGACTAGGCCTAGGATACTCTATCTGTCTACAAAGTGTTTTGAAGCTCTATTTATGACATTACAATAAATGTACATCTGTTCTACACAGTTTTACTATATAGTCATGTTTCCAACCAACCACATCATTAGAAGCTATCATTAGGGCCCTAGAGAGAGAAATAACCTCAAACCTCGCTAAAAAAGGAAGACAATTTTACATTTTATTACTCTACAAAATGTGGTATTTTCAATAAAAGCATGACTGCTTTTGCCTGCAAACCCTCCAGTTCTATTGCACTTCCACATGACATTCAGTAAAATGCCAAAGAAGGTTTGTGGACAATAAATGGGAGAGTACGAAGAGAATCTCAGAGCACCTTTAAGCACAGACATCTGCGCTTAAGAGCCTTTGAACTCTTAGGTAATTATCAACGTGCAGCAGCAGTTTAAATGATGCTGAGGAAAACTAGAGGTGAGAAGTGTTATCCAGACGACTGCAGTATACTGTGCTCAGAACTAACTTGTGTGTGTCATCCTGTGTGCGCACAGGTGTGTCTCTGGGCATGCCTCCATGTTTGTGTGTGTTACACAACTTGTAGACAAACCAAAAATGTCCCTCGAATGAGCCAGACGCATCACATACTGATACCAAGCATATAGACCATGCAGACACTCTCCTGCACACAGGGGGCCTCCCGAGGGAAAACCATGCCCAGAACACACGGGACATTACACAATCCAGCCAGATGGTGTAATTTTAAAAGGCTGCGTTACTGTTAATGAGACAAGTCATTAAATCGTCCAGGCCTCCGTTCATTTCTCAGTTAGGTAGACCTCATGAAGTAGCAGATTCAGACTGTGGTCACACCAGTAACCTCCACGACATCAACATGGGAGCATATCAAAAGGATCGCATGTTTGCTCAAATGGGAACAACGCTTGTTCTTTCTTCATGTTTTGTAATGTTGTCATGGCGTGGAGTTTAAACGCAGTGCTGTGCATTGTTCAAAGGACAGATGTATCCTTAAGCGTGCCTCACTTTGCCCTCTGTCTGTTTCCCCCCCCTCACTAGCAAGTGACGTTTGTTCTTTCATTTGACTGCATATGAGTGTTGAATGTTCGGAGGGGATGGGGGACATTGGCTTCAAGTAGGCTATGGTACACAAATATACACACACACACACACACACACACACACACACACACACACACACACACACATCGTAACCTTTTGAGGGTCCCATCATGACTTCTGTAACTCAGGTGCATTCATTAGCACTTAAACAGATATTGGCAGATGAATGGCAGCGGGAAATATTAGGGTTCTTAAAGGGTATCTCTGTAGTTCTACAATGAGATAAAAAGGTAACATGGAAGCATAGGTTGTCGTCTGACCCCATTTGTAACTAGGTGGAGCCAGGCCCATTCCAGGCCAGTTCCCCACCTTGCAGCAGGTGAGCGGGCACACAAACGACCCTCCTCCACAGTGGGGATTGTTGTGCCGCTACTCAGCTACCTTCTCAGCTGTTGTGTTGACTGACTGAGCTACACTTCACCTCAGACCACCCCTACTAATTACAGCACGCAGAAGTGTGTTAGACTGCAGCCGAGCTATATTTAAGGCTAAAATGAGCACACTGATTTTTATTTCAATTATCATCGGGGGGGAAGAGACTCATTCTGTCTTCCTCTTCTTCCCTCGGCTAACAGTGGCTTGAGGCTAACAGTTAGCCTGCTGCGGATCTCAGTATGGCCCTGATGTTGTATTGCGAAGAGCTGGAGATGTATTAGATTAGACAAATACATTTTTCTGCGAAAAAAATAAAATACAAAAATGTTCTGCTAAATAAGATGGGATAACTTGCTTACTTCACAAGAAAGCATATATCCCATAATTTATGTGTAGCTTTTACTTGTTTAAAAATGCTCTATGGGATGGGATGCCTAGTCTAGTCTCCTCTCCATGCCAAGTGGTGCTAAAGGAAAATAACCAGACCAGTTCTAAATGAGCCCTGGGGCTGTTGTTGGCGTGTTTGTGGAAGTGTTTGCTTAGAGCTCCGTGCAGATATCTGTGTTGCCCATTGGTCATGTGTACATTTGCACGCAAACAGTACAGTAAAAAAAAGTGCTTAAAATGTGAATGTGGTTTAGAATAGAAACCAGCAGGTAAAATGATCCTGGATAAGACATGTCGGTAAACATGGTCCTTTTTCCCTGGGCTAAATCCTATCTGCTGTAGTAACATTTACTTTTAGATGTGCATCATGACAAATAGAAGACAAGTAGAGTTTGTTTAAAACTCATCAGTTTTTATTCTACATTAGCTATAACAATGAACCGGCTAATGAAACCATTTTCTACTTATAAATGTTGACAGAAGCTGCAATATCAATTGCGGAAAGTCATTTCTGTTTGAAATAAATAATATTGGTTTACTCTCCTTTATAAGTATATACAGCACAGTTCTGGATGTTTATGAAGTTTACTTTGTTAGCATGGCAGGCAAATGCACTGGACCCTATGGAGGGAATGTGTAGAGTACTTGTTAGCCTACTACGCTCTGGGGAACAGTTTGTAACAATAGCAATTATGGTTAGACATTCCTTAGTTATCATTACTCTTCCCTTTGTGTACTGTAAGTGTGTGTTTAGACAAGGGCTTGAACGTACTGCGATTAAAGTAAACAAGTTGTTATTTGAGAACATGTGAGGGATGGGTAATGTGTGTAGCTTTGTGCGTTTGTGTGTGTGTGTGTGTGTTTCTGCACTGCACAACCTAGGAAAACTCCCCAGTAAACTTGATTTGTGAATCAATCCATGCAGTAAGTTTTCTGATAAGTACGACTGACGACGTGCCAGCTTCATTCCCTTTGCTGCCAGGGAAGAGCTCTTTCAGAGCATAACAAAGAAGACTGATGTCTGTTTCTTGATTACGTGTCTGTGAAAGGAAGGCAGACAGACAGCGTCAGAAGACTCTATCTTTTTTCTGTTGCTTGTATCCTTAGTTCTTCAGTGTTGAGTTTCTTCTTCCCGCACGCGTGACATGCACTGGGAAGGGAGTAATGGCAACCTCTGAGCGTTTTGACATATGCAGCCCCTATGTGTGTTCAACATGACTGCGGTTAACCGACAGCAGCTGTCACTACGGTGATGTCAGGAAGTCACTCCAGACCCTGGGAAGCTCAGAGGGCCATGGAGACGTCGAGGACACAGCCCCGGATCATCCCTCAGTCAAGCACACTACTGTCCGTCTCCTGTACTCAGCTCCACCTCCCTCTCTCCCCGCTGCGCGTCGCAGTCGCACGCCCGCCGTCCTCTCTTAGTCCCTCTCAGCGCACACTTGTGTGTCCTGAACTTCCGAGTAGTTACAGTCGTCCTTGTCCCTGTCTAGGGGTCGGGGAGACTTTGGTCTGTGGCGATTATCTTGATCTTGATGATCTGGGATGTTGTCGTCCTGTCGTCGTGCTCGCCACTGGCACAACAGTTTGCTTGCGTGCCGAAAACTAGTCTCATGTCCTTGCAGACTTCTCCCCGTCTCCTTCCATCTGCCTTCACTCCGTGACTCGTGTCATCATATCCTTCCAACCAGTTGGAGACGGACCTCCGATATCATTCTATTTGTTTTGCACACACACCGGATTGTCCTCATAATAACGTTCATGTTTGGGAGTCACACGGTTTATCCGTCTTCTTCTTGTTCCACCTCTACAGAGGTCAGGTCTGTGTTACACATGGATTGTATTGTGTTCTGTTGTTTAAAGATAACACGTTGTGTAGACACAGGGTTAACGTCCTGCGTACTGGAGATAAGTAGTTGGAATGGTACGGAAGGAAAAGGTTTCAACGTTTCAAACCACACCAGGAAGAGAAAACAACTCTGTCCCGACATCATGGCCATTACGAACGCTATTTCCACAAGAAAACCGCTCTTACACCAATTTTGTTTTAGTAGTATTGAAATGCGTAGTCTCTGAATAGCCTCGTCCAAATTGCTCCTTTAAACCAGATCCTTCGTATGAAGGTCTTAACCCTTCAGTCTTGTACGTGTACACTGACAAAAATCCCTTGCGGTATTATTTGGTTCACTACAATTATTCAAAGTCTGGATGGCATTACCTCTGAGCTCTCTCACACGTTATTTATGACATCATCATTTATGACACGCCAGCTCTGCGTTTGTCCTCACCCCTTCTATTATAATGTTTCTGCTGATGTTGTACAACTTTCTCCTTCCCACAGTCTAAAACTAACTTATTGCCTTTGCACCAGGGCATGCCTTTGTGATGTGTCAATTTGTCTTGTCAAACTCGATTCATCCAAATGCAATGCCTCTTCCCTCCAGCCAAGTACTCACCTCCCCAATATCTCTCCATGACACTTAACTGTACCATCGCTTCGGATGCAGAAATCCTAACTCAATACTATAGGCATTCTGATACCTTGCATATTGTTCTTCACTATTATATATAAGTGTGATCATTATTTATTTGCAATAAGAGCCATTAACCACCAGCCATAGGGATATTGTCTCTCTGTCTATGTGATAGGGATTTCTCAACTGAGATTAACAATAATTGTGATGGCTGGGATTGCCACGCAGCCTAAGCAACATTGGGCTGTACGGAAACACCAATAAGCTCAGGCTTCCCTTCAGCTCAGTCAGGGAGGAGTTCATTGTGGCACGGGCACGGGAACATCTGCAGTACTCAGGATCCAGAGACGCCAAAGTGTCGGGGGCAGGGATTGTTGTGAAGACAGGGAGGAAGTGGAGGGCAGCGGATGCAGTCCAGCAGGCAGAAACTCGACTGAAGCACAAGGCCATCCTCGGAACAGTGGCGCAAGGCAGAGCCGGACTTGGGAGCCGAGCAGCGGCCCGATATGACTCTGCCAGCGGAAGGGAGAGGCAGAGGTTGGTGCAGGAGGAGGTGCGAGCTTCAGTGGAGGAAGAGCGAACAAGCAGAGCAGTGGCCATGCGGCAGCAGGGAGCCTGGATGAAGTGGGAGCAGGCGATGGAGCGGCGTGTCACCTGGAAGGATATCTGGCAGTGGAACCCCCAGAGGATCAAGTTCTTGATTCAGGGGGTCTATGATGTCCTCCCGAGCCCATCCAACCTGTGCATATGGGGCAAAATAGAAACACCTGCATGCCCCCTGTGTTCAAAGATAGGGACACTGGAACACATCCTGAGCAGTTGCTCCAAGGCGCTGGGTGAGGGCCGGTATCGATGGAGGCACGACCAGGTCCTCAAGTCCATCGCTGAAGCAATCAGCAAGGGGATCAAAGGCAGTCGACACACTCAAGCCACGGCTAAGACCATTCACTTTGTCAAGGAAGGACAAAAGCCGGAGAAAACTCCAAGAAACCGATCTGCTGGTTTGCTCCCCACGGCCCGAGACTGGGTGATGACAGTTGACCTGGAGAGGCAGCTGAAAATTCCACCACACATCACCCAGACGAGATTGAGACCTGACATCATCTTGGTCTCAGAGGCCACAAAACAACTAGTCTTGCTGGAGCTGACAGTTCCATGGGAGGAGAGGATGGAGGAGGCTCAAGAAAGAAAGAGGGAGAAGTACCAGGAGCTGGTGGAGGATTGTCGGAGAAACAGGTGGAAGACCAGGTGCATGCCAGTGGAAGTGGGCAGTCGGGGGTTCGCCAGTCATTCCCTGAGCAAAGCCTATGGCACACTGGGAATAACAGGTGCAAACCGACGAAGAGCCATAGGAAACAACGTGGAGGCAGCGGAAAAAGCCTCCAGATGGCTCTGGTTGAAGAGGGGAGAGCAGTGGGGGCAGTAGTATGCCGCTTGGACACAGACCGGGGTCTGATCAGCCTCGGTCGGGTCGCCTGGAGGAGGGTGTCTGTTGTAAGACCCGAAACACCCAGTGATTCCAGGATACAACACCAGGGCTCGACATTAAGGCTTGTCCGCTTGTCCGGGACAAGTGGATTTTTTGCAGGGCAAGTGGAAGAGAAATGTACTTGCCCCATTGGACAAGTTAAAACTCAAACAAACAAAAAATGCCATGTTACTTTACGTTATGTTCCACTCAATACGTTATGTTCCACTCAATAAGTCTATTTTACCGATTTTCTTTGACCGAATTCAGCATTACAAAAACATTAAACAATTGCTTCGTCCCAAGATCTTACAGACCTTGCAGCTAATTTAATGCTCAACACTTGAACGGGGGCTTATTACTTGAAAGAGGAATTATTTACTGTGTTGTCTCAGTTACACTGCCAGGGCTTTGGAAAACTGTGACTTAAGTAGGCATGGCTAGTAGAACATTTCATAATAATTTCAGTAAATCAGCGCTGCAAGACCCAGTGAAATGTTATACAGCTAGCAAACTAACGTTAGCGTGCAGCGCTAACAACATTGGCTAACTCAACTTCGGTAGGCTATCCTCTGTATTTGTAAGCTAGCTAAACTTATACTGTATCTAAAATAAGATAAATAGTCCCGAGACGAGCTTTCACGGGTGTTTGCGCGTCTATGCTTCACTCCGTGTGCCTGCGCCTCGTCCATTACTGTTTACAACGTTAATAGCAGGACTACTTGGTTGGCGTTGCAACTAAATGTTTATATTAGCCTACAGAAAGCTCACAAAACTATTTTGCACTGAAAGAATGCAAAAAATTGCGCTCGCGCGCTATGCGCGCTCGCATTCAGGTGAAGTTCGGATTTCACCTCACCTCAAAACCTTGTCTAGTTCCTAGGTTCGGTTAAAGCCCCGATCTTTCGACGTATGGCTCGACCCCTGGTAGGGGATGGGTCTAGAAACGTCAACACACGAAAAATATATATATAAAATGATCAATTTTTACCCGGACAAGTGACTTTTGTGCACGGACAAGTGAAACGTTAAAGTACTTGTCCGAAGGACAAGTGCCTCAAAAAGTTAATGTCGAGCCCTGAACACTGATGATGTGTCCAAGCCTGTGCATCAGTAGATGTATTGTTAACTGAAGATTGTTTTATTATTAACGAAAGTTACTAAAATGAAAGTTAACTAAAATCAAATTACCAATACAGCAGGTCAGGGTAGCTTGCATATAAAACTCTAAACCATGCAACTAAAGGTTGTGAATCATCTCCTGCATCCTTCTTTTAAGGGTTAAAACACTCAATATGTCACCGCTTCAAATCACGTTTTAATCGTTCTAATTGAGCTTGTTAGTGGGATGAAATGTACAGAATGGAGATTGAAAGCTGCAGTAAATGTCTCGCAGTGATGTCTTCTCCCACAGGGTGCTGTAGTAGAGTGCTTTCTGTCAAGGTTAATTATGCATTAAGGAGCATTAAACCAAATCAGCAAATACTGTTCTACAGAGGAGCTTGAGAACTTTTACTGATTATTCCATGTTGAATTCCACCAAATCTTCAGTGTTTTACTTTGACCATTCTGATGTTTATTTCTTTAGCGTCATGCATTTTTTAATAATCGGAATAATGATTTGATTATGAGAGTCAGATCCTGGGGTGGTACTTCACGTTGTCCAATCATAATATATCTGATTTTATTCGGTTTGTTGGTAGAAAGTTTGTTTTAGGTTTCCCTCTGTCTTACTGTATCCCAATCTTTTGATCACTTATGTTTCCCAAATCTTTCAATCCATAATAGTCTCTTGTTTATGGATAACTTAAATTCTATGACATAAAGATACATTCATATGACTAGCCAGAAAAATATATTTTGAATGATGTTCGTTTTTCCAAAGGCATTCAACCAAGAAAGGCTTTGGCCAAGTGACCTAATAGTGTTCTTGGATGATTTTTACATTCCTCCGAGAACACCTGAGACGTGGAGACTCGTCTCATCTTCTGGGGGCTATCAGAGTAACCTCCTGCTACTGCTCGCACGTTTAAGCCCTCTTATGGAGTTCAGTTCATTTAGACGTATCGTCTGACGTCTGGTACTTCAGACCAACTTCTCATGCAGTCATTTCGTTTTGAACAACCACTGATACTATCTGCTCTTCAGTGTAACGCTGCTGGGCAAGCAGTCAGGAAAAGGTTGTTATAGATATAGAAGATATTCTTATTACCTTATTGTTACACAGATAGAGAGGTTGGATAGAGAGAGTAATGACATAGATCAATTAAACAACATTCATTTAAGACTGTTATATTTTGTCAGGTGCACACTTCAACTGGACTATTGAGTGTGAGGATGGTGTGTGGAGGTCATTTGAGTCACGTCTGCTCTCGCGTGTGTGTGGTGTATTAATACTCCAACATGTTCCAGATTACCTCTTGGCAGATGTTCGAGGAGGCATCAAATGTTAAATATTGAATTTTGTAGTGTGCCGTTTTCTAAAAGTGCCGAATTTAGGTATTTTTCTTTTCCATATATTTCAGACCATAAAAAGTCATGTTGTCTCTGGCAAGCTTTTTGTTTTATTTGGGCCTGTTTTATACCGACCACCGTAATTCCTTTAAACATTCAAAAGTGCAGTGGACCAGATTTTCAGGGGCCCATTTCTGTTATACATTTCAAGACAACTATGTACAGTAGCTGTTAGGTCACTGTACAAATTATATACATCCAGCTCAGGCATTCGACCCTGCCTGTGTGACTGTGTGGGAACCGAGATGCGTGTGTCAGCTTGTGGACGTGTGTCGTGTGAAGTGCACGTGTTTGTGTCTGCTTATGGATGCCACTGCTGATGGAAACTCTCTTCTGCAACGCTGAGGTCTTTACCTTCCTCCCAGGGCTCGAAATTAACGGTGTCCCGATGTCCCGGGGACGATAAAAAATCCTTCTGGGACACAAAAGTATTTTGTCTGGGACAATCCCGGGACAGTGAAAAATAAATAAAAGTAAACTTACTTCCAAACAGCCGTTATTTGCAAATTCATTAATTATGAGTAAAGATAGACGTTACTTTTAGAAAGGCGAGTTACATTTGCGACATCTCACGAATCACGATTGGGCAAATCATAGAATGCATTCTACGTCATCCATTCTACTGTCAGTTGCTGCAGACAGAGAAGTAATGTAATAGACAGACCATATAATCGACAAGGAGAACAACAAAATGCTGAGGTGGCTTAATAAACAGCCTCCTAAAGCAAATAAGGCAAGCTCCAACACTGCAGACTCCCGACACCCCAACTCATCATTCATCGTCTTCTCCAAGTTCGTTGCCTGTGACAGTGTTAGCTAGCAGTGCTCAGCGATAGCTAACGCTAGCAACTGAAGTGTGCCTTACAATTATGCATAGCAGCTACAAACGTCCGAAATGTTATTTTGATGTTTGCTAAAATCATGTGAAATACAGTTGATTAGATTAAGAGGTGTCATTTGTACTGTCATTTTTGTATTTTCTTTGTTCAGTCAGGGACTAAGCTAGATTCGTTAGCTTCAAAAACGTAAGCTAGCGGCTAATCATACTTTTTTTTGTCCATGAGCCAATGCTTTTATTTATTTATTTTGGTCAAGAACGTCAGTCAGATCCATAGAGGTAATATTAAGTAGAGAGAGCCAACATCGTCTTCCAAGATGGCGTCCCCATTCATTTCTATGAAAAGTGCTCAGTGGCGCAGTGAAGCCAAGCCCCCACCCCTCGCCCCTTGGGTTGAAGCAACGGCCCCGGTGGATGTAGGTGGTATTGCATCTTCGACTTGACTTCCGTGTCTTCCGGTCGTTTTTAATCTATTAACTCCAGTCAACATTTACAAAACTATCTCCCCCAATAATTTTTGTTCGATACTCGAACCTGGCTCATACTACTAGCTTTTTCATAGAATAATTTTTCCAGATTTTTGCTATGTTTGAAACCAATCCGAAATAGGTAAACTAGCACCCCATTTATTTGCTTACGTCAAGAAAAGTTGCCTCGAAACGTGTTCGCGGATACTAACAGGGGACGAGCACACAAGGGAACATCAGAAAGTGCTGATTTACCTGAGCTGAATGAGAACAAGGAGAAAGGACTTGGTAATCTAAAATTGCCTGCCTTAATTGTAGCACGTTTTACAAATGCTTGCACATATACATGACGGTTGTTTGTAGAGTTTATTTCCGTTATTTTAAAGCATATTTAACCATTTTGTAGGCTAATGAACGCGATTATTCTCAGTGCATGACAAAGTAGGCTAATTATAGCCTAATATAATTAGTTATAATATCGTGGCATGTTACGGCGTCATTGTAGATAACATGTTATTCTGGAGCAAAGACGAAGATGAATAAATCATGTCTGATAACGACAATATTGTTATGGTCGTTATATTGTTAGAACTTTATGTCAGTTAACACTACAACGATGGCATTAACAATAAGCTAGTAATAGTAAGCAACACTCATCATCATTATAATAGTAACATAGGTAGGCTATAGCCTGTAGGCTTAATTTAGCTTGCTTTGCCGAGCTAGAACAACGACGGAGCCAAATATTCAAGCTTGCAGTTTCTTTAATCCAACACAATACTTAGCAGTCAAACTAAAAACACGGAGCAAAAAGAACAACGTATAGGCACGTATAATATTACAGTATTGGTTTTCGTAAGTTCACATGTATCTGCTTCTTGATCGGACTTGTACCACATTCTGACAGTTTTCTGCAATGCCTTAGCTCCAGCTCACAAGCTCGCGACTGGTTGTCGCAAAGTATGACGTGTACAGCTATTTGCAAGCGTGCACGAGTCTCGGAGCCAGCTTGGAGCTAGGAAAAAAGTGAGCCCGTTAAAAGCTATGGGCTCACTTTTTTCCTAGTTTAGACCGGAAGACACGGAAGTAGAAAGATGGCGCTGTCCGTTTCGCGCTCTAGCTTGCTTCACTGCGCCACTGAGCACTTTTCATAGAAATGAATGGGGACGCCATCTTGGAAGACGATGTTGGCTCTCTCTACTTAATATTACCTCTATGAGTGAAGCAAGCTAGAGCGCGAAACGGACAGCGCCATCTTTCTACTTCCGTGTCTTCCGGTCTAAACTAGGAAAAAAGTGAGCCCATAGCTTTTAACGGGCTCACTTTTTTCCTAGCTCCAAGCTGGCTCCGAGACTCGTGCACGCTTGCAAATAGCTGTACACGTCATATTTTGCGACAACCAGTCGCGAGCTTGTGAGCTGGAGCTAAGGCATTGCAGAAAACTGTTAGAATGTGGTACAAGTCCGATCAAGAAGCAGATACATGTGAACTTACGAAAACCAATACTGTAATATTATACGTGCAATGCCTATACATTGTTCTTTTTGCTCCGTGTTTTTAGTTTGACTGCTAAGTATTGTGTTGGATTAAAGAAACTGCAAGCTTGAATATTTGGCTCCGTCGTTGTTCTAGCTCGGCAAAGCAAGCTAAATTAAGCCTACAGGCTATAGCCTACCTATGTTACTATTATAATGATGATGAGTGTTGCTTACTATTACTAGCTTATTGTTAATGCCATCGTTGTAGTGTTAACTGACATAAAGTTTTAACAATATAACGACCATAACAATATTGTCGTTATCGACATGATCTATTCATCTTCGTCTTTGCTCCAGAATAACATGTTATCTACAATGACGCCGTAACATGCCACGATATTATAACTAATTATATTAGGCTATAATTAGCCTACTTTGTCATGCAATGAGAATAATCGCGTTCATTAGCCTACAAAATGGTTAAATATGCTTTAAAATAACGGAAATAAACTCTACAAACAACCGTCATGTATATGTGCAAGCATTTGTAAAACGTGCTACAATTAAGGCAGGCGATTTTAGATTACCAAGTCCTTTCTCCTTGTTCTCATTCAGCTCAGGTAAATCAGCACTTTCTGATGTTCCCTTGTGTGCTCGTCCCCTGTTAGTATCCGCGAACACGTTTCGAGGCAACTTTTCTTGACGTAAGCAAATAAATGGGGTGCTAGTTTACCTATTTCGGATTGGTTTCAAACATAGCAAAAATCTGGAAAAATTATTCTATGAAAAAGCTAGTAGTATGAGCCAGGTTCGAGTATCGAACAAAAATTATTGTGGGAGATAGTTTTGTAAATGTTGACTGGAGTTAATAGATTAAAAACGACCGGAAGACACGGAAGTCAAGTCGAAGATGCAATACCACCTACATCCACCGGGGCCGTTGCTTCAACCCAAGGGGCGAGGGGTGGGGGCTTGGTCAGATCGGGTACCGAGTACAAAGGGGGGTCGCAAGGTAATTGTAGAATTGTAGAATGACGAGTTTGCCAATCAACGTTGGTATGAGAAAAATGTGTTATGAACTTAAGAGAGAGTAATGTTCCAGTTGTTGTAGTTTTTGTGTCTACCTAATCGGCAAGTAGATCCAAATATTAAATTGAAAAATAAAAAATAGAATTCTTTAATGCAACAGATCAGAGTTCATGGTTCTCCTTAGGTTGATATTCACTATCTGTGATAGTATCACGAGTTTAGGGTGTCATTCTTCAAAGCCATTGGCACCCTCAGACTAATTCATATGTTTAATAAAGGAATAAGTATTTTAAACTTACATGGTGGACCAGAGTCCATGGTGTGATGAGTAAGTGACAAAAAATAATCAAATTATATATACTCTGCGGGGGCGACAACGAAAAAATTTTGGGACACTGTTGGTTATATCCGGGACAATACAAAGTAGAATTCGGGACAGTTGTGGGACACTGAGGAAAAAAGTTAATTTCAAGCCCTGCTTCCTCCACATGGTAGTAATGAATAACCGGTCTGGCACTCTTCCCTGGCTAATTGTAAGCATGTGTCTTCAATAGAAAGGCGCCCATTTTTATGCCAGTGTCTTCAGGTTAAAGGGGGCACAGTGAAAATCTGCTGGAGGGGGCTCCTGCAGAGGCTTATGCACACACAGGCTCACAAACACACACCCGGATCCGTCAGCGCCCTGTCTGGACAGCACACTGGCCGATGTTTCAGGGTCGTTTGTCTTTCTGACGTTTCTTTATTGTTGGTTTGTCCTTATTTGTAGTGGAATTTTGAAACCAACCATAATGACAAGGCACTATTTATTTCATCTTAACTTGACCAATGTTTTAGATATACGTATGTCTACTCCACTATTACCACTGATGAATATTCTTTTGACAGTCATGCCTCATTACATGTCCTAATATTTGGGGATTCAATTCTAATTTTACAATTACTAAGTTTATATCTACGAATGTTTCTGTTATGTCTGCTATGCTTCATTGTCCATCCAATAACTCCACTCAGAATAAAAACGAACTATTCTTTGTCTTGTCTTTCTCAGAGGCTTGCGAGTGAGGAGTGAGGGGGTGTGTGGGTCACCTCTCTCTCTCTAACCCCTCCCCCCCCCCGCCACCACCATGAGCTGGAGCTTCCTCACCCGTCTGCTTGAAGAGATCCACAACCACTCCACCTTTGTGGGCAAGATCTGGCTGACTGTGCTCGTGGTCTTCCGCATCGTGCTGACCGCTGTCGGTGGCGAATCCATCTACTACGACGAGCAGAGCAAGTTCGTCTGCAACTCTGGCCAACCGGGCTGCGAGAACGTATGCTACGACGCCTTCGCCCCGCTGTCCCACGTCCGCTTCTGGGTGTTCCAGATCATCTTGGTGGCCACGCCCTCGCTCATGTACCTGGGCTATGCCGTCAACAAGATCGCCAGGCGGGAGGAGGGTCGGGGGGAGGAGGAAGAGGGTGGTCCGTCCCAACGGAAGCACAGGAAGCATTACTCAGGCGGGAGGAGGCAGCATCGGGGCATCGAAGAGGCGGAGGACGACCAGGAGGAGGACCCCATGATCTACGAGGTGCCCGAGGGGGAGAGCGACGGCTGTAAGGGGGCCGCCGGAGGGGCCACCAGCGGGCAAGGCCAAGGCAAGGTGCGTCACGACGGACGACAACGAATCAAGGAGGACGGATTGATGCGCATCTACGTGGTCCAGCTGCTGGCACGCTCCCTGTTGGAGGTGGCCTTCTTGGGCGGACAGTATGCTTTGTACGGCCTGAAGGTCCCCGACATTTACGTGTGCACAGGGCGTCCGTGCCCTCATCGCGTGGACTGCTTTGTGTCTCGCCCGACGGAGAAAACCATCTTCCTTCTCATCATGTATGCCGTCTCTCTGCTTTGCCTAACACTGAACGTGTGGGAGATGCTCCACCTCGGGATGGGCACCATCTGCGACATCCTTCGCACCCGACGTGGGCCCTTGTCCGAGGAGGATTTGTACGGGCTGGTAAGTGGTCCTATGGGGCCCGAGGATCCGCCCACTCGAAACCAGGGAGGAAGTAGTGGAGGAGGAGTCGGGGTGGAAGGATACGGCAGCTACCCTTTCTCCTGGAACGCACCTTCCGCGCCACCAGGCTACAATATTGCCATCAAGCCACCTCTCCTGCCAGCAGGGAACCAGGAGAAGCTTCCCTTCACCGACCTCAGCAATGCGAAGATGGCATGCCGGCAGAACCACGCAAACATAGCCCAGGAAGAACGTCGTCAGTATGCTAGTAACAATGACAACATCCCTGCAAGTGGGAAGGGTGATGCCAACGGGGTCCTTCAGAAGGAGATCCTGCAGGCACAGGACAGACTCGAGGCAGCAATCCAGGCCTACGGCCAAAAGCAGAATCATAGCATTCCCGGAAAGGCCCACCGTGACCGCAAACACAGACAAAATTCAAAGCATGCCTCGAGCAAGGCTGATAGAGGAAGCAGCAGCAACAGCAGCAGCAGTAAGTCTGGAGAGGGCAAAGGCTCCGAGTGGATCTGAGAGCAGTAAGATACAAGCAGAAGAAAATGGATGCCTCCAAGAGTTGATACAGGTGATAAAGATGGGTTTCTCTTGCTTTCGAAATGAGCATGAGCGAAATGAGCATGCCCCACACACACACAAGTACAGAATAATGACAATTCAAATTGTTGTTTTTATTTACTGGGGGTACGGTAGCAGTTATGGTGTTTTTCGAATATCGTCTTGTTGTTCATTAAAGAGACCGCCATAAAACGAAAGGAATAATGAATCATACAAACATTTTCAGACAACTCTCTATGTCAGTTGTTGGTGCTATGATACTATCTTTGCTTCCATGAAGAAATGTTGTATGCTGTATCCATGTATCCATCTAAAGTGCCTTAATGCTCATAGATGCAAACCTAAAACAAGATTTGTTTTTCATGTGGTTTTAATTTTATTTTGAGAAAGGAACTTCAAAGCTAGAGGTTTATATTGTTGGTTGAACAACGTCGTACCTCTGTCTCTTGGGTGCCACCCAGGGGTCAAAGCTACTCTACAGTTTGCTGTGCTACTCATCAAAGACAGTTGGTGTCTTTGATTCCAAAAGATAACTGTCTTTATAACTGAGGAGCTACTTTCTAATGCAGCAAAACATTTAGCTATGAACAAATGCAAAGGGTTGTGTTTGATTTTATTCCAGCGGCCATAAAATATTTTTTTATTTGTGCCAATTGTCAAATGTTACTTTTGCCTTCCTTCTTTAAATATTCAATACAAATATGTAATATTTCTGTTGTATATCACAGTCTTGCTGTATAGGAGAGAGTTTAGGAAAGACCAGTTACTGTTTTATGAGGAACTGCTGGGGCAGTTTGTTAAAGTGTTTAAGAGTGTTTGAGGAATAATTTAGCCATATTCGTTGAAAGGCATTTTATTAAGCATTGTTTATATTTTCATAATGTGTATGACATTTATTGTTCTGTTTGATCGTGTTTGGTAATGACAAATAAGCAGCACTTTGGTTTTCAAAAAGTATGTTTTATAGTTTGTTGAAAATATCCAGTTGTTGACAATGTTCCATATAAAAAGTTTGTGGAATATTTTGCTTCACTTTTTATACATTAATGTGAGGTTCTGCTGTTTAATACCACAATATGTTGGTGGTAAATAAAATAAATGGAGGGTGGCCTGTGAAAATTATAATGTTTCAGTCAAGCCACAGGTTAATTTGATTTCAAATTGAAATGTTAAAGAAGTTTAAAGCTCAAAGCCCCTGCACTGTGCCAATGTTTCCATTTTACTGAAATAATTGTACAATTTACAAATAAAACAGGGTGCATGCTCAGAATTCTTTTGTAATGCCATATAAATAAACTAGGTTTATAGTATATTGTATTTTCTGTGGTATTTTCCTCTCCATTCTCCTTATGGGTTTGATCCAAAAGAATGAGAATGCAATATCATAGTCATTAGTAAAACGTATTTCCAAGTGGGATTAGCTAAAGCCCTAATTGCATCAAAGACACTAAATGTTTGAGTCAGCTAAAACTGAACAACGTGAGATAAGCTGTTGGCCTAATTGCATTTGAGCTAACTGAATGTTTGAGTCAGCTAAAACCTATGACTAGAATTCAGATATAGAAGTTGCAAATATGTGAATCAATAAAGCAGTATGCTATCATACTATTTAATATACAAATCGTTTATTTTATTAAGAGCGTAGTGTATAAGCACAATTAATATTATAGCCATCTTTCAAATATTATTCTAAAATGCTTTCTGCTAATCCTAGATGTACTGTAAAAACGGCGCTTTACTTCCTTAGCTAAATTAACATTAAATGTGTTGCTACAACGCTCCACTAGTTGTACCATTTGGCTTGCCGTAGACAACAATGTGTTTACGTCACATGACAGATGGAGGGGAGTTTGAAATCGGCGGTTGCAGCTTCAAGTTAAAATTTGACTGTCTTTTTACTGTTTGGGGAATCTTTAATTCGGTTCATTAAACATTTTGCAACTGTAGTTCCATCGCAAAGTAAGTTCAATATTGTATCTATATATTGAGTAGTGTTCTGTTAGTTAGCTAGCGACAAAGCCCATGAGCTCTTTGCAGCCCATCTAGGCTAGTGCTAGCTAGCAAAAGCTACTAGCTAGTTTTCTATGCTCTTTGCTACTATTGTTTTGCTACTGCTAGCATGCCATTGCCAACGCGTTAGCAAGTAACCAGCTAGTGTTAGCTAGATAGTTCAAATGCAATTTAAATAGCCTAGCTACGTAATGTAATCTTGGTAACATCAGCTATATAACTTGTTTTTGTGTCAAACCTTAAAAGAGACAAAATATGACATTTTCATTGTCCATTCGGTTGTTTTTAGACTTTAGTTAGTCTTGAGTGGAAAGCAACAGGAGCAGATTTAAAGCGCGGCTGGAGGTGGAGGGTCCGCCACCATGCAGCCTAATCGACCTGGGAGAAACAACCACTTGGGTGTGCTGTCCTCCGGGGAAAGGAAGCTGGAGGGGAAATCCTTCTACCTGGATTCTGTCAAGAGTCGCCTTGCAGCTGTGCTGTTGGAGGCCATCTCCAGCCTCGGAGGGGTAAGGAGACTGGAGGGCAGGTTTTGTACATGTGTAGGTTGAAGCAGTAGCTAGGTAATGGTAATAGATACCCACATATACTGTATTTACTTTAATTAATACGTTTAAACTGTAGAGTTTAATGAATGAAAATAAGTACAGTGGTGTGTGCATGGCATGCATGCATAGATTATTGCACAGAACCACATTAAACAATGGTTTTCAATGAGACCATTTCTCCCCCTGATCCTTGCAGGTAGTTGAGGATTTTCTTCACAAGGACATCAGCTGTGTGGTGACAGGAAGCCAGGAGGGGTTCAAGGGTCCGAGGACGGAGGCCATCCGAGAAGGGTCTGACGGGATGAGAAGCGAGGCAGTGAGCTCCCCCCACCCCTCTAAACAGCGAGAAGGTATTCTCATCAACAGCAAAGGGAATCATCCCAGCACCCCTAGACCAATGGTATGTACTGCTTTTGACTTTTACATTATATCTGTCCTCATTTACAGTACAATTCTTAGATTCATAATCTTGGTTACAGGAATTCAAGATGGGCCTTGGGGTATTATACTGTTTTTGTCAAAGGTTTTCTTTGTTGCAAACACTTATGTCTCCGGCCTGTCCTGTGTTTCTGTAGATGTGTGGCAGTCGTGGAAAAGTCCTGCTAGAGAAAGCCATGCGCAATAAAGTAAGTGCACGATTATGCTGTTTCGCATTGACAATATATAGTGCAGAGTTTTGTTGTTGAATGGATGTACTGTAGGATGTTGTTGACTCTTCATTGGTGCTCAGCTGTTGTTTTAAAGTAGATTTATGTTGCAGGACCGACTTCAGGGTGGAAGTGTGCTGGCCAATGCTAGTTCATGGGGTGTGAAGATTGTCCATGTGGATGGTATCCTTTTCACTGCACTTCATTTAATTAATCACATCAACTGTATTGGTTGTAATCTAATTGTTAGTCATATTTTGATTGAATTATACAAGAAATAAATGCATATAGATGATATAGACACGCTTGTATTGAGTTTAAGCAAACAGAAGATGGCGCCATGTAGTACATAAACACCATGGTCCTTAATGTAGTTGAAGATTTCCTTTCTTTTGTGAAACTGTTGAAAGCTGAGTGCTCCAAGGTCAAGAAGCCAGAGGTAATATGGTTTAAGCTTGAGTCTTATCCTATTTGTACTCTAATCTACACTTCAAATGTGAAACTGTTTTAGTTTTAGAGAAAAGAGATTGTTTTGTGTTTCTGTTGTTTTAAAATGTATCATTTATTTCATCCAGCAGAAGAATACCAAAAAGTGTTCTACGACACGGGTAGTCAAAGGTCAGTAGCCATCCGCTGATTTTGTGAGGTTGTTGTACATTTAGTTTCAAGCAAAAACATCCACCGTTTGACTTGTATGTGTATTAGATGTTTTTATAAAACAATGTGTTCCAACATTTCCTTTTTTCATACGTTTTCATTATTTTCAGCCGTTGCTTTGAAGGCTCCATACCTGAAAGTCGAGGACATATGCAGGTGAGTGCCCTTTCCTCTCCCGATGTGTCCAGCAGTTCTCTGTTCCACCACCCTACTTCCTCTGTGGAGTCTGGATGGGGGAAATCGAAGCCAAGTGCAACAAGACACCGAGGCCTTTGTGGCTGCGCTGTGCCAATGTTTTCCCTTTCAAAAATACCTTTCAACTCAATCTGACCCTTCTAACGAAAAGGGATATTCATCTTTCTCCTCATCCCATATTCCCCCTACCATAGTCTCTACGAGCGTAGGCAGATGGGATGCATGGCTAGCCTTTAAAGTTTCATTGTGACCTTCAGAAGGAATAAAGAGAGCATACAGGGCCTGTTCAATGTCTCTGCTGGAGCTCCCAGTTTACTTCTCAGCACGTGGACTTGCTTTACTTACTAGCAGTCAAATGACCAGTCGACTGAAAAAGAAAGTTGGCAATAGGCGGTTTGTTAACGCAGAGGTACGAAGCCAAATAAAAGAAATCTTTGAATTAAACTTGAAAGTGACCCAAACGTTTCCAAGGAGGCCATGAGGAGATCTCCCAGACATGCTACACAGTGTCGGCGCTCTAGACGCTGAGCAGAGGAACAGACGCGGTGCACCGCTCGGTTGCTAAGGGCCCATCGGAAACCACGCTCTGGGTGGTGGAGGTGCCCTGCGTTGTTTCTCTGCTTTCCACCCCACCCAGCGCCAGTCCCGAGCCTTATGTTTCACCCCGGGGATGACTTTCTTAATTGAACTTGTTTAGGAGTCCTGTCAGGTTATGTGACAAGCTGCTCCCCAGGAGCTCACAGGCTCAAGCGGAGGATACGATTTCCTGTACGCCTTGTGCATTTTCAAGCAGCACTGCTGTGGCATGGACGTGGCAGGGGGGAGCTCCAATGCGCTAACAGATCTTTTCAGCTGGCCTATAATTTCAGCTAATTAAAGAGGCTATTGCCGATGGATTTGGGCCTTTTTCCAATGGGAAAGAAAGCGCATGGCATCTGAGCCTTTTGGATGTGTCGGCTGTTTGTTTGATACATAGGAAGGTGGAAGTGATGTAGCCTTCACCCACAGTATCCCTGTTCAACGTGCACGGCTGTTGAATTATTTTTATGCAATGATGATATTGTGTGTACAATGTATATGTTTAATCTCATGTTGTTATTTTGGGAGTAGGAAATACAAGCCCCTGCATCTGCAGTCCATGGTCTTCCCTGCTCTGCATCAGCATGGCAGCAGGTTCAGTCCCTTCGAGCCCCCTCCACCTCCTCAGCCTGAGAGGGTCAAAGAGCAGAGCCACAACAAAGCTAGGTCTGTCCCACACCTGGCCCAAGCCCAGCCTTGTCATTCATATATATATTTTTTTTTGTCTGATCTGAACATCTCCATTGGCTTTTGAATGTAGAGAAATGTCAGTGTTGGTAGATGAACCATTCCCTCTTTTCTCCTCAGAGTCAGGGTCAGCACCAGCGAAGACAAACCTCAAACCCCTCTCCTACGTACCCCATCACTCTCCTGTATACCCCAGGCACGCAGGAAGAACCTGGGCTACTGCGAATGCTGTCATGAGCCCTTCAAGGATCAGGATGAGGTGAGACGTGTTTCAGTGTATGTTTGTATCTTTTTTTATTGTTATTATTATTTATTGCTGGCTTTGTCATGTGTTTTGTTAAAGACAAAAACATTGTTCTCATGTCTCTGTATTTCTGTCTCGTTTGTACTGAATGTTTCAACTTTTTTTAATGTTCCAATGCTGTTTCCTCGACACGGCAGCATTTGCAGTCAGAGCAGCACCGTCGATTTGTGCAGGACCCTTCAAACTACAATGTGGTGGAGCAGTTGGTGGTTGACATGCAGCCAGGCTTCGACCCTGATCCAACACAGGAGCCAACAGCTACACTAATGAGGTGAGTGCACCTGACTGGTAACAGTGGCAGCACATTTCCTCAAGGCCTTCTATTCTAATAGTCATATAATCATGTCATATAATATTTCAGCATATGCTAAGTGATTTTCCTCTCCTCTTGTGTCCCTCCTGTGTGGCAACCCCCAAATCGTTGAAACCCCCAAGATCTCCTGACCTGGAAACTGACACTCCCAGTGAGACAGAGCACGCCATCCAGACCCTGCTGATCCAAGGTTCACCATCCTGCATCCTGGCTGAGTGTCTCAACCACATCACCAGGCCAGCCACCCCCTGCACACCCACAGAACCACCTGACCCTGGGCCTCTTTCCCCCTGCCCCGACCCCCTGGGCCAGCCCTCCAGCCCCTACTACCCAACCACCTCCCCTCAGCCCTCAATGTTTGGATCCATCTGACATGGTTGAGCCCCACAGTTCCTACTCCGAGCCCCCTGTCCTCAGCCCACAAGCCTTCCACCAGCCCACAGAGATAGAAGATGCCGTAGTGCTGTTGGAATCAGATCCAGGTCATCGGACTATCCAGGTGGCTTTCCATGAACCTCCCCTTCCTGTCTATTGTTTGGATCATGAGGTAGAAGGGCCGAGTCCTGACAGACTGCTTGTACGGGACGACCGTCTCTCACTCGGACGGGCCCTCGGGGCAGGAAGTGGGGGTGTGGGTAGGTCTAAGTCCCTCCTTCAAGCCTGTAGCACAAAACACAACGCCAGGAAACGCTTCAGGTCAGCGAGCCCTGACCACAGTGCCAACAAGAGGAGAAGGACGTCATTGATTGGATGTCAGAAGTCTGACCCAAGCCTAGGCTTTAGTACTGGTTGGACCATGCAAGAAGCTCAAATGTTAATCACACCGACACATGAGCCAGTAGTTAAAGTCACTTTGAAGCCGGTGGAAACTGGTGGAACTGTGGTTCACGAACACATTGTGAAACAGCTCGATGGCAATGGATGTCCAAAAACGATTTCACCCACACAAGATACCATAGACCAAGGTAGGTCTGACACCAGTCATCAGTCTGGGCTCAGTTGTGGCCTGGACAATGAAAGCTGTCCTGCAGTGGTGGCTGACAGAACAACAAATTCATTGCAGAGAGAAGAGATTGGTACCACATACCCTACTTTCCTTTCCCCTGCTGCTAGCACCTTTCCCAGGATATCAAACCAGGCTGTGCACAGCTCAGTTTGTAATAGGAACTCCTCTCGAGACATTTGTATAAGACAACAGAACTGTCCAGATGTTCCAAACAGCAGGTTTATCTCTCCCAGAGATGGAACTGTCTGCCCCGCCTCCAGCCAAGATTCCCACCCTTCCCTGTCCCAGTCTTACTCCTCTGTCTGCATCGAGTCAGCCCTCATCCCTGACCTGGCAACCCCCTCATCCTCCAACTCTGACTGGGACTGTGGGCTTGTGTTCCAGCTCGGTCCTGCCCCAGCTCTCCTCCCGAGCACAGAGGGGCGCTGTGGGCTGGATATGGAGATGCTACAGAGACCCTGCACATGGATGCATAACACCAGCTACAATTCACATCTCAGCTCGGCTCTTCGGCTGCCTGTCTCACCGCCCTCCCTTTGTGGGGACGAAACTGCTCCCTTGGCATTCTCCAGGACTGTGATGCAGAGTGTAGAAGTACAACATTGACCTTGGTTTTGACTATATTCAATCTAACAAAGAGAAAAAACAATCTACGTCACTCAATGTGAACTAAGCAACAACAGAAGCTCTGTCAGTATTAGATCTAGGAGTCGAAGAAGGAGACCGTTTTTATTGTCCTTGTTTTTTGACCCATCCCTAATCCTCGTAGAGCACCAGCCCATATTTAATGTCTTGTGTTGACTTGCATCTTTCAGCAGTGAACACACAATGGTATTGAGAATGTAATGAGGCTTTGAAGGTGGGGGCATTTCTCAATTAGCTAGAGTGCTGTTTCTGGTTCGGGTCTCAGCTCTGGAGATGGCCAAACAGGCTAAACGTTAAGTGAGTCAAGGACTCCAGGCTCCAAGCCAGAAAACTGACTGATTAATTTGAAATGGCTCGCTCTTATTTTGAAGGTGGTCCAACAAAAGGCTGGGTGGGTGAAAGGAATACGGTGTTCTATGTGTAACATTCTACCAGGAGGGAGTATCTACCATCAATACTGCTTTCACTTGTCATTGTTTTAGAGGGCAGGGAAACTTGATATATGTTTTCCCCTTATTGATATTGTGACAGGTGCTTAGGGTAGTTGGCACCTTTTTATCCATTGAATCAAATTTTATAGACTATCTCATCTCAAAAAGATATCAGATTTCTATTAAAAATAATTTGCTTTAGGAAATTAACAAAGTCATAGCTATATATTTTTACAATCTTCGACTGCACTGGCTTGTTACTAGCTCCTTCCCTGTCTTTGAACAGTGCCACTTTTGAGTCCTACCAAATGTAAAATGATCATGTTTTGATATTAAAATAAATATTTTAACACATTATTTTCATAATTGTGTTTGTAAAGTGCCACAAAAAAAACATCACAAGTACTCCTGTAGTTCAGAGTCACTAAAATGAATGAAGGTGACAGTGCGTGTCATCAGTGGAAAATGCTGACTGAGCTCGAGCTCGAGAAAGCAGGAAGTGAAGTCTCTGATGTGTGAGAGGGTTAAGTGCTGAGAGTCTGCCTGATGAAGGGCAGAGATGGGTCGATACATCCTTTTTGGCTCACCACCCTGTCTATAGAGCTGACACCCAATATGATACCTATCCTCTCAGTCTAACTCCATTATCTCTTATGGATCTTAAAAAATGTGACTGTTGTTCAATAGTATATTGCTGGCTGCCAAGTTAAATGGTTTCATTGAATCTTATACTTTTGAAAACAAAAGTTGCTTGTTGTGATTGTAACCAATGTGTGATGCTTAGTAAATAGGGCATTTTGTTTCATAGTCTGTTTATCTTGCAGACAGGTGGTCTATATAAAATTGATGGTAGGTATGTTGTAGAAATGTTATTCATAGTTGGCATTGCATAATTAAGTTATTGAACAATAACTGGTCTAACGTGATTGGATAAGTATGTCTACACAGCTGTCGATCATTCCGTTCGTTATCGACTGTTGGCTATTTCTAACAGTTAAGGCAGGAGTAGAATATCCAAACGCTGCCTGTACTTGTGAGCTGCAGGTGGAGGTTTCCTAGAGGGACATTAACGCAGATGAGGGATGCTCCAGAGAGAGAGGGAGGGTATTCAAGTCCCACGTGTTCTAGTCAACGCGGATTCGCCGGCTGAGCGCGCATTCGTGCCACTGTTTCCAACATCTTGGAGGCAGACCACATTTACGCGCACAACCTCGCACGTAGACTGAAGCGGGTATCGTGAAATATAGCTTAGGGGGACATTGTGCCCAGCACGTTTGATTCCGACAGTAGCTGTCTGAAAAAACCTTGGCTGTGTTTAAATGGCTTGCTAGGTTGTGATTGAGTATATGATAGAGAAATGCGGATACACCATTAAAAGGCACCCCGTTGCTCTATTTGTTTGTCATCACCTGCTGCCAGTCCTCTGGTTGTTATTGGTTATTTTAATATACGGTGTTGCTACATGCAAATCTCGGGGACTATGTGAGCATCATGCTGGCGGTGCGATGCCTGGTGTTCGCTGCAGTGAGTGCACGGTTTGCCGTGACAGGTAAGGGGGGGGGGAGCCGAATAATTCTGTTACCTACAAATTCAACCTGTACCGTTTGGCATACTTTGCCGGCAATAATTCATTGTCTAGGCCTGTTTGGTTGTTTATATGCCGCTTCTCATACCAATGCGATAGATTTTCAGCATCAACAATTTCTCCGCAGCGCGCTTCCGATATTGGCTCACAGGTTGTAAAACCTACGCAGTAAATCCCGTTCTTGGGGGACTGCATTGCCTATATAATATATATCATAACACAATAGCATTATATAAGCATGACTATATCAACGCCACCTTTCTTTCACTGTCAATGAAATGGCATATCTTACTATAATCAGCAAAAGGAAATTGTTTGATCACCCCAGCCCTATATATTCTACCTGCCCCATATACAATTTTATACTGTATTCAGACTGGGGCAGCTCAGTGACGCGCGAGAGATCCGTTTGGGAATGGGAATCAGTAGAAGACCGGGGGGAACGGGTACCAGCTGCCGAGGAGGTCACTCATCCCAAACGACTCGTGCAACAGATCGATGCAGAAGGAGAACTGGTTCACGATCACCTCGACACACGGGCAAAGAACCTCACAGCAGAACCTCTGGTAAGCGTTCTTTCAAAATAAGACAATTACCTGGCAATTCCTTGAACAATTTTCGTTCATGTTGAATTTTTGTCTCATAATAAGTCTCCAATTGCAAGCTGAGTTGTCACCTGGCCTGAATTTAGATAAGTTCTATGACATACTTTTCACCCCAATGTCAGAGTATTTAAGTCCTGAACGAACTGATTTAGCGTTAGTGATCTTCAAAGTTCTTATAACTCTGAGTCTCAGCTCTGAGTCTCTTAAGGTTTACTTATCATGAAGTAGGCCTACCCAAAAGTTTTGAGCATGTTGTTATTGTGGCTGCAATCCTATGAAAGTGTGCTCAAGAAATCATTTATATATTGATTTTATTGCAAGACAGACAAATAGGGAAGGTTTCTCTGAAAAGCTCTTCTCCAAAATGAAATGTCTGGGAAAAAAATATTCGTTTTTAGAATGAAATGAGATATGAACAAATCACATCCAATTACTCCTCCTTGGACTTAGCGATGCCTTCATTATTCAATGCTGTGCAGAAGAATTTTCATCATCAATGATTTATAACCCATTTGGTGTGAAGGGAGGTGATACTGACTGATCCTCCGTAGAAGGACAGGAGTAATGACATAAGAGGATTCTCAGGTCAACACCTGAGCTATTGTAAGGTTAGTTATTTGATTATGAATCTGCTCTCTAGTAAATGAGTTATAAGCAAATTCACACTTTAATGTGTCGAGATCAATGGCTTTGTGTCTGTCTCTAGTGTGTACTCTGAGTGCAAGAAAGGCGCATTACATATCAAATATATAATTGTTATTGCCAGATGTATGAGATGCTTTCACATTTCCAACCATGTAATGGATAGTTGCAGCCAGGGTGCAAGGGTATCCTTGGATCACATGCCAGTTTCATTTTCATCTGCTATAGTTTTCAAATAGTCCAAGAGTTTGTGTATTAAACTACACATGAAGCTCCATGTCACAACAGAGTTATTAGATATGTGCCAACAGCCCGAATAGAATATTATTAGGAAAACTGTCCGATTTGTTTTGCCCTTAGCACCTCTCACCATAAGAACACTTGCATACCAACCTTGACTTGGTTGGATATGCAATTGACCTCAACTTGCTCTTGCACGGTCAAGAACGTTGTTGTTAATCATAAACCCAGAGTCACCCATTCCGGACTCGATCTTCCAACTGCATTCCCACGGGCCCTATTCCCACAATCCCCTATCCTTCCGTACGTGTGCCGCACCTGATACCCCACCATGGCCACCAATCAGGAGCCTCCGGCCCTGTGTCGAAGCTTCCGCCCGCTGCCGTCCCGGGCGATCACGTTTCACACCTCCACCTCGCCTCTCCCGTTACTCACGCCATGATTACTGCCTGTCACTCACTGAGCGTCCGACCGTGCTGCTCTAATACAGCCCCAACCTTGAGCTGCCCTCCATGTCTGTCTGCCTCCCCTGGTGACCTGCATGAAACCCTCCATTTCAGTTTACCAGTTACTGAAAGTAAAATCCTGTTTCTGTTTCATACCATAAGGCCAATCCTTTAGGTGTGTTTCTTTGGGGCAGTATGGTTTTGATAGTATAGTTTTGATTTCATATTTTACAGCCAAGTGTCCTCTTGATAGAAACTACAGTAGGAAGTTTATTTTGAAATTCTCTCCTTTCCTTGTATAACTTAATGCAGTGAACTTGAACTACTGGTCAGATGATAGAGGGCAACAAATAATTAAACAAGACTGATAGTTGTTTGGCAGAATATCACTGGCCTGCTTGTTAAAACACCCAGATTTCAAGCTTCTGATGGTCACAAACTGAGTTGAGATATGCCCCATCTTAATTAGACTGTCAGGGATTTGGCTCTGTGCCGCATCATAAACCTTCCTCCCTCAGTTCTCCTTCTTCCTGGCAGCCTCTGCCTACTGTATTTCAACTCTACTGAGGAACCTCCCCACAGTGCAGCACTAGACTGTGGGCCTCAGGCCCTACCAGGTAGCAGTACCAGACTATGGTCATATTGAGTCCCATTGTCACATTGATGATGATGGGTATCACAGTGCAACACCCAGCAGTGTTGATGGGGATGTTCTCGAAGCACTATTGAACGGTGCTGATGAGGCCTACAGTGGAGCAGGGTGGACGGAGACTGATGAAGATGAATGGATGCAGCTGCTCTACTCACTTAGGGTTTGAGAGCTGGGACCTCCTCTGAATCTGAGGGGAGGTTCTTTAGCACTATCCACCCTTCTCTTTTCAGGTGCTTATGTTATAACTTGACCCTCCTAACTGTGAATTGATGATAATCATTACGCTAATTCACTTTAATCGGGTAAGCAACATTCATAATGCAAATGTCTATTTGATTCACCCCGGATTTTGTAAAGGTATAGCAGCGGATTAGTACAGCACATGTATTGAAGCTCAGCCCTTCCAAATGAGGTGTGTTATTTTTCTCCATCCTCTTCCCGTCTCCCCCCTCTCTCTCTCCAACCCACCCTCAGCCTGTCCATCTGGCCCAGAGCAGTTTCCTGGTAGAGGCCTTTGGCAGATCCTTCATCCTGGACCTGGAACTCAACCAGTGAGTCAACACACGTACACACACACAGAAACACACACACACACACACAGGAAAACAAACACACACACACAGGAACACAAACAAGACCAGTTATTCCCTGATCTCTGCCCATTCATTTTAAATTCAGAAAAAACCTTTATGGTAACTGGCAGTGAGCTCAGATACACAGAAATATGACACACATAATGTACCCAGTCTTGCTTTACTAGCTGTTTCTCTCCCTACAACACCACCCACCTGTGTTTAGCTTTGTGCGTCCCACTCCCACTTCTCGCCTGTGTGGACAAGCTGGAGGCTCATTGACTAAATCCTCCCATGTCCTTCCCCTCCCCCTCTCCTCACTCGACCTACCGTAAACGTTATTTTAGTGGATTGCATTTGTAGTGCTGTCAAAGCATCTGAAGTTACGATGCTGTAACTCAACTCATGCTATAATAGTTGTGAATTTAATGAATAAATCTAATATAATTTGTTGAGATTTGGCAGTTGTGGGGAATGGGTACATGCTGTACACTGTGTATAAGACTGCAAAGCCAGGGGTGCATTGAACCAATATTGTGTTGTTGTGATCTATATGCCTCAATCATCTTATAATTTAACATTATGCTTCAAAAAAAAATGTGCAAACCACTTTACATGTGTTTCTCTAATCCAATAACAAAATGTATTTCGTTTGCTCTCTTCGTTTCCCCTCTTTTCCTCCCTCAGCAATCTACTGTCCTCAGACTATGTGGAGCGTCACTTTGACGAGGAGGGCAGGCCGCTCCAGAACCTGGTATGTGTGGTGCACAATACAGCAGAAAGCCATTCATCTGCCCAGGTTAGCACGACAATAGGAAACAGGGAAAAAGGCCAAGCTGAAAAGCGGTCAGAGACAGCTTCTCTATCACTGCTTCTGTTCAGGCCAAGCACCCTGGGAGCTCTCTCTCTCTCTTTTCTTACCTCTATCTGGCTGCCTCCATCTATGTTCCTGCGCTCACTCACTCTCTCTCTTTCTATTTCACTGTCTCTTTCTCTGGCCACAACCTGACCAATCAGAGCAAGGTTGCTATGGCAACCAGCAGTCAGCAGAGCCGGCCCTCCTTTGCCGGTCCTGCAACTCAACATTAGAGAGAGCGATAGAGAGAGAGAGAAGGAGTGATAGAAAGAGATATGTAGAGTGAAAGAGAAGAGAGGAAGGCGGAGAGGGGTGTTTCAAAGGCTGGTCCAGAATATTTAATGGTGAGTAATTGCCAGTGAATCTCTACAGTAGGCCCCAACGACGGTGCTTTCAATGGGAGCAACTCACCCAAGCACACTCAGCTGACATGGGGTGCACAGTACATGCGCTCTCACAGGATCGCAGCTTTGCACGTGATGCTCGAGCAATTCATCTTAAACATGATCAAATCCTCTCCCACGTATCACGCTCCCATCCACCTCTTGATTTGTGTCATTCTATTGATCAGGTCATAAATCCCTTGCCATTGTATGTCTCGTTTTATGGGTCCCTGTGGATCCATCACAATTCATCGCAGCTGCCTGTCGACAAGGTAGAATCTCAATGTCATTGTGGGGTTTGAATGGAAGTGAATTAAGTAGGAGGGGTAGGATTTAGGCAGGAGCATCGGACGTGATGTCCTTTCTGTTGGCAGTCGTTGTTGAGTCAAGTAGTCAGCGGAGTATGTCTCTGTGTGTGTGTGCATTTGTGTCGAGTTTCTGTGTGTGTGTGTGTGTGGCGGTGGTAGAGGGATTGGAGAGAGGTCAGGTATCCTGTTCCTCCGGGCAGGAATAGCCAGGCCGCAGAAGTTTAGCGAAAGTAAGCGATGCCATCACTGCCAGTTGTTTTTCAAGGTGTAACCCTTAAGAGGTACCTAGAGCTTTTAGTGATAACACCCGCAGTAGTGGGCCAATCTCAAATGGGTTTTCTAGGTTGTGGTTATAGTTGAATTCATAGGTAGAATGTATTTTGCAATAGCTATTCAATACTGAAACAGTGTGAGAGCCCCATATATGGCAATTAACCATGTACTTATTTATTGGCTGTGTTCCAGGAAGTAGTGTAGCATGTCGTTAGGCTTTAATGTTCCTAATAGTGTCCTTAATTCTGCTCATTGACTACAATCTGACATGCAAAGTCAGCAGTGCTGAGTCAGAGCTGTGCCAAAGGCCTCACCTTCACCAAGTTTGTTCTCTTAGAGGTTGTGTGTGTTCATTTGTGTTAATTTGATTGGCATCTGTATGTCATCATGAGTTTATCCTTCTTTGATGCATTTCTACCTTTACAGCATTCTCTGGAAGTATAAATCACATTTGAAACTCTATTGAAATGGACTTCATACTCTCTCATCCTACCAAGCAGAGCAACCCCACCCTTCTCACACACAGACACACACACACACACACACATACACACACACACACACACACACACACACATACACACACACACACACACAGACTCCCATTCATCTCTGGCATCTTTTCTGAAGAAGACCCTCATTCCTCCTCAGCCAACAGCAGTGGAGTGTGAGGCAATCAGATTTCCTCCACTTCCCCTCGTAATCCAACCCTTTATTTATTTATCTTTGCCCAGCCCTAAGTGCTCTGGGGTTTCTCTGCAATTAGTCTGAATGACCAAACTGTCTCCAACAAACAAGGACTGACTCTAAGGTTCAGCTTGGCAAGTCACTGGAGGCTAATGGAGATAAGTATTATAATGGATAGCTAATCGAGGCTAAGCTTAGCCAGCTAGAATAAGCTTCATCATGGCTAGCTGACTTGCTTCTTTCTATTTGGGGTTCAACTCAGGCAAGAAGGCTACTCTCCGTATTTTGATGTTTTTCATCTGCACTAATACAGTGTGACTAGATGTGGAGTAACGCCAGTGATATCCTACGTCAGTGATATCCTTCATGACGTTGTTTTAAAGTTCCATACTGTGTTTTCAAATCTGTGCAGTTGAAACCAGACAGTTGGACATGTATGGCATCATAAATACAGTACAAAGGCATCATGCATGCAGAAATTCGACATTTACACATTAACACTTTCTCAAACAATCAAAACAATCACCTGAAAGCTCCCTGCAAATGTGAAGTAAAGTTTGACCAAGCGTACAAAACACCCACTCCAAG
The DNA here is from genome assembly GCA_903064625.1 of Mallotus villosus. Classification (NCBI taxonomy): domain Eukaryota; kingdom Metazoa; phylum Chordata; class Actinopteri; order Osmeriformes; family Salangidae; genus Mallotus; species Mallotus villosus. Next base: position 101,176 of record CAEFZP010001896.1, on the reverse strand, counting down.
TTGTTTAGCTTGCTGAGGGTTGAATGCTGCTACACTTGAACGCTGCTTTTCTTTTTGTGCTCTTGAGCATGCTAGCAGACAGTGGTCTCAAGTGACATGCGTGACTTATTGGGGTTCATTACAAACACCGGACACTCTCTTGAACACACCTCAGGTGTGGACACACACACAAACTTATAATACACTCCTCATATTCCCCACATGCTGAAATCTGATTTACGCACATACTTGCACACATACACACACACACTATCACACCCAACCACAAACAAACTGTAGTGCATGGCACTCAAACATTATAACCAATGTTCACCTATGTGAGATCAATATGTTACATTGTTTGTTTTTGGAGAAAGAAAATCCATCCTTTTTAATCACAAACTACAAATCCCAATACCCCATCCCTCTCTCACACACACACACACACACACACACACACGTACCTTTTCCGTGATGAAACTCGACTCAAAGGCATAATCGTTGGTCCTCATGCATCAGTTGCCACGATAGGTGTAGGTTTTCTCTGTGGTGGTTTTAACTGGGTTTTACAGTAGTCATTGATACGGCTCTGTTGACCAAGCAGGTCATTTAGTCCCAGATGTCAAATCACCACTGATATCAATATCTGTGTGAGAACGTTTGTGTGTTATGTTACAATTGCTTTTGTGAATTTCCATTTCAGTTGAATTTGAAACTTGGACAGCAGCTCACAGGCGTGTGTGTGTGTGTGCTCTCGCGCATGTGTGTTTCTAGGGAGGAGAGCACTGCTATTACCATGGTCAGATGAGAGAGGTACCAGGTTCCTGGGTGGCTATTTCTACCTGTCATGGTCTACGGTGAGTCGAGCGACTAGACGGCAGACTACATTGTTGAACCGAACCATCTAATCTACACAGTCACGTGTTATTTCCTCACACACACATCTCTCTCTGTGTTCCTACAGTGGGATGTTTTCCGATGGCAACTTCTCCTATGGCATCGAGCCTGTCCTCAATGGCAGCGGTGAGGTGAGTGTGAAAGGGGAGAGGTCACCCCCACGTGGAGCTCATGCCACTGTCTCAAACTTACTACATGGATCTAAAAGTCTGTTTTCTGCTGAAAATTCAGCAGGGGGTATTTCACACAACACTCCCTTGTTCTCTAACTAGTCTTTCTCTCTTGCTGGTCTTCCAATCTCTCTTTCCTTCTTACTGGCAGTGAAGACAGTTCTACTTTGTCGTGCAGTATTGAAATTATTGATTTGAAACACAATCCTACCTGCCTGTGTCTCTTCTCATGTTGCAGTTTGGGTTTATGAGAGAGAGAGTCATGCCAAGTAAAGAAAATAGATGGAGAGGGAAGAACAATAGTACACAGGCAGATAGAAAGGAAAGAGGTAATGGAGGAGATAGAAACTGACAAAGGGAAAGAGAGAGTAACACATCACCGCTATGCCAGCTCAGGGGGGTCTTTAAAGCGAGCCTCTCAACCTTTAGTCCCATCTGTCATCTGTCCCTTCCCTCTGTCTTGGATTAGCAACAAAAAAACGGTTTGATTCTACTCAGAATGTAGAAATCCCACACTCCATAAAATTTGTATTTAAGGGGCAGTCACTTAAAGGTAAATACATGGATATTGCAACAAACAGTATGTACTGTGTACATCACTATGACTTTTTGTACACACTGACTACTAAATCAAATGCTAAAATGGGACCGACATTTACCTGAGAGTTTTGTATTTTCTAGTTTGCTTGATTTCCTTCATTTATACAAAGTATTTTATCTAGGGACAAAGGAGAGGGGGGGGGGAGCGTGAGCACTTATCCGTTAAGAGCCTAGGACCCGTGGTAATAGTGGCATAGCTCCATTACATTGACTGGAAAGGCAGATCGATGTGTGGCCCTGAGTCACTCCTCCTCTCCTTCTTCTCTCCTTCACAACGATCTGATGGCCTCCTCTCTCCTTCCTGTTCCCTTCCTCAGATGAGGTCATTTTCATAAAGTATTTAGCTGCTCCTCAAGTTTGCCCTCACTGTGCAGTGCCCAATAATGCTATTGCATTAATGAAAGCCCATCTATGGGATCAATTATGCATTATGGTGCTTTTATTCATCTGAGCGCTCAGCTATCACAGAGGGCGGCTTACTGTGCGGGAAGAAAGGTTATTAGTCAAGTGGCATCACTTACAGTATCTACATATGAGCTTGTCCATATCTCAGGGTCTATAAATATGACCCGACCTAACCCTATATGTTTTAGATTTGTGTGACCAGATTTAGTCAATGTAGATTTACATTAAAACAACATTGATTATTAAAACTAATATTAACACTTTCATTTTGATAATTTCGTAGGTGATTTGGTAATTTTTTAGACATTAACGTTACCCGGGCATTTTCACCATGATTATCTCTGTGATATTCTAACTATTCAAGGTCTTTGTGTGTATTACAGGAGCTGAGTGAACACGTTGTGTATCGTATGCCTGATCTGGACCTGCTGCTGCAACACTGCCCAGGTACACAACCTTCAGAAAGCCCCAATCCTCAAACCACAAAGCATTTAGTCTGAGTCTTCCTTCAGTCATTCTCTACACACCACCTCATCTCCTGCTGAGGTTCTTTCCTCCATAACCTGCCTCAGCACGCTTAGCTCTCTTCACAGCACACACTCATCCCTCTCCATCACTCTCCCTCTTTCTCTCCTGCTCTCTGGATGTCCTCCATGTCCTCCTTGTCTCATATGGCCTCTCTCCACTCATCCATCCTCCCACCCCCCACACACACACACACACGCCTTCCCCACTCAACACTAACCTCCCTCCTTTCTCCTCTGCTACTCTGTGACTGTCCTTTCTTCATGCGTTTTCTATCCCCTCTCCCCACAACTCCTCCCCTTCTCCCCACCTCTCCCCCTCTCCCCACTCCACCATTACACTCTCCCCACTACTCCCCCCTCTCCTCTCTCTCTCCACTCCTTTTCTCCCCACCACTCCACTATTCCACTCTCCCCATCTATCCCCACCCCACCACTCTCTTTCTCTCTCTATCTCTGTCTCTCTCTCTCTCTCTTCCTTGTCCTTATACTTCATCCCTTATTTCTTCCCTCCTCCCTTTTCCACATTGTCTGCCCGATATTGATTCCTCCTGCAGATCACTGGACAAAAATACATAGCTGCATCGATCACACAGACTGATGACCGTGCGCTTTTCACTGAAGCTGCCTCTTTTCTCCTTGTAGGATGTTCAGTGAACAGCAATGACACCGAGGGAGGCATCAAGAGTGACATGGAGGCGGAAGGTGACACAGAAGGTGGAAATGACGAGGTTTCGTTTGAACAGGAGGAATCCGTCTTTTCTCAGGGTTTGAGGCGCGCAAAGAGACAGGTGATTCATGCATGTGTGAGCTTGATCACACACCTTAACACACACACACTCACAGATTAAAACACATGGTCATTCTATTCTTCAACCAACACGCAAACACACTCAGTATCCACAACACACACAGCAACACAACATTCACACAAACACACTGGTACCCACCCATAGACTGTACACAAACACACTGTAACAGAGATGCTAAAAAGAAAGCAATGTACAATGTAGTTGCACTAATGAAATGGATCACAATACAATCAATGTTTTACAGTGTTGTGCATTTAATCTAACACTGAAACACTATCAATTCAGTATGTCTATTGGCCCAACGCCGGACATACAGACTCCTACATATTGGCCTCAGACTAGTAAGAGTAGAATCTAAAAGTAATCCGAGACAGATATCACTTTCCAGACACTCTGCAAAATTGGACCAGATGAGTCTATGCTGGAAATTAATCAAAGCTTTTCAAGGACATAGACTATAGAGTTACACCTGCAGTGGCTGGTGACTGTCCTCTGCAGAGGTGACAGAGGTGACAGTCATGATGGAATGGACTGAAGTTGTGAGGCTCTCTGTCGCCCCCTGTAGGTTCGTCGTGCTCAACGCACGGTTCAGACGGAGACCAAGTACATAGAACTGATGGTCGTCAACGATCATGACCTGGTCAGTTCCCCCGTTGAGATTTTGTAGGATTTATGAACAGATCAACCGTTTATTTATTTAGAATGTAAAATCTAAAGTGAGAATAGTTTGAATGCAAATTTCCCTTCATGCTGAAATGTAATGATTGTGCTGTGTCCCCTTCTGCCTGTTTATCCTTCTCACAGTTTGTTCAGCGGCGTAGGTCGATATCGCAGACAAGGAACTTTGCCAAAGCGGTGGTCAACATGGCAGACGCGGTGAGGGCACTTTTCTTACACACACACACACATACAAAAACAGTTTCTCAGTGTAAATTTAAATTTGACTCTAGACATTGCTGTGTATTTACATGGTTATTAATCTAACCTTGATGTGAAGCGTTGCCAAGAGTAGAGTATAGAATGAATCTGATTGTATTTTCAGACTTTGCATTCAACAAATGATGGATTTAATCTTTCCTCTCCTCGTTTAAATCTCATTGCTGCTGTCGTACTTGTCGCCTTTCTGATCTCAGATCTACAAAGAACAACTCAACACCAGGATAGTGTTGGTTGCCATGGAAACTTGGTCATCCCAGAATATGGTTTCCGTGGGCGACGACCCCTTGCTGACCCTGCGCGACTTCATGAAATACAGGAAGGAGAGCATCAAGGAACGCAGCGATGCAGCACACCTGTTCTCGTGAGTTTTTCCACTTATAGCCCAGAACGTTGCCATAGGGATGGTGACAGTGACGCAACGCAACAAGCACAGGTTATGGTTCGTAAGTACTATACATGGGTGTCTTTGCAGCAACGAGAACAGCACTAGCTAATTACTAGACTACGTATAACTGCTAAAAAATATACCTGATCCAGGTTTAGCATGTGTGACTGTGCGGTTGGTACCTGTGTTGTAGCATGTGTGACTGTGTGGTTGGTACCTGTGTTGTAGATGTGTGACTGTGTGGCTGGTACCTGTGTTGTAGCATGTGTGATTGTGTGGTTGGTACCTGTGTTGTAGATGTGTGACTGTATGGTTGGTACCTGTGTTGTAGGGGAAGAACCTTCCTGAGCAGTCGAAGTGGGACAGCATACATCGGAGGAATCTGCTCCCTGACCCGCGGTGGGGGGGTCAATGAGGTACGACCCGTCCACTCTGCCATAACATCCACAATTCTGTGTGCTGTACTTATAGGTTGAAATTGTGTCTGTGTACTCAAGGGGTTGTTTAAGCTATACCTTCGTCGGTGACCGTCTAGTGTTGGTTCACTACATCAGTTTGTGTTTGTATTTTCGGAACTGTCTGTCTTCATACTCGTTCTAGAACTAGGTGTGACCCCGTCTGTGTCCTGAAGATGATTCCAGAATTTGCCCGTTGTAGAAGTCAGACTGCTGCTCATGTGTCTCTCACTGACGTGTCAGTGTTGATTAGCCTGTAGATCCACGTGCCCATCAATCTGTACCGTTTGGTTGGCGATGTGTTGGCGATGTGTTGGCGATGTGTTGGCGATGTGTTGGCGATGTGTTGGAGTGTTAGCACTCATTTTCTGTGTATGTGTTTCAGTATGGCAACGTGGGCCCTATGGCCATTACCCTGTGCCAGAGCCTGGGCCAGAACCTTGGCATGATGTGGAACAAGGAGCGACCTGCTGCTGGTGAGTGGAGTCGCCACCCTGCTAAAAAGCGCCCCCTGGTGGAGGAAAGACGGGGAGTACCTTTTAGAAAAGAGTTTGTGGCATGGCTAGATTATGGTCAAACAACAGTGTTTCCTGTGTGTCGTTGTCTAGGAGATTGCAGGTGTCCAGACCCATGGCTGGGGTGTATCATGGAGGATACAGGGTATGTTCTCATGGAGTTGGTCATTTGTGCTGTGTCTGCAGTGTCAACTTAAATGTGTTCACCCTAAATCATGTTTTTAGTTAGATTATTTTTCATTAGATAATTAAAATACAGTTGAATTATTCTATATTAGTAGTAGGTATTTATGTCATGTGCAGTATTTATGGCATTTTCAGGGATATCTGTCAAACCCTTCTACTGTCTGTCATCTATTGGTAGACTCACACAAGAATGTATCCTTCAGGTACTACCTGCCCAGGAAGTTCTCTCGCTGCAGTATAGATGAATACCTGCGCTTCCTCCAGCAAGGAGGGGGAAGCTGTCTCTTTAACAAGCCCAGCAAGGTGAGGTCTGGCTAGGGTAAAAGGAGTGCTCGGGGTTGGTGGTGATGGAACTTTCAGTTCTGGAGATGCCATCTGAGCTGTGAAATGAGCTAATGTTTGAGTTTGATATGTGAGTCAGATATAGGTGATCTAAATGTACTGTTCTGTATCACATTTTGTGATATTGGATTTTTAGCGCTTTTACATTGTTTTCATGTGGATTTACACCTTAGGAAGGATGTGAACCTTGTGTCAACCCTGTGTCAACCCTGTGTCAACCCTGTGTTAACCCTGTGTTAACCCTGTGTGACCTCCGACCTCTTGTGTCTCCAGCTCCTGGATCCCCCAGAGTGTGGGAATGGCTTTGTGGAAGTGGGCGAGGAGTGTGACTGTGGATCTCAGGTGGTGAGTCACCATCAGAACTCCACAACCAGTATCATGCACCGTGCGAAAAGGCATTATGCCTCCTGCCATGACAAGAAAGACTGCTATGAGACGTACGCATCAGAAGGTGAGGTAACATGTGTTGCAGGAGTGTGGACGCAGCGGAGGGACCTGCTGTAAGAAGTGTACTCTTACCCATGATGCCATGTGCAGCAACGGCCTCTGCTGCAGGAACTGCAGGGTGAGACTTTACTATTACCAAACACTGTACGATACTACGACAAAGACGTTTGTATTGTGTTTTCGCTATGTTGTGAACAGCATTTACATGCTTAACTCAAAATCTCTACGAAATCTTTACCACTTCTGACTAATATCTAATAGATATTTGGTCTACTAATATTGAATAACAAATATTAATATTTTAGTACTGTTTGTGTGCAAAGAGTCTGCTTATACTGGATTTTACCAAATTGTAGTGAATTGTTTGTCACATATGGATTTACTACATAGATGACATTCTCTCTCTCTTGTGACAGTACGAGATTAGGGGGGGTGACGTGTCGTGAGACTGGAAATGACTGTGACGTCCCTGAAATGTGTACAGGAGACTCCAGTCAGGTGAGCACAACAGCAATTGAGTATTATTCAACATGGGGATTTTGTGTGACAGTTTGACTACGTACTGCAAGTAGTCAATGTATCATTTTTATCTTTCTAGTGTCCTCATAATGTCCACAAACTGGATGGGTACATGTGTGATGTTGGACAGGTAAAGGAAAACACACAAGCAGTGTTTTGTGACCCAACGAGAGGATTAATACAAACATGCAGTTTGCCTTTTTTTAATGGTTGGTCTTTCTCTGATTTTCTTTTCTCACTCTCTCAGGGACGTTGCTACGGGGGCCGCTGCAAGACCAGAGACGGCCAGTGCAAGACCCTCTGGGGCCACAGTGAGTATCCAGCCAGCCTCTTCCTCTTTTCCACTTTTTTCCCTTATTCTGTATTACCGTTATAAACTAAAGCGTGCTTACCTAAAGTGTATGATGTAAAAACCTGTTGAGCGTTATGAAGTTCTACAGTGGGTATTTTTCAGCTGCTGATGCTCTCTGCTGGTCACACCAGAATTGCACAAAAATGAGCGATGGCAGTGATGTAGCCTGACCTTTAACCCTGGATGTAGCCTGACCTTTAACCCTGGATGTAGCCTGACCTTTAACCCTGGATGTAGCTTGACCTTTAACCCTGGATGTAGCCTGACCTTTAACCCTGGATGTAGCCTGACCTTTAACCCTGGATGTTTCAGACTCGGCTGATCGGTTCTGTTATGAGAAGCTCAACTCCGAGGGCACAGAGAAGGGAAACTGTGGACGAGACTCCAGTAGACAAAGCTGGGTCCAGTGCAATAAGCAGTGAGTGAACATTGGTTAGGAACCACATGTCTTGAGGTGACTCCTCTGTCTCTGTACCTGTATCAACAATTGTCAGATATATCTAAACTCTTGTTTTCTGTCTCTCTTTCTCTCTGTGTTTGTCTCAGGGATGTGCTCTGTGGGTTTCTGCTGTGCACCAACATGTCTGCCAAGCCCAGCTTTGGAGAGCTGCAGGGGGACCTGACCAGCATGACCATCTACCACCAGAACAAGTACCTGGACTGCCGGTGAGGAGGAGAGGGATAGATTACAGAGAGAAAAGGGAGGGAGGAAGTAATACAGAAACACCAAAACATCAAAGGATAACTATGATAACTACTCGGATGGTGTAAAGTCTGTTGTGTCTTACTGTGTCTTCTCTGGTGTGTCCAGCGGGGGTCACGCAGTGCTGGAGGACGGCTCCGACCTGGGCTACGTTGAGGACGGGACGCCATGCGGCCCCAACATGATGTGCCTGGACCGCCGCTGCCTGCCCGTCAACACCTTCAACCTCAGCACCTGCCCCGGCTCCGCCCCCTCCCGGGTCTGCTCCCACCATGGGGTGTGTACGCTCAAAATTCCTGGGGTCAGAACAGTAGCTGGCTGGTGGACTTTACATTCATTGACGGGCGGATTCCTCCCGTTTTCAAACCCATTACACTCACAGTCATAATATGTAGTGTGAAACAGCAGCATATTCAGCATCCTAAATATATTTTACAACGTCTGTTTTTCCTGTTTAGTTTGAATGAATTGCGATGTGACTCATTCCCTCTCTCTCCTCTGCAGACGTGTAGTAATGAGGTGAAGTGCATCTGTGATCCAGACTACACAGGAAAGGACTGCAGCGTGTACGATCCCATCCCTGACCCCACCCCTCCAGATGGCCCAGAGAAATACAAAGGTGCATACCCAGCTAACCCCTTGAGAACACACTCTTTAATCACTACCTTTCTTACCAAACTAATTTGGGATCTGGTGTTTTTTTCCTCCTTTCCCATTCCCCTCTGCACAGGTCCCAGTGGCACCAATATCATAATAGGGTCCATCGCAGGGGCAATCCTGCTGGCAGCTATTGTCCTAGGAGGAACTGGATGGGGATTTAAGTAAGACCTCTAGCATGCCTCACTGTGGCATGCATTTTTATGTGTCTGTGTGCTTCTTAATGCTACATCACCTACCACTGCTGTTCAAGTAATAATTACATTAATTACATAGTCACATATTTACCTGACTGCTCTAGTAGAGGCCCATGTGAAACTAATGTAAATGGTCATTGTGTAAAGTAAAACGAATGTCTGTCAGGATCCGAGTTTTCCCGAGGTACACTTTATTGAGGTGTTCTTGCGACCCGAGTCTTTCACACGACATACTTGTGCCTGTTTGCTTGTAGCTAACATGCTGACGTTACTAGAGCTTCATGTGTGCATATCATCTATGTGTGAAATCTACCTACTCCAACTCTGTGCATTTATTGTACTCTCTCTCTCTCTCTCTCCCTTTCTCTCCACCCCCGCCTCCTCCCCCCCTCTCGCTGCCCTGCCATGGATACAGAAACATCCGAAGAGGAAGGTATGATCCCGCCCAACAGGCCATGGTCTGACTGACTTCAATCATCCCACTGTCCCGATTTATTGTTTATGTAAACCACTTATTGCACCACTAGGTCACAGAATTTCCATCTCCATAAAGCTCAAATCAACCTCAGTATTGCCATGCTGTCATGTCTTATCCTCTGTAGTCCCATATTGATGTCCTCTAGACCCATGACTGCAGTCAAGTCATCCCCATAGCCATGTTTCGATAGGCTCACCTCTAGCTGCCCTGCCATTCAGAGAATGTCATTATTAATGATTATCTGTGGTGGTTTCTTTCGCATCCCAAGTACACATTTGACATTGACGCATCACATCACATTGGCTTTTTAAAGTGGATTTCAAGCTCTGATCAGCTGTCCATGTAAAAAATGAATAAAAGTAGTTATTTTAAAGTGCCTGTTCAAACAGTTCTGCTTTTGTTTTGATTCAAGAGCTGTGCTATTGAGGACTTTCATCTGCTTCTTTCAAAATTCTCAAGCCCTTTTCTTTATTTCCCTCTTTTTCTGCTCTCTCTTCCTTCTAGATCTGGAGGCGGTTGAAACGTGTGTCCACCTGCTGTCCTGTCTTCCTTGCACTGTGTCCTATCCACTTTGAGGAGAAAAGCAAAGATGTCTTCCATTATCTTTACTCTCAAACTTACACCTCTCACAATCCTCCTTTTCAACTTCTTTTTACGTTTATTTTTTAACGTCGTTCCTTCATCCCTGAATCGTCTCACCTCTTGCCTTCGGTAGGTTTCAAACTGAAATACATTCCAGCCAGATCTGAGTACCTGTCAGGCAATGGCCAAGCTGTGTTGCCTACATCTCCAATGTCATTCTTCTTTGTTGGAGGCCTTCCAATGTCATTCCATTTTGCCCACAGTTTAACCTCTTAAGCGTTGTTGATGAAGTGTTGGAGAATGTCATAAACCAGATGAAGGGGACCCAGATCTGTATTCCCCTTACATAAGTGCTTTACTGATATAATTAGTTTAGCTTTCTTCTTCTTGTGATTGAACAGTTCGTCTTACCTGCTAATTGGACTGTTATGCTTTACCCCCCTTTAAAGGATTGTTTGTAGAGAGGAAGTAAAAGTTAATTAATCACTTCATCCATGTATGGATGCGGGTAAAGTCATATTTCACTAATAAGATGGTTTCCATACCTGTAACCTTCATACTTCCCCCATGACTGATGTATGGCATATCATCAGACACAGAGTGAGACTATATATATTTATTTTCTGGTTTTGGTATTGAACTACAGTAAAAGTTTATTTTTAGCACTATTTAGGAAAGAGTTCCAGGTTCCAACATGATCTGCTTGCTTGTGAATCAAGCACAAGTATTTAAATTGTGTAGTTAAACTGAACTAATACATGTATTCATTTACCTCATATGATGCTGCTTGTCAGTATTAATCAGTAGTCTCTCCTTCCTTAATCAGTAATTCAATCAAACATAATATGCAGAATGTCTGAATGTATATCTCAAGCTTTCGATTGAGCAAAGACTTGTCACACCAGTGTCGACAAAGTAATTTGCACGGGCTGACAACCTAGCTAGATAGTCGATTGCACATGCACACTCTATAGAATGTGTATCACACTGTATAACATTTAATCCATAGACATTGATTATGCGTACATGTAGGCTGGATATGGGTGCTTCTGTATATTTGTATCATAGAGTTTCACACATTTAGACGGCAGGGAAATGTGACCGGCTCAGCCGTGGGAAGCACAAGGTCAAGGGTCAACCTGAGCCCTTCCAAGAAGCCATTAGGGAGATGATGATGAAATGCAGGAATGATCATTCATTTGAACTTGATTCAGTATTTCATTTACAAATATTACCACTGGCGGAATGTATTCACTTTAACTGAATAGGAATTAAAATTATATGTATTATTTCCATGAAATGGGTAGTGAACCATATTTAAAACGTTTTTTAAACGAGATGAAACTTGTTCTCAAATTTTAAAGATATCATTTGATTATGTTAAATTCATACAATGTGGATCCAAATTAGCTGTAGAAAAGCATATCTAATTAATTCATTTGATGAAGGTTTACTGTACGCAGATTTGAATTTTAGAATGCAGTGCACACAAATTAACTCATTACTTTCACAATGGAACAAGTTTTACCATACTATGAAAACAATTGACTTCTCCCACTAAGAGTGGAAGTGTAGATTAGTGTGCCACACATCTCCCTCCTGGTTCTCTTTGAATAGAAGAATATTGTATGTTCAAAGATTAAATAAGCATACAACATTTTTAAACTGAGCTTACTGTATCTAGTAACGTCAGTTCACTAAGTTTAACAGGACACTGAAACTTCATAAACTTGAGCATACGGATGATATGGCCATTAAAAGTTACACTGCCAGTAGCATTTATACCTGAACAATTGTTGGATTGTAGATTATGAAAAATGTTGCATATTATGTGTACAAACAACATCCACATGATCATTAAGTTAAGAAAGAAAAAGTAAACAACAGATAAAAATTCATAAATGAAAAAGCCCTATTGTTTATAAGACTTATTGTAATGATATAGGGGGAAATGAACCACTGTAATTGTTATTGACCATTGCTCAAGATCTTGCATAGAAGTTCAACTTCAAAAGGTTATAGTACTTGAACACAACACCTTTGACAAATATGTGTATGTGAATGCATTGTTGTCTGAAGGGTTCCTTAGGGTGTAAATATGTTTCCTGTATAAAATCATACATACTGTATGACGTTTAATAACTTGAACATCAATGCCTGTCTGTGTTCCTATTGAAGCGGCTGTCATGTTAATCAAGGTTGCCATAGACTAATTCTACGGGGTTCAACATTTAGTAGTTTTCTGAAAAATATGTTTTTGTAAAGATATCTTACTGTGATCTTGCCTTTCGTATTGGTTCCATATTCTTTACTTTGTCCAAGATGTTGACCAAGGCCCACTTGTGCCTTGCCCTTCTAGATCCAGCCGGTGTGGCCTGTTTAATTAAATCTTTACATTCCAATTGTAGCCTAATTAGCCTGCATTACTGGCATGGTGTAAACAGTCAGATGCCACATGTTCTTGCAGCGAGAACTACAGCTGAGAAGTATGGATAATTATATTATTATAGTATGATATTTTTGGGTGAGGACTGAGCTACTGTTTGACTGAGCTACTTAAAATAATTAATGTAAATGTTATGTTTTGCCATTATTTGTAGATTTAATCTCCTGCTAGCCTGACCTCAGATTTTGAATCCTGTTTCTTCAGTGTATTCTGTGCCTTGTCTAATCCAGCCTCCCAGAGATCCGGCTCTGAAACCACAGAGCATGATCTCAGTCACTTTGAAGGTTAGAATATTTTCTTTCTATTTAGTCTTTTTGTCAGTAAAATGTCAAAATGACATAAAAGTAGAAGAATATCAGTGCTAGAACACCAAGAAAACTACCACACTGGTCGATTCCTGTTTCAAGGATCTTGTCACATTTCCTTCATGACTTCCCAACAACTTGAAAAATATCAATAGGATAACTATGTGAAACAGCAAAAACAAGATATGTGATTGATATTAGGTGTTTGATTTACCACTGCCACAAAACTACCCTTTAATCTCAGGCTACTATCCATTATGCTGTTTTCTTTCAAACATTTTGTATAATGTGTGTTTTTTCATTGGATAATGATAACTTACTACAAGGGTAGTATAATACAGGATATTGGTTAGTATTTATTAAAACTGGTCACTTTTGTTAATCACAAATGAATAAATGTGTGCTTTGCTAAGCATTGTTTTGATGATATGAACCCTCTTGGCACGTTGCATCAGCACTCCAGGAGCACAAAACAGCCTTGTACAAGTGTAAAGCATCTTCTGTACATCCCATGTGTATTTTGTACATATATTCATAAATTAGAGTGGACCTGTATAAAATATAGAACAAACATACCATAACACCATTCATATTGGACATACTCAGATTTATTAAATAATTAATAGTGTACTTTGGAAAACAACTAATGTATCTTGTCAACTGGATGTACACATTTCTTCAGTGCACCCTTGTACATTGTGTATATCCTGTTTAAATGTGCATAACCACTTTGTCTAGGGTTTCCTTTCTTACATATCGTATGTACATAGTGATGAAGCGCTCTGAAGTCATGTAGTCATGACTGCTTTTTGGGACTGAGTTTGATAGAATTATGCTTTTTCATGTGTGACCAGTAAGTTTAATTACATTTATTATGGAGCCTATTCCTTTTTTTCAATTCACAAGCAACTGTATAATGAATCATAGCTCTGGAATCAACTTACTATGATAACTATTGACTTCATATATTTTTTAAGACATTCAAATAGAGGGACAGTTGATGACATTTCAATGAAACTGTGAGGACAAAGACAAAATAAAGTTGAAATGTGAAATAACATCTATGAGCATGATGTGTGTTTAATGGTGTATAAATTAAGCTTATTCCGTTTAAGATAACATGTTTCCACTTCAAATAGAATAAAAATTTAGACTATTGAATTTGTTTTGAAAAGCTTGAACATGTAAACATATCTTTCAGAAACCACATCAACCAGGGTCAGATGGCTGAGCGGTTAGGGAATCAGGCTATTAATCAGAAGGTTGCCGGTGCGTGCCAAATGACGGTGTGTCCTTGGGCAAGGCACTTCACCCTACTTGCCTCGGGGGGGAATGTCCCCGTACTTAATGTAAGTCAGAGCGTCTGCTAAACGACAATGTAAAATGTAAACCTAATTATGCAGCAATGTATACTACTACTACTCAAAGCAAAGTGACCTAAAATGGTTTTCTTTAACCCTTTTGGTCCACATTGGTTTAAGATTACATTCACATATAAGAATCTCCAATGTCCCATTTTCCCTTTGGCTGCAACCATTTGGCGTAGATGGATTCTTCATAATCTCCAGGTCCCTCAAACTCAACATCGGGCGAATCTGGGGACTCAATTGCAACTTCTGGGCCCAAAAATTCCTGTCAAAAAAGATCACACAAAAGCTTGTACTTTTGAACATTTCTAGATTTTCCACTTGATCAAACTAAAATATCCATTAAGATCCCGTTGTTATATCACCTCACAATATATTAGGATACTTAATTAAGAATTTGTTGGCAATGTGGGTTGCAAGAATTGGAATATTGAACCAAAAACATCAATCATCAAACCGACTTCCCCATCTGACTGCAAGTACTTTTCTGCCGATGCCAGCATCTGCTTCTGCAGGCTGGTCTGGTTATAGTACCTCTGGGCCTCCTGATCAAAGGAAATACATCATCATTTAATATTCTGATTCAAATGCAATATACTCAATATACAGAGCTTTGATGAAGTAAATTGCTCTCACCACTCTCGGTGTGAAGTGGCTGTCTTCTAGGCCCCACTGCTGGCTGTAAGACCGGTAGTACAGAATGTTCTGCTTCATTACACCATCCTCTGGGTCAAACAGAATGTAGCTGGATGCACATGGCGCTGCACTGCGGGCATCGTTTACTACACAGAGAGACAGTAATGTCTAGTGGAGGTGGCATTTGAGAGTTTTACGTTTTATCGACGAATATGTCAGTATTATTATTATTTGACCAGTTTTCATCAACCAGAGAAAAGTAATGCGATGAAGAAGGAATTTTTCACACGACAGTACTTACATTTATAGTAAGCAAACTGCATATAATGGTACATAGTGGCCATGAATTTCTCCACAAAGTAGCCACCAACATTAGGCATCAGGTTCCTCTCACACTTCACCTTACACTTCAGTGCTTCTACATAGGTATCTGTGGGGAGAGAGGACAGGAAGTGGGAAGTCTGGGTTAGGGTTGCCCACTGTCTGTAGCCCACAGGAAACTGTAAAAGATTCAAGCCAATAAACAATAATCTACAAAACGCTAATTTAATATAGGTTCTCTCAATGTACTTGGACAGCAACATTGTGTAATCAGTAAAGCTTGTTAAACATGGTGTTTTTCCACCCAATTCTACACAAATATGCTTTCACTACTGGAGTGTGAACATGGATTGAAAGCAACATTTCTTGCAACAGATTTGTTTAGTGAAAACTCTATTAAAAGATGTGTTTTCATTACAGGGAAAGGGTATTTTATTTAACTAGCATTGGAATTTCTACTTCCACTATTTGTGCCTATAATTTCCAACTGGAAATAGAGTAAGCATGATTTCCTCTGAAGCCCATAACTATTTTTTTGTTTCAAAACAAATCAAAACAATATGCACCAAACATTATGGTGTACTGACCTGCCAGGGTGGGGTATAGATCTTTGAGGAGGGGCACCTCACTGGCCCCCTCACACCCTGCCTGGCACAGCTGGTGCTGGTGAAGGTACTGGCTCAGAGACTGCTCCATGTGTTTGATGCAGCTGCTGAAATCCCCAGAGTTGTAAGTTGTTACAGCTTTCAGGAAGCTGCCCTTGGGGTGAGAGATCAAGAGGTTAGGTGAAAGCTTGCGACTAGATCATGTTGATGAGAGCCACTTGATTGGTTATAGCAGCCATCTTGCCCTCACCTCATAAGGTAGTTCTTCCTGGTCGATGAGGAAGCCCTCCAGGTCATATTCGCTTCTGTACTGGTCCATGTGTTGGCTCATCAGCTGATCATCTGGGTTTTTCTGTAGATAAGTGTGGGCGCAGGATACAGCCTTCTGTAGGTCATTCATCTAAGGAACATGTTTGTGTGAACAATTAGTTATCCCCCTTTACATTCACTTAAACGAACTTAAAAACAACTCACATAAATATTGTTGGAGCCATATCAGTAGCCATGGTAACCTACTTAAGGGGAAGCCTAATTGATGAGCCTAATTGATGACAGGTGGTAGCACAGGATGTATGATGTTTGTTGGCTAGGTGTGAAGCCGATGATATTGGAAGATTATAATTAGAATAGCCTACAATGTTTTGTAATTTGTTGTCATAGCCTAATAAGAAATTAACGGATTCGAAAAACCAACTTTCAGTTTATGAGTATATAGATGTTTTTTTTAACAACAGAGGATCAACTGGAAGCACGCCATCATCGATACTTGAGCAGCGAGTAACCTACTTTACCAAACAAACTATGCAACGACAAATAGAAGGCTTTGCGTAATTGCAGGATATTCCGTAGGCCTACCCATATCACGATATCAGTTGATGAAATATGGAAAAATAACTATTCTATTGTTGATTGGGTGAGCAATCGTTAATTAATATATAGGCCATGATAGCCATCTAATAATTGCTTATTTCTGACTATACATAGCCTACCTTAAAATAAGCAAAATGCATGTAGCGGTAGGGCGACCTTCTTTCAAAATCCTCTATGATCTCTTTCCTTGGATAAGGGAGTGAGAGCGCAGGGAAATGCGCTCTACACTTTTTATGACATGACGCTCGCATCAATACGCGCCAGAACACTTGGAGGTCACTGGTAACCAAGACACTTTCTTCTTGGTTATGGCTCGTATCATTACAATGTCTAATGCAATAAGTCACGCTGTCTTTCAGAAGTCGATGTAACCGTAAACTTAGTTCCATATATTTGATGCAGTCTGTCCAACTCTCTGCGGCATAGTGGTCCAAGGCTTGTCCATAAGCAAAAGCAAGGGGCAAGAGCTCGTCTTGAGGGAGAGTCCTAAAATTGTCAAGTTGCGCGACCACTACACAAACACAACATAGCAATGCAGCTGAAAATAGAGCTCCTTTAACGCATTGGATATTGTTAACCATGGTAGACTAGTCATACTCCCGAAGTGAGTCACGTCTTCTTACAGCTCCCACAACGTTGTTTTCCACAGAGTTGTAGTG
Source organism: Mallotus villosus (assembly GCA_903064625.1). Taxonomy (NCBI): domain Eukaryota; kingdom Metazoa; phylum Chordata; class Actinopteri; order Osmeriformes; family Salangidae; genus Mallotus; species Mallotus villosus. The sequence continues at coordinate 83,823 of CAEFZP010001896.1, read as the reverse complement.
AATAGCAAGACTGGTAAACCGCTTAGGGGTCTAGGGGAATAGTGAATACTGGTCTGTGGTATCATATTTCTACATGACGCTCAGCTGTCATGTAGGCCTATTAATGACACATGCTTTCGTAGGCCTAAGCTATATTAGGCTATTGTCAGAGATGTCAAAAGTACACACATCCTTCACTCAAGTGAGAAGTACAGATAGGCTACTCATGTTAAAAAGACTACACTTGACTCACATTACAGTAGGGCTATGCCATATAGGCCTATATCTTTCATTTTGTGAAAGCTTTATAACTGTGCTCAAAAACATCCATCGCTTGACCTCAAACATGCAATAACATTATTTTATTCTTGGGAACAGAAAGTAACAGATGAAGATGTCTAGGCTGGAAGGCCAGTCCCGTAACGTAGGCCTATGCCTATTTTCTACAGCATATAATGCCTATAGGCTATAACTATTAAAATCGCAATAAGAGAAGATAGGATGTGACACGCAATACTTTTTATTAGTCATTGACTCATTTTGGAACGAAAAAAGCTACAGGCTACTGTATGTAGGCTAATCAAAACGAGGTTATATAGTTTTTGAACAAGGTTCCCACTGTTCAATGTAAGGATGGTTGTCGCAAAACTCGCCCTCGCCCCGCTTGCGCATTACCGCTAGAAGTTAACTGGAGACTGTCCACGTTTACAACATTCCTTGCTAGAGGGAGAGCCCCCCCTTCTTTGGGAAAAGTGCCGTCTAAACTCTGTACTCCCTCTTTAGACAGAAACGAGTGAATGAGTGTGTGCGTGTGTGAATGCAGTTTACTTAAACGGATGCAGGGCCAGTTTGTAGCCTACCACAAGATTTGTTCGTGCATTGAATCCGTTTTCAGGATTCAAATATCTTATATTTAAAATGTTTGCAAGGTATATATTTGTTTTGTTCCTAAATACTTGGTCTTATGTTCAGTGCAACCCTAGTCCGCTCGGAGATGTAGTCGTGGACAGATATGCCATACCTGAAGTTTGTACTAGAGAAGTGAAAAGTGGAGATAATGTTCGTTATCATTATAATGTGACATTCCTTGATGGAAAAGAATTCGATTCGAGGTAAGATTTACATTTTCACCATCTTTGCTTTTCTTGTGACATCCATTCGGGAATTTATTCGTTGTTAATCCTTTGCCAAAATAGCTCGGCCTCTCACCGCTATATTAACGCTTTTAAAAGTAGGCCTACGTTTTATCGCTGGTTTGATTTGCATCCTCACGGACAGTTCTGAATGTTTCGGTAATTCATGTTGTTTTAATTAGCCTAGCTCTTTTCGTCCTCATGTTTAGACTGATACCTTTTCTGTAGCCCTACCTCTTTCACATCTAAGCATTTGTCTCCCTCTCATGGTCTGGTTTGGCCTGCACAGTCATAAAAGAGGAGTCCCTACAGTCGGTGTGACTGGTGCGGGACGCCTCATCGCTGGCATTGATAAAGGCATCCAGGGCATGTGCGTCAACGAGCGCAGAAAAGTGACAGTGCCCCCACATCTTGCCTATGGCAATGCAGGCGCAGGTAGCCTATTGCCATGTCCTTCATGATATCGCGACAATTTACATTTCCATATGTCGTTTACTTAGCAGAATTTATTTGCAGCATTTTATTACTGTGTTTGTTTAAATATTTTTAAATCATATTGTTTGCCAGCCAATTTTGTTTTACACTGTTTATTTATTTCCCTTCTGTCAGGTGATGTGGTGCCCCCTGACACCAGCTTGGTGTTTGATATTCTCCTGCTGGACATATGGAATACTGCAGACCTGGTCGCAACTCGAACCATCAGCACACCCAAGAACTGCCAGCGCTCAGTGAAGCGTACTGACTTTGTGCGTTACCATTACAACGGTACTCTACTGAATGGCACCCCCTTTGACTCCAGGTGAGCCGATTATTGACAAAGTAAGAGAGACAACACAAATAGTAGGAATCCAAAAGACTGTTAGTGTTAGTAGAACTTTTGTGTAGATTTTTTTTCCACAGGTGATTTTGGTAAATGGAAGCCATCATTTTCTCTGTAATGGTATCACCATACAGTTTGTGAAACAGGCACTCATTGTGGCTTTGGCTTAGAGTTTGTGTGAAATTATGTAGCCTAGAACCATTAAACCATCATTTACTTATTTTGGCACATACAGAAACAAACCAGATGTTGAACACCACAATCTCTCACAACCTTCTGAAATGGTAGCCCATGTCTCTGTGTCTGTCTGTGTTGTGCTGTCCAGGTATTTGTGAGGAAATGGGTGTGTGTTGATTATGCGCTTGTATGAGCCCCACCCAGCTACACCAGGAAACAGACCCAAGATGGCCTGGTAGGTGAGGGCTGGCTGATCAAGGGGATGGACCAGGGTGTACTGGGCATGTGCGTGGGGGGAGATCAGGAATATTGTAGTCCCACCATTCCTGGCCTATGGAGAGAAAGGATTTGGTAAGTATAGGAGAGGGAACATCTAAATGGGTTAACCGATTGTTTTCAGAAGTTAATTCAGATTTGAATGTTGACCTTTATTTAGGCTTGCTGGAAACATAATTTATAAAAATACAAAAAACATAAAAATATTACATTAGAGGAAACCATTCCAATTCTTAGAGAGGTAGTTTGAAGTCCTTTAAGGACAGGGCAGCTTTTAAATAGTCTGTGTTCCAGACCTAGAAACAGCACCAACTCACACAGTTATGTTCCTCTTTACCTTAACAAACTAGACTTAAGTCACATACAGTGTGAATTTGAACCAACATAAAGTTCAATACTGATTATTTGTGTGGGCTTGTGTCTTCATCCCTGGCATCAGGCACAGATATCCCCTCTCAGGCCACTCTAGTGTTTGATGTCCTGTTAGTGGATCTGTACAACCCCAAGGATGATGTCACTGTGGAAAACCAGGAAGTGCCTGAGTCCTGTACACGCAAATCTGTGTCTGGGGATTACATCCGCTACCACTACAATGGCAGCTTCCTCAACGGAGTCTCATTCGACAGCAGGTAAGCTTTGTTCATTGGTTGGCGGGCCGAACCAAGATGTTTGCTCTTAATGTTTACTTTTAAGATTCTCTAAATTGGAGATCAGGAAGAACAAAACAGAAATCACAAGGACTAGGATGCAAAACATTCTCTAGCACCTAAGCACCTGTGTGAGAGGACCAAAGCTGAAGTTTGTCTTCAAAGCCCATGCAACAGCCCTGTGGTACAACTCCAACACTGTATTAGTAATGACAAAAAGAAGCCCACCCAGTGTCAGTGCTGCTTCAGTACACCTCCCATTGAACACACAGTGGCTTTCTGGTATTCTCTTTCTATTTAAATACATTTATTATAAAAATGGGAAGCGAACATGGCAGGGGGTGTCTGCCTTTACTGGTTTTTGACTACTACACCTATATGGATAGTGAGGACACTGCTATAGACTACATTGATTCCACCTTAGAGTAACTTCAGGCTACTTAGCTTATTGGTCTCTGAACTTGTGCTTGCACGCAGTGTACATAAAGAGAATGCCATTGCACTGCACGCAATGGCAAGTGGAAATAAGCCTGGGCATGTTGGAAAATACATGAAAATATTTTTGTTTTAATGACAGACTTGTTAATGTTGCAGCATTCCGATTGCTTTCCACATATCTTACTATCCCAGTCTGTAAATGTGTATGGCCTTTTTAAATGTGAATGTTAAATCTTTCTCTCCTCTTCCGTTTGGCAGTTACCAGAGGAACAGCACATACAACACCTACATTGGGATGGGCTACGTTATCTCAGGCATGGACAAGGGTCTGCAGGGGGTGTGTATTGGTGAGAAGAGGAGGATCGTCATGCCACCTCACCTGGGCTATGGAGAGCAGGGAGCAGGTGAGTGAGAAGCAGTGCAGAGCCCTGGTCCATCTCTGACCCCTCAGCATTGTATTATTTTTGTATTCCAGTCCACAGCTAAGTTTGTCCCTTCTCTCTGTCCGTCCAGGTCAGGACATTCCAGGCTCAGCCGTGCTGGTCTTTGACATCCACGTCATCGACTTTCACAACCCCAAGGACTCTGTGGAGATCAAGGTAACGCACAAGCCTGAGGTATGCAACGAGACCAGCGACATCAATGACCTCATCCACTACCACTACAACTGCTCCCTGCTGGACGGCACACGCCTCTTCTCCTCGTAAGCCCAGATTTCATCAGGCCATATGTTGATGTTTTTGTGTCCTACTCTCACATGACCACAGCCAAGTCATCGTTTTATACCATGCTTATTGCTACACTGTTATTACACGGTTACTAAACGGTTATTACACTGTTATTACACTGTTATTCAGGGCTCGAAATTAACTGTGTAATAATGACATAATAACGGTGTAATAACAGTGTAGCAACATTGTATCAGCATAGCATGGTAATAGCACAACTCAAATTGCATAACTGTCATTCAGACGGCTACATTAGTTAAATCCAGAAATGATAAAGCTGGTTAGTCTGGCCCGGTGGCGTTCATCTTCCTAACCAGTGTCCTTCCTCTATGTTTGACAGAAGTGACGATGACAACATGCAGGACACAGTGCTGGGAGCGGACAAGGTGATTGACGGGCTGGACGAGGGTCTGCGGGGCATGTGCGTAGGAGAGAGGAGGGTGGTCATCATCCCACCTCATCTTGGACACGGAGAGAAAGGAGGTGATAACCTTCCCATCCACCTTACCGTTTCAACAACTGGGATACAATGCTATTAACTACTGTCAAAATATAGCATTTAGGATACAACCCGACTGTTTCATTGTGAACTGTTATCAGCAGCTGACACTCGTGTGTTCTATTCCGGGTTCAGCGTCTGGTGTGCCGGGCAGTGCCGTCCTCGAGTTTGAGCTGGAGTTGATTAGTCTCCAGAAGGGTGTGCCAGATGGCTACCTGTTTGTGTGGATTGAGGACGCCCCTGCAGAACTCTTCAAAGCCCTGGACATGGACAATAATGAGAAGGTTCCTGTGGAAGAGGTATGGTGCTACAATAACATGGATGAAATACAATAGGCTAGAAAGTTACTCTACGCAGCTAGGCCACTGTTAACAAAACAGTAATATACAAGTAAAGTATGGTTCAGATTTGCATGTAATGAAGGCACATGATATTCATTCTCCCTCCCTCCCTTCCTCCCCACTTTCTTCTTTCTAACCCCTAAGTTTGGAGAATTCATTAAAATACAAATAGCGGAGGGCAAAGGTCGTATGAAACCAGGGGCAGACCCTGATGAGGTCATCGCTGACATGTTCAAAAACCAGGATCGCAACAAAGATGGCGTCATCACCCCAGACGAGCTGAAACTGAAGGTGCAGGAGGACAATGAGAATGCGATGCACGAGGAGTTGTGATGAGAAGACGCGACACACACACTTCCTCTTTCTCAGGGACAGACTACACACGCCACATCCAAATTAAGACTTTTTACCAAGTGAATTGTTTAATATTTCCATTGACACAAATTGTGGAAAGTGTTCTCAAAGAAGCACAATTCTTCATGGTAAGGTTTGGTAATGTTAAGAGAAAGTTATGTTAAAGAGTGATTGATTCAACAAGTCAATCTTTCTAACGGCACCTTCATTGTCCCTGATTTTCTAAGAATTAAAGTTTTTTTTCACAGAAAATGTTAAACTTTTTTGGGATAAAAATGTATCTTCTCTCATAACTAACATTTCTGGGTACGTGCAAACAACTTATGGAATGGTTTCCTAGCAGCTGCAGAGAATACCAACATAATGACTTCCATACAGTCACTTTCCCAGACATACAGTGGCCTAATCCTAGAGGTAAACCACAACTTTCAAATATGTCATTCAAAATTACAGTATCAAATACATATGTAAAACTGTTCCAAAATGTCTCTGTCTCCAAGCTTAAATAACAAGGTGCACCATAGTGGTTCAATCTCTGTGTACTCCATCAGTGTCGAAAAGATACATTGGTGTAAACCTACTCCTTAACAAGTCCAGGAAAATATTACATTTGATTAAAAATCGAAAAACATCATGAATCGATTTTAATCGAATTGTGACCCCAAGAATCGAATCATGAGGTACCAAAAGATTCCCACCCCTATTAAATAACATCTTACATTTTGAGGTTCTTCTGTGGCAAAATGCATTTTAGTGAAGGGTTATAGCTCACCTCCATTGAGAACTTGAAGATGTAGAGATGCTGTACCAACACATTAAAAAAACACCTGGATACCAACATTGGGATTTACAAGAAATGTTGGTAGGACTCCAACCATACAGTGACAGTAAAATATATATTTTTTAAATAGCTTTTAACTGGTTGAGGTAATTGAGAGTGCTTCAGCATGCAGCGTTGTGGAGCAACCATGTGGAACACAAGAATGCCTCATTTTTGTGACGGGTGTTGCGTCTCCCATCATGCGATTGATTGTGGTTCCTGTCACTAATCCATGCTTGACTCCTCACTTGCCAGTGGTGATGTAGTTGAGGACAGCGTTGGGGACATCCATGGTTTCATCCTTCACCACGACAATGTCGTAGGAGTTAATGTAGGACTCCTTCCTTTCCTCCACCTGGGGAAAACAAGACGGCAGCCAATGACCAAGTCCAGTAATCACGAGGTTCATTTTCCAAGCTACCAGTCCATAGTCCATTAAGTGTGTATTGTACCGTTAAAGTACATTTCAGAGGTTGCATGTTTAAATGACCCCAACAAGGTCCCCAGTCCCCAGTCCCCTCACCTGGTCGTTGAGGAAGCCAATAGTGACGATGTGCTGAGTGTCCACTCCGTCCGCCATGGTGAGGTCTCCCAGAGAGTCCCCCAGCAGCAGCACGTTGGGGCGCTCCCTCAGCTTCAGGAAGTGTTTCGTGTGGAGGAGGGCACCCTCCCTCTTGTTGAAGGTGTGAATCAGCTGGCCCTTGAAGGACTGCAGTATTCCCTGGAAAAGAACCAGGGTCAGGAAGGACCATCACTGGGGAAAAAGATCCCTTAAGTAGTGTGGGGTTTGGGACATTTGATTTAAAAAACGTTGACATGGGCAATAAGACCATTGGCATCGCTAAACCATTGTTTAGCATGTTTCGTGATCAAATGATTTCGATTTGCATCAAAGGTTTCTAGCACTTACGCAGTCATCAAAATCCATGTAGTTAGACATGATGTGAACGTTGGGGTGGAAGACCTGGTTCTGTCTGATCACCTCCTCCAGGATGTCTCCAACTCCAGCTGAGAAGATCAACAGAGGCACTTGCTGCTCCTGCAGGTGGTCAAAGAACCCCCTGTAGCCCTCCCTGGAGAAATCAACAGCACAGGAGAAGGAATATTATACTGTATGATCTATTACACAAATGTATTATTGTTTCCTAAGCAAAGTGTAACTGTCTACCTAATAACTCACTCATCAGTTTATAAGCTTGCTAAAATATACACAAAGTATCAGTCTAGCCATACTGTCTGGACAACTCCTTGTAAGCAGAGAGTCATTGTGATATGGCGGGGCTGACCTGAGCATGGCGCTGGACTCTTTCACAACCTGGGACAGCAGGTCCTTACGGATCTTCTGCTGGATGAGCAGCTCGTGTACCTTGGTCCACCTGTAGAGACAGCATGCAGTGGACAGTACAGTAAACAAACCCTGTTAACCCGAGACCTGCCTGTGTGTTACACATTTAGATGTAGAATAAAGTATGTGCATGCAGTGATTGCACTGTTCTGTCAGACTCCTACCATTCCACCATGAGGGGCAGCTTCTCTTTAACGGTGCGGGCAGCATCAATCTCAATAGGGTAGTAGGTGTTCAATAACTCCCTCATCTACAGGACAGAGGTGTGAGAGCTATTCAGAGGTCTTCTTTAACAATACTACAGATAACATTTTGTTATTTTTAGAGCTGTACTCCTTTTATTACATTATCGTCATAAACTCACCTGGTTCCTACAGTCCTCACTGAGGATCAAGCTGTTATCCAAGATATCTGCAAGATTGTGTTAATTGTTTAAATAGCACACTAATTTTTATGTTAAGGGAATGTTAAGTCAATCTATTATTTCTTCAGGGACCCTGTGTTGACGGGGTTTGTGCAGGGCTCGAAATTAGCACCCGCCAAGCGCCAATGGAATTCGTAGCTCTTGAAAGCACTTAGATTAGCCTACTCCTTACGAGCATGTTTGGGAAACGCACATAAGAAATATTGATGGTTTCGTTTTTTGCTCAATCGCACTACGATCCATCGCAAGAGGAGTAGTAGGCCCCTGGAACCCCCTGAATTATTATTTCAAAAAGTAAAATTGGTTGATTTTGTTTAATCCATTCTGAGAGTGATTTACAACTATATTAAAATCATAGGTAAAGGTTGTTTATATCAAACAATATCAGAGTACGTCTGAAATGGCAGGTTTAATTTTGTCCGGTAAAAAATATTATTGGCTGGTAATTTTCATCTACCAGCCATTTTGGCTGGTAAGCCAAAAAGTTAATTTCGAGCCCTGAATAAGTGTAATAACATTGGAATAACATTGGAATAAGTGTAATAATAACAGTGTAATAACAGTGTAATAACATTGTAATAACATTGTAATAACAGTGTAATAAGTGTAGTAACATTGTAATCAGTGTAATAATGACATAATAATAGTGTAATAACAGTGTAGCAACATTTAATAACAGTGTAATAACACTGTGGTACCCACTGTGAGTGCTAGGACACCTCCTCCCGTTGTGAGCAAATCTGGTGAGTGTCATATCAAAGTCAGAGATCACCTGTAGAGACCCAACCATGTTTAGAATAGAGTTTCCTACCTACACCCAAATGGTACACATCCACTCACTATATTACATGATAAGCTATGATACATAACTTGTAATTTAACCCTAACCCAAGAGTCTGTCCCTCTCCCCCTCTCTCTCTCCCCCAAGTTTCAGCTCCGCCCCTCCTCTGGAAGGGTAATCCTCCAGCCCACTTCAACCCCGCCAGCCCTATCAGGTCCATCTGCCAACATAACTTACATAATTTACATAAGTTCATATTATATGTACATATTGTCTGTAATTATTATAATTATTATATTTTAAATAGGAGAGCTGTGAGAGATACCTGAATTTCCCTCACGGGATAAATCAAGTATTTATCTATCTATCTAAGTTCAGGATGGTTTTTCTCCAGCTAAATCTTTGGGCAAGGAAAACTGGTAATCTATTGTTTGGGTTAAATTAGCCAGAGGTGTTTAGTCCCAACAAAGAACAAATAAAGGAAGTGTCAAGGGCAGTGGAGACAACTATACACATGAATGGCCAGGATGAACACTGAGTAATGTATGTCATCTATAGTGAGCGGTATGGGATCAGATTGTGGTTTGTGCTACCTGGAGGGTGCTGGGTCCAGCTCTGTGCATGGCCTGTATGGTCTCTTCAACTCTGCTACGGTCCCTCATCAGCACTGAGGACTTGGCCAAGTCAGGGATCTAAAAAATAGGCTTAGGTCAAAATTTCATTTAACCTCAACTACTATAAAATTACCCTACAGCCAAGCGGATGCTGCAAATGCACTGCTATGTAGGCTACATACTGTGATACAAATGATTTAACATTATATATGAAGGGTAAGAACAACTCAAAGGAACTGGACAAATAGAAATGTATTAAAGGCAGCAGAACATTCCAAAGAGCAGAGAAAATACTGACCTCATACTTGGTCAACTGGTGCCAGATTGCAATGGCAGTCCGCACCGGCATATTAATCCAGGGTATGTGGTATAACTGATCATAAAACCAAGAAAATCGTTTTAAATTGGATTTATAGTGCAATGAACAGCAATGTAACAACGTTTTTCAAAGTTTCAAACACACACAAAACAATCATTAAATAAGCGCAAGAAAACAATTTGCCCTTAAAATAATAACCCTTAAGCATACATTTATACAAGAAATGTTTGCTAACTAACCATTTCTTCACGCTATGCATTAAACATTGCATAGGGGACAGTGACTACGTGGAATCTTACATAAGAATGTGGTTTTAGAAATAGAATTTTAGAGTGTATCATTTGACTGAAATATCGCAAGCTTGCAATTTAGCTATCTTGCTAGCTACTAACAGATAGTGTTTAGCCTACTTACCATTTTAGGCCTTTAAAAGAAAGTGTGAAATACTTAAAATACGTTTCATAAAACGCGGTGAAAGGTACGTAGCCTATAAAAAAAAATATTAAAAAATAGCTAAAACGTTGATACATTGGTGCCCAGTAAGCTTTGTTTACCGGTCTAAAGATAGCTTTGTACCACTTCCAGCTTCCCTGTTTGAACAGCTACATTAGAAACAATGGTTCCGGTGTCTTATGTTCCTATCTGTGATTGCTAGAGCTGAAGCAAAAAATAACACACATTAAAATAACAGCAAAATTATCATTACTATTCCTGATATGTCATACATGTATCTATGTTTGTTTAGGTATTTTATTGGAAAATAAATATAAAAATAAGAGGTCAAGTTTATGCTCGGTAGACACCATTAATATGACATTTAGCTCTACCTATTTTAATGAAAAACTGGCCATGTTACCATGGTAAAGGTGGCAACATGACTACTGCTTTGCATCCACAGAGAAATGGACATGCCATTGTGATGTATCAATGCACGGACACTCTAGAACTTGGGGAGAATTGGAATACAGCTACTTCTCCCAATGCCATCAAACTTTTTGCACACACTAAACTTGCTAAGAACATGGAGGTCTGTACCACTTCAAATATAATTAAAAAGTGCAATATGGACAAGATCAACGTGGCTTTTAATATTTTTAATGAGTTACGGCTGGAGGGACAGCTCTGTGATGTGGTCATCAAAGTTGATGGAGTTGAGTTCAAAGCTCATAAGAATATCCTGTGTGCGTTCAGCTCCTATTTCCGGTAAGAATCTTTGTTTAGAAATGGTTGATACAATAATCAGTTAAATTGTTTCAATGATCAATAAGGACTTATAGTCTTGATCAACAAACCTATCTCTGTGGCGTACCCATATACCATAATGTAATACCATATAAAATGTGTCTTAACACTTTCTAACAACTGAAATGTAACATACTTTCCGACAGTGCTCTGTTCACCAGTGGCTGGAACAACTCAGAGAAGAGTGTGCATACCATCCCTGGCACCACTCCTGAGATGATGAGGCTGATTATTGAGTTTGCGTACACTGGAGCTCTCCCTGTCACTGAGGACAATGTGGAGAGACTCCTGGAGGCTGCAGACCAGTTCTGCATCACAGGGATAGTGCAGGCCTGCTGCCAATTCCTGGAGTCGCAACTGTGTCTGGAGAACTGCATAGGCATCTGCAAGTTTGCCGACTTCTACTCCTCTGCCGAACTACGCCGCAAGGCCTTCCTCTTCACCCTTCATCACTTTGAAGACATCGCCGAAGTTTCTGAGGAGTTTCTGGAGCTGTCGCAGGCGCAACTCTGTGACCTCATCGAGAAAGACAACCTCAATACCAAGCAGGAGGACCAAGTGTACCAGGCCATTCTTCGATGGGTCTCTCATGATCTCTCAAATCGCAAGCACTCCCTCCCTGTGCTCCTGCCAAAGGTGACAGTCTCCTCTTTAGACAGTGTCATAGGTCATACAGACCTGAAATGCTTGATTCACTTCACTGACAGTCAGTTTTTTAAGGTTAATATATTTGATTGGTGGGAAGGTAAGCAAGCAAAATGTTCAACGTGTGTGGAAAAGATGTGTACGGTGTAAGGGGTATTTGTCAACAGTTCTACTACTATCTTTGGATAACCAAGCTATTTGCTATTGTGTCATCTATATAGGTGCGTATGGCTTTGATGACCGCTGAAAACTTCCTAGACAGCATCAGGAATCACCCTCTTATAAAGGAAAGTTTAGAGTGCAAAACCATTGTCCTCAACGGCTTGAAAGCCTTGTATGAGCTCAACATGCATGGACCCTCCAACTTTGGTAACCCAATGTCCCGCCCTCGCCTTCCCCACAACATCCTATTGGCCATCGGGGGCTGGAGTGGTGGCAGTCCAACCAATGCGATTGAGGCATATGACACAAAGGCTGACCGTTGGGTAAAGGTGGCCCAAAATGATAACTCTCGGGCTTACCATGGCGCAGTGTACCTCGATGGCTTTGTTTACTGCATCGGCGGCTTTGATAGTGTGGACTACTTCAACGACGTACGCAAGTTCAACCCCATCACACGCACCTGGCACCAGGTGGCACCCATGCACTCACGGCGATGCTACGTCAGTGTGGCGGTTCTGGATGGCTACATTTACGCCATGGGTGGCTTTGATGGCTGTTCGCGAGTCAACTCTGTCGAGCGCTATGACCCTGAGACCAACCAATGGACCCTCATAGCACCAATGCATATGAGGAGGAGTGACGCCAGCGCTGCCACACTCAATGGACAGGTGGGTACAAGCAGGAGACCACAGACTGAAGGAGACAATTCTTATTACATTTCACTAAGAAAGTGGGATATACACATCACCTAACCTTTAACAACTTTCATTATAAAAAAATGACAATTATTTCTGAATGTTATGGGGGCACTTCATGGGTCAGGTCTACATTTGTGGAGGCTTCAATGGGGAAGAGTGCCTATTCAATGCAGAGCGCTACTGCCCCAACACCAACCAATGGACCCTGATTAAACCCATGACCTGCCGACGGAGTGGGGTTGGGATTGCTGTTTACCACAATCAACTCTATGCGGTAAGTCTCACCATACATCTTAGGTGGAGGCTGTAGAACTGAACAAACAACTGGTTGTAGGCATGTATTTTAAAAATGGTAATTACTGAACATTGAAGATACAGTGATAAAATAGAACGCTGTTGACCTTCAAAGATTTTGGTGCTCTGTTCCGTATTGTGAATAACAGGGATTGATTTCAAATTCATGCTTTTCATATCCAACTAGGTTGGAGGTTTTAACGGTGCAAACCGTCTCAAGACTGCAGAGGTGTACAACCCAATTATCAACAGCTGGCGTGCCTTGCCTTCCATGTTCAACCCCCGTAGCAACTTTGGCATTGAGGTGGTAGACAACCTGCTCTATGTTGTGGGAGGATTCAACGGCTTCAACACCACCGTCAACGTGGAATGCTACAACGATAAGACGGATGAGTGGTATGATGCCCAAGACATGGCAATCCTTCGGAGTGCCCTCAGCTGCTGTGTGGTGCCTGGCCTGCCAAATGTAGCAGATTACATAGTCCCACGTGACAGCCCTCTGGCCTGTGGTGAGGGAATGTGCACACCTGCGTCTGGGCACAAAGTGTGACTGATCCTCCAGAATGACCCTGCCAGATGCCTAGTGCCCTTCAGAAAATTAAAAAAAACGTCAACAAAAAAACAAACATATTCAATATTAATTTTGCCACTTGAGATTATTTTATACTAAAGCCTTGGAAGCACACATAGGAAAATCACTAACTGCATATTAAATACTTTTGAATTGAAATATAAAATAACTGAATTTTTTGTTACATCTTTACACAACATAAAATGTATACTACCGCTATATTAAATATATTTTTATTTCAGATGATGAACACTTACAGCAAGCTGTGCTTCATAAAATGTTTACATGACGGTCATTTCATATTTCACATTACTGAACATATAAGACAGCAGAAGGAATAGGGCATTGTTTTGATATTTAATTTAGAATCATTAATAATAATTAATGTCTCCTTTAGAAAAAGGGAGGTATCATTTTGCCAATCCATGAAAGCAAACAAGTTCAACGGCCAACAAATGGCATTTACAAATCAGCAAACAATATAATTGTATACTGGACTATGTAATGTACATTTGATATACAATTTAACTGTAGTTATGGTGTAACCTGTGTTGTAAAATCAGGGTAGATGTAAATAAAGGATCTCAATTGAGGCTACTGATCTCCCAGTTAAATATATATCCACACAGATTGATTAATTTGGGGGAATGTAATGCACTGTGAATTAGAAGACAACGGTGGTAGCTAACAGAGCTCATGAATCTCAGAGCAAGCACATCCAATTGATGATCCATTTAGGACACAATAATAGGTTTCCTTAGAGTCTTCAAGATAAACATTGTAAGAAAAATAGGAGCCACAGAGAAGCAAGCAAACAATGTAACAGTCTCCACATGGTATGGTAAACAACAGTGGCTTAACACAATTTAACTGATTAAGGAATGAATAGATTTAATCTACTAACTCTAGTATACAAACAATGTCTGGGCTCTTTTTGTACACTGGGTTGACTACAGCTGCGCTTGGTCTGTGATGGAATGGCTAGAGGATCACATTTTGGTATCAGTGGCAATTTCAAATGTAATGTAAGCTCTTCAACTGCCAACTGTAATTCAACACAAAACACAAACACTTGTTCAAGTGCCGGTAGCCATGCTTGTTAGCATATGGGAATGATACAACAGCAAGGAATGTTACGTTACTTAGGAACAACAGAACTACTCTAAATAGCAATGGTAACACTATTTTACAGTCATTTAATTACCCAACTATTTGCAAGTGAGCAATGATGATACAGAATATTACCTTTCACTTAATGAATCCAAAGAAAAGCCACATTTGACCTAATAATGTGACCTACAAGAGAAAGTATCCACCCTTCCAGAATAAGCTAATCATACAGCATGCTCTAAAGATAACGGCACACTAGAGTTATAAATATAACTGTGATATTTGGAACATTAACACATTTAAGGTTTCTTATACAAATCCATAAAATGGGAGACAAACATAGAATAACGTCTCTAAATTAAGTGCTTCTTGTTCCATCCTGATTTCTATAGTGCTGATTTAGATTGTATGTGCTAGGAGTTATTTTATTATTATTAAATATTTTTGTAATTCTTATCATCAATAAACCACATAAATCATATAGCACATTCATCATTTTAAATATGTAGTGCAAAGAAGGCCATGAAGGAATTTAGTATTTGGGTTAGGGGGGGAGGACACATATTAAAGCTTAGTTCTCAAACCTATACCCATTTCACACATTGGCATAACACTAACATATTTACTCTTCTAGTTCAGATATTTTCTATACTAGTCACAAAAGTTCCACCCTTGGTTTCCGATTAGGTACAAACATGCAAACGATCTTAACCAATTGTACACAACGCCTGAATTGCATCAGCTATTGCAACCTTCAGCTCTACTGGAAAACATTGTTTAACAGTACAATGTCATTTACAAGAATCATCTAAAGCCCATTCCCTTCACTGCAAAGAAGCAACATGGACTTGTTTGGCCACACTATGTTCTGGCATGTTCTCAGAGAACATTAAAGAAGAGCATTAAGTCATGTAGGCCATCACAGTGAAAAAATGTAATGCCAATTAATCCACGTTCAGCTGGAATTGAACTGTCAAACCGAAAACAGAATAAGAGGATCAAGGTAAGGCATATCTAAGTATGTAAGGCCAAAAAGCAAGCTCAATCATTCTGGATTGGATACATAATTTGAATAAATATGTAAATATTTACATTTTTCATTGTCGGATTCACAATTCTATAAACATTTGTATTTAAAGTCTCTCTCCCTTCCTACAGACCTGAGCTAATTCAATCCCATACATTTCTTCACTTGAAAACAAAAAACAACATCCGGTGGCACAGAAAGGTCACAGTCCTAGCTAAACACAGAATGTGAATTTGGTGCCGTGATAAATGCTGCCCCCTAGAGGTAATGGAAGGGAATTCAGCACTCTATCTGCGACTGCAGTTGCCTGCGCAAGGTGAGGGTGCGCCGATGCAGCTGCTGCATCTGCTGCATGCGGTCCCTCTGCCTCGCCAGGTTCTGGGGCATGGGATAGCGCTGGCAGCCGTACAGGAAGCGGTAGGGGATGCGGACGTGGCAGGCGGTGGCCCTGCAGCGGGGCTGGGGCATGGGCGGCAGCAGCATCCAGCGCTTCCTCTCTGCGCAGTATCGGTAGGCTTCCTTGCGATACTGCTTGTCGACATCGTCACTGTTCTTCCAGCCGCCGATGATGAAAACGTCATCGCCCAGGTAACAGATGGCGGCGCCCTCGATGCTGGTGACCTCCGGGGGCAGGCTCTCCAGGATGTCGTCCGAGATGCGGGCGCTGATCTTCTGCCGCGCCGCTTCGTCTTGCACACCGTAGCTCTTGGGGCAGCAGGAGGCCGTGTGGTAGAAATTGGTAGGCGCCACGGCCATCTGGAACACGCAGTAGTTGTCGATGAGGGGCAGAGAGTCCACTTCCTGCCACTGGCGGCTCTCTGTGTCGTAGCGCGTCGTCACCGTCTTCAGCCCGTCCTCGTTGTCCGTGTCGACCGGCGTGCGTGCCGTCACGTAGACGTAGCGGTCCTCCACGCTCACCGCCTTAACGTCGCGCAGGATCTTGGGCGCCGACTCCAGGTTGTGCCACTTGTCCTGCTCGGGCTCGTACACGCTCACGTCCTTGAACCCCGGACTGAAGTTTCCGTGGCCCCCGATGCTGTAAAGGATGTTCTTGATGCTGGTGAGGCCAAAAGAGTGCTTGCGGGTAGTCAAGTTGCTCACCTGTTCCCAGGTGTTGCGGTTTGGATTGTAGCGTTCCACTGTCTTGGCAAAGCCTGGTTCCATGGAGCCCGCAACATAGACATGGGAGTCTGTTACTGCTATAGCATGACCGTCAAGGTGATTATGGATGTGCGGCAGGTTGACCCAGCGATCCTCAGCCACAAAGTAGCCCACGCACTCACTCAAGTAGTCACCGCCCTCGGACACACCACCGACCACCATGATCACATCCATGTTCTGCCCGAAGCGTGGCTGGAAGGCTGCCATGTAGGTGGCCCAGAATTCGAGGTCGGCTGATTTGAGGTTCTCTAAGCGAATGGCATGGCCCTCAACGGCATCTGACACCAGCTGCAAGCAGGCAGCGTTGTTACCCACCAGAGGCTCCTTCTTGACCACCCGTGTCAGGTAAGTGGGCATGATCTGTGGAAGCCTGAGGAGTCGAAACAGCTCCTCAAAATATTTATCCCGCTCTTCGCCATTGCGCTGCACCCATTTGACAATGGCCTCGAACAGCACTTCCTCGGAGTCCACAGTGATCTCCGCATCAGACAACCAGTCCCTGACCAGGTGGAAAGGCAGGGTGTAGAATTCATCATCCTGGATGACCTTGTGGAAGTTGCGTCTTATCATGTCAGCTGCCCGCAGTGCTAGCTGGTCCAAAGTGTACATGTGAGCCAGGCTGTGCACGGCTACACAGTTGGTCAAGCTCAATTTCTTCTTCAGGAACTCGCCACAAAAGTTCTTCAGCTGCACCAGCAGGAATCTGATATATAAATTCATCACAAATAATACAATATATGAAAAACTGATGCAGGCAACCAAGCAATATCTCTAAGCCTTAACAAAATACTGTCCATTTACACTTGAATAATGGAAAATTGCGTTGCACACACGCAATGAATAATGGTTATTTGTTGCATTGTTTGTGGTGAGTGTATTTTGCCTACCTATCTGCAAGTTCCAGTACCTCATGCACATTGGCAGTGCTGACACGTATTTCTCCTGTGTATATGAACTGCATGACGCTTTCAACTGTCTCTGGGTCTGGCCCTGTTTCAGAACTCCATTCTTTCATGTTCACCCGGCCAGACAGCGACTCCGAAAACTGTCCTCCCAGTAGGGGAGAGAAATAGTCTGTAGCTGCGGCGAGAACCGAGCGATGGGCAGACAGTTCAAAATGTTGTACCGTGTCACTGGATGCTCCGCAACTGAAGGCCAACGTTAAATCACAGAACAAACCGGCCTTCCTCTGCTCGTTCTGCCGACGAGAGAGCTCAGAGCAGTGGGTCGACGACGTAAACTCCTCAGCCTCTTCAGAATCTCCATCCGCCGCGAGCGTCCCGGCTGTGCTGCTTCCAGTGTTACCGCCTCGGTTTGTGTCCTCTGGGTTCGGTGCTGCAGCTGCCATGGCAGCAGATGTTGGTCGCAATCGCAAAATAATATTATGAACTAGCTTAGGAAAGAAGTCATACGCACATATCATACAAGTAAACAAATACTCAAATCTGGACATGCGTAGTGATGGCAGGAAGTACACGTTGTGACGTTTGCGAGTTAATATGCGGAGTGGGAGGGGTCACTGATTGAGCCGCAGTGTGTGGTCCATTAGCAATAAAACCCGGAACTTCCATATTTTAGTTGGCAGGTGATTGGATGAACCATCGGTCTATTATCGTCCATTAGCTACCAGTAGAACGATGATTGGTCCAGAACATAGTTTGAGGCTAAAACTAGCCATTTAAATCTTCGCTAGTAAAGAATGTACAATACATTACAGTACAATACATGAACTGTCATCACCAGCTGCATCACGGGCACGGCACTTTCTATAATTCCAGACATCTGTGTGGCACCAATTATATCAAGGGCTATCATTATCTATTCACCTTATTCCGGAAGTCACTATGGGCGCGGCCATCCGTGTATTCCCTTGTCCGGTTTAGACACTTTCCGCTTTATAACGGTACTAAAAAAGAATGTCTTAAACAGGCTATGGTACTACTTTAAGGCTAATAAAGATGCCCAGCGTCAACTGTGCAGTTCGTGCCTACCATAACAGCTGGAGAAAACGGAATCAGACCTTGTATTATAATTATTTTGACCATCGAAAGAAGAGGTCCAAGTGTTGTGGACCGACGTACTTTGCACTTTGCACCTTGCATCCTCCTTGAGGATCATGCGTCCCTGGCTGAAGGCGCTGAATTTAAAAGACCCATCGAAGTTTATTTTTGTCTGCTCGTATCACGTGCAACACATCGTGTGTTATAAGAGATGAACTAGCTATTTAGTATGTTTTATTGTTCTCAATTTATTATATTAGTAGATACAAGATTATAACCGAATGTATGGGCATGGCTGTGAGCAAAACAACTGCTGCAGTGCATGGACATGTAATATAAAGCTTTTGAAACAATGCAGCAATCAAATAGATGCGTCTTTCTAATTGCCATTAGATATGAGGGAAGATTACTAGTGCACACCCTATATAATGTAGCCTACGTTTTAACAAAGCTTGTACCAAAGACCATATCGACTAAAAAGTTGTTAGGCCTACTGTTTATTATTACAGCACAATTTGAGTAATTTGTCACTCATACATTTGCAGTTTATGGCTAATAGCAGAGACAGACATGTTGTAAAAACTAGAGCCTCAAGTAGATAAACAAGAAGCTAACGTTCTACTGCTAACAAGCTAGTCTGTTTTGCGGGGGAATCTCAAATAGGCCTACATGTACTGACTCTGTAACATTAATCACACGACTGAATTCTAGAGGACCTGCTTTCAAACAAAGTATAGCAAATGCATATGCCCTGCAGTGAAATCGTTAGAACATCTTCTGTTTGTGGCTAATAATGTCGCTAAAACCTGAATCGTAGCACAGCAGAGAGCAGGGCAGCGATCTGACCGGCAAACAAATTATATAAACCCTTAAAAGTCGTTTTCAAGGCATCCAGTGAAAGGGTGTATTGTTGACTTGTTGTAGCACACAAACATAGCATATCTGGCACAAATCCACCTAATAATTCTATATTTTAGCAGCGGGACTTCTCGGCAGTTCTCCATTGAATTGAATGATATCCCCGGCAAACAGGAAGTAAGAAAAGTGGGCGGGGGGGGAATAAAGTGAATACCGTAAATCCTCAAATAAAGACCGGGATTAAATTAGAGGCCGGGCTTCAGATAGTAGCCGGGGGCGTGGTCGATACGGACAAATAAAGGCCGGGTCCCAAATACAGGCCGGGGGTAAAAAAGCCTACTGTAATTATGCCCATTATTTTATTTAAATAATACAATTCTATAACAGAAGATACCGATTACGCTACGGCTACACCAAGCGCGGAAATTTTGCCTTGCGGACGCGGTGTGGACTCAGCAGAGTTCTAATGCATTGTAATCAATGAGAGTGGCTACACCAGACGCGGAAACTAAATTTCCGCGCGGAAAATTGAGGAATAGACTGGTCTCTATTTGTAGGCCTATTACTTTCCGCGAGGTTTGCGTGGCCCTTTTTACATAGTCTGGTAATAAAACTATGAAAATTATCATAGCCTATATGTTGCTGTAAATAATAAAGGAAGCAACAAATCCGATTATTTCCCAAACCTCGAGAGCTGTTTCCATAGAGATTTAACGTTTCTAACGATTTGAACGTTGTTTTTCTATTTGAAGATACGACAGTGATAGTTAGTAGATAGATTCAAGTGTTAAATAGTAGGCTAAGTAAGATAGTTGACAGTGTTTTTAAAACAAATGGACAAAGACAGCTAAACGGATTCATCTTCAACGCGTCCAGTGTAGCCGGCTAAATAAAAGATCCGCTCCGTGAACGTTCTATTTCCACGAGTCAACATTTCCGCGCTTGGTGTAGCCGTAGCGTAAGTAAGAAATAAAGGCCTGCCCCTAATACAAGCCTGCCCCAAATACAGGCCGGTGCGCTGTGCAGCCTAAGTAAATAAAAGCCCCGGCCACTATTTGAGGCTTTACGGTAAGATAGTTCAAGTTATCAATATTTGTGGCATCTTAATCACCGAATGCATCACAGCACAGGAACAATGTTCGTACTACTTTATAAAGGATGCATGTCTTAAATAATATATTGTGCTTATTGTCCGTACTTGTTGATTTCCAACTGCTGCATTAAGCTGATATTATCGGACCTCTGCGACTCCAGACCACTCTTTCTAGAACACAGATTTGTGTCATTGAAAACTAGCATTAGCCTACATAGGCCTATTGGAATAGACACAAATAATTTCAGTCTTTCAAACCCCGTCTCGTCACAGTTGTAAACCTGACAGGGTTTCTCCCTCAACCCTTGCTCCTCTATGGTGGTGGTGAGGAGCTTAAAATACTCCTCCATTGGCCCCCTTGTGGTGCAGGATGCCCTCCCACGGTCAATTATGTCTGGGGTCCGGGAAGTCAGGCGATGGTGGTACTGCTCCCTAAAGTTTATCCACCACGTCTGGCCAAGCCCGGTCTTGGGGGATGCCTGGTGGCGGAGGTTATAGATTGCGTGGGCCAGGACCTGAGGCTTCGTCAGTGGAAACCCATGACTGGCAGAGTACAAGAACTACTCCCCCAGGAAATCCTCATCTGCAGGGGTGAGGAGAGTCCTCTGACCCTGGGACACAATCAGAGGACACTCTTCCACTGACTCGGTCACTCAGGCTGGTTTTGGGGACCCCAAACTCCTGGGCTGCCTGCCGCAGATTGAGCCTGCCTGCCTTGACCTCCTCTTGGGCCTGAGCCATGGTTTCTTGGCTCCATTTTCTTGTTGTCCTCTCTCTATTTTTCAATCGGCGGATGTTTGGTATCTGCAAATACACATTTATTTTGGTACAGTCAGAAATTCAATTCAAAAGTAGTTTAAAATGTCTTAATAATGTTGATGAATTCTATAAATTCCCTTCCACTTGATATGCATAGAATATTACTACTTATACGTTTCTGGCGATCCCAAAAGAAAATGCTGGCCAAGAGACCGGAAACTGGTGACGTCGGAAAATTCGGGTTTGGACAAAAGGAGCTTTCGGCGGTCGGAATTGGACACAGTGACGCTAAGCAGAGCTAGCATTGTGAGGAGCATCGGCCAACTTGGCATGTGTTGGCTAATGTAACGCTAATGTTATGCTAACTATTCTAAATTTAATAGTAATATAGAAGAATTTTGTAACTCAATTAATTTAAGGTGATTTTGAATTAGATAATAAAAGATAAGATAAGATATACTTTATTCATCCCGTGAGGAAATTCAGGTGTCCCTCACAGCTCCCCCAACATGTAGCCACAGACAACACGATACAACTAGTGATGGGAAGTTCGTATCATTTTACCGACTCAGTTCTTTGAATCTCGTTCAGTAAAATGAAGGAATCTTTTTTCGAGTCAATCATTCATTTCGGGTGGGGGGGTGGTGGTAAGATAAATTCCTGCATTAAAATAATGGGTAACACTTTATTTGAAGTTGCGTTTATAACCGTGTCATGACACTGTCATAGCACTGTCATAGACATGACAAATGAATAGATGTTTATGAACGTTCATGAATGTTGTCATTAGGTGTCATCCGGTGAATTATGTCATTTCTTATGCAAGGTTGACATTGTTTGTGATGTCTTTGTTATGACAACTTGACATTAGCTTATGACAACTTGACATTAGCTTAGACGAAATAACCTGTCAATGTCTTTGTCATGACAACTTGACATTAACTGAGACAAAATAACCTGTCAATGTCTTTGTCATGACAACTTGACACTAACTGAGACAGATTGATATCCCTGAAGTTTCAACAACGGTGTAATATTGTGGTGATTACGTGTTCCATACATTTTTTAAGGCAGTGTATTTAGCTTTATGTGTTAGCATTAAATACTACCGTCATATGTGGTTGGTCGTCATAAATATGTCATTAAGTGTTATTACACTGTCAAATGCTTTTATAACAGTGTCATGAAGATTTTTCGTGACCGCAAGTAAAGTGGTAACATTTTCACTCTTCATTAAGATGTCATTAAGTGTTATTACACTGTCAAATGCTTTTATAACAGTGTCATGAAGATTTTTCTTGACCGCAAGTAGTGGTAACATTTTCACTCGTCATAAATATGTAATTAAATGTTATTACACTGTCAAATGCTTTCATAACAGTGTCATGAAGATTTTCTTTGACATCAACAACGGTGGTACAGTATTTTATTATATTTGCACAACATTTTTTCCCTATTCTTAATTGGCCAGCAAACTCGCCTGACCTTAACCCCATGGAAAATCTATGGGGTATTGTGAAGGGGAAGATGGGGGGGGGTGGGATTTTCCTTAGTTGTCAGTTATAATAATCAAAATTTAAATAAATAAACATTTAAAAAGATATCAGTCTGTGTGTAATGAATGAATATAATATACACGTTTCACTTTTTGAATGGAATTAGTGAAATAAATCAACTTTTTGATGATATTCTAATAGTATGACCAGCACCTGTATATGGCAAAACATACTTGTTGTAATATGAGAAAATGTAATTAACGTGTAGTAAATTAAAGAATCCTACAAGTGAATTCAAATTGAAGCAAAGTACAATAGAACAAAACAGCACCTAAAAGCACAATAAGACTCCTATTGCACTTAACCTATTCATCATCTCATTATCATCTGCCGTGAATAGTAAATGTAGGTAAGTGAATACATGTACCGTCATCATCGTCATCCATCTTTAGCCTAAGCGGAGCCAGAGGGGCTCCATGGGAGATATTCTACAGTGTTAGATGTACTGCTTCAAATTGAAAACTGAGACGATATTTCGAGTAAAGGCACGTTTCTTAATATGTGTTGTCAATACTGTCAATTAAAAGTAGAAACATTTGACTTACAAAGCATTTGTTTGTAGGAGTAACGGTAAAGCCAGATGTGAGGAAGGAGGAGTAGGGTGAGCAAGAGCTGAGGAGAAGGTCTGAGGAGATGAAGAATACACAGCATAATGCTTCACAATTCCCTTTATACCCAAGAACAACCAATCAGACCACATCTCGACCCTTACTTATCAACACATGACTAGCAATGCTACAGTACGTTACACAATGAGCCAGGGACAAACACAAGCGTCTCCGGCCTTACATCATTGGATGTGAACTTCCCTCCCCTCAGGACATCTACACCAGGTGGTGTGTGGAAAAAGTTTGGAGGATCATAAGAGACTCCAGCCACCCGAGCCATGGGCTTCTTTCACTGCAGATATAGTATACCATCAGGTTGGCCGTATCGCAGCATCAGGACCCGCACCAGCCGATTACATGACAAGCAATCAATTCTTCCTCCAAGCATTCAAACTTCTGAACTCTTGATCGCTCACGATACATACATATATACTGTATATCTGCACCGTATTTATCAGCCTCAGGCTGTGTTCACATTCTATACTGCTCTAATAACATAGTGGCAAACGACTATAAACCGACAGCTACATGTCACCACGCCACTTTTGTTTATCTCCTGTAGATTGGACATTGTGTTGTGTAACAGATGTGTAACTTGCGTTAAGTGTCAGTCATAATCTAGGGTAATTGTTATACTGCTATGTTGCCTGGAACTGCAGTATATGGCTGAGTGACAATAGAAGGATTTGATTTTGATGAAGATGGTCATCATTCTCACATGAAGTCATAGCTAAGGTTTGCTCTTCATTAGTTTGTGATTAGCATGCATCATTAGTTTATATATAAGTGAGTATTAATGCAAGTGTTAATGCAAGTTTTTATGCATGTAATGTTACTGTAAAGTTTGACCTGAAAAGGAGCACATTGTAAACACAACATATTTCTTAGCAACCTATTGTGATGTCATACTGTAGAATTAGAACACAGAGTCAGGAAAGTCTGGTCAAATGAGTCAATCGTGTCAGTCACCTGCGATACACACCAGTGATATACTCCTGCATATTTACTACTGTTTGTATAGCTCTCGTCATCTTGTTGCATTCTTGCACACTCCTATTGATTTCATATCAATATTCTACTTCAAAGATCCTTCCAAGGTATGCAATTTAATTGTATTTAAATATTTGTAAAGGGTCGATTCTACTCATTGAAGAAGTTGCTGATTTTATAAATGTGATTGGAGAGTGGTGAACACATCTCTGTTGAGCTGTTTTGCTTCATGAAGGTCAGCAGTATCCAAGTAACCTCCGTATCCTCCTGGTTCTAATCCATTTCCTGTGGTATCCATGTTCCCTCAGAGTGATCATGGACTCCATGTCCAACCACACTCTCCTCTGGGTGCAGTCCTACCTTGATGAGCAGGTAGGCCCAACACTCAGCACACCATACAGCTGGCCTGCACCTACAGTAGCCAATCAGATGAGGTGTGTGTCTCAGCTCAGAGGTTTCACCGCTAATAATTGGTCTGTCTCCAGCGCCAGCTCATCAGGGAGTTCCTGAGTCTTCAGGAGCAGGGGGGGATCCCCTCTGACATCAGTATCCACCTCATGAGGGGATGGATCCTGTCTAATGCCAGGACCGCCTTCCTGAACAGGTGGGTAGTCACACTGATCACCTTCACCACTTGGTAGAATTATTGACTATTACACTCACAAACAAACTCTCACACACACGCACTGACACACAGTCACTGTCACTCTCTCTCTCTCTCTCTCTCTCTCTTTCATACATCTTAACATGCTGATAATAAATGAATTGTGTTGTTTAGATTTCAGGAAATGGTGGAAGGGAACCCTCTCCACTTCGTGGAGTTGGTGAGGAACAGATTACCTTTCACTAACTAACTAACTAACCAACTAACCAACCAACCAACCAACTAACTAACTAACTAATTACACATATGAGGACACATTCAAAATATTCATTTTTGCTTATAAAATGAGCAATTCATGAGCAAAGTCTAAGCTGTATTGCTCATGCTGAAGCCAGCCTGCTCTTGTCCACACAGATGTGGAAGGTGAAGGCCTACCACAGGCTCAGAGAGCTTGAGCAGGGAGTTCTACGAGAGCTTCATACGCAGGCATGCGCGTCCTCTCCGTTCTCCAGCCAGGTAGAGTCACGTGCTTTAATCTCTGATACACTCTACTGCCATCACAGTGGTCTGTGGGCTTGTTTAGGTCTCGGTATGTAAGCTGATGCTTCATGTTTCTCCAGCTGCCAGCCTGCACCACTCTGATGAGTGGTGACGCGGGGCACCTCACCCACACCACCCTCCAGAGGGCCCTCTCTGACATGAGCTCCAGGGTGAGGAGAGCTGAGACCCAGACCAGGAGGATGCCCAGGCAGGTCGTGGTGCACAGCCAGACCATCAAGCACATCATCTCCCAGGTGCTTCTCCAGGTCAACCACCAGGCCTTGCAGCAAGGGCTCTGTCCGCAGACAAGCTCTCTCGTCCTCGACACCCAGCAACGCCTCTGGTGCTTCCCCTGGGTCCAGGTGACCGAGGAGAAGCAGATGGCCAACACTCTCCTGCAGTCCTCTGCTGCCTACCAGGTGGCCAAGGCGGTCGTGGAGAGGCTGGAGCAGGTGTTAGCCCCCAGGCCTGTGCTGGCAAGAGCTCTGGCTCGCGGCTCCAACACCTTGTCTCGCTACCTGGTTCATCTGGTGGCTCTGAGCATCGCCCAGCTGGTCCCCGATCAGCTGTCGGCCAACCAGGAGGAGAGACTGATCAGCCAGAGAGCGGCTGCCTCCCATCCTCTCCCTCCCAAGTTCCTCATCAGCAGAGAGCTGGTGGAGGACTTCCTGGTCAGCTTCCTCCTGAAGCTCCACCCTCTGAATGGTCGTGGTGTGAAGCAGCTGAGCCAGCAGGAACTGCTCGCCATGACCATCAGGATGACTGCTGTCACCCTGGCAACCCTGGAGAGAGTCCCCGGTGTCTCCGTGGACCAGAAGCTTCCTGCCCCCCTCTGCAACATGAGGCGCACCGTGCTTCAACTGCAGAGCGACATGGTGGAGAAGTTTGGCACCGTCATCAAGGTCAAGAAACGGGTAGGTTTGAAAGACCCTGCCGTTCTGACCGCCGTCCCTCAGTGTGTCATGGAGGGAGTGCTGAGGCTGTACCAGTCCCTTGATGAGGCCGGCCCTGCTGGTGTCCCCGTCCCCTGTGGAGAGACAGCCAAGGCTGTGGAGGAAGCCATGAAGGACAAGCTCTTCTCTCAGCATCTTCCTGAGGCACTGAAGAAGACCTTGTTCCAGCAGTACGGAACATGGATTCGTCACACGGCGACGTTCCAGCAGGCCTTTCCAAAGATGACCGACCAGGATGTCATGGACTACCGGTGCAAGGTACTGAAGCCACGCCTCTCCAACAGAGATGTGGTGTGGGTGGAACACAGGTACCTTGTTTGTGATGAGAAGGAGGAGGAGGAGGAAGAGGAGGAGGAGGAGAGGAAGGTGCGTCCCGCCAGCACTCTGATGGAGAACCACCTAGCCCTGGACTGCAGCCTTGCTGCCTTTCATAGGCAGTTTCCCCGGGCTGACTTCTTTGAAGATGTCACACCTGACCAGGGTGACGTCTCCAAGGTTGACCTTGGTGTGGAGAAGGCTTCAACAAAGGTAAGATAAGATCCACTTTTTTAGCCTTTGCTATCGAGAATATGGTCTGTTCATGTAGATCAACCTCTTATTCTATTGTTTCGGTGTATACATCAGATTGTCTTAGACGTTGTACCGATACCTCAACAGGTTCGAGACCAGAAGTTGGCCATCAGAGCGGCCCGTCTCTTTGGGCCCCTCGTACCTCCAGCCCAACCATGGGCAGGGGATTGTCCTGAGGTTCTGCCAACCACACCAGAGAACCGATGGCTGAAGAGCACACCCCTGGACCACAAAGAAATGCCTATCATAGCCCTTGGCCAGAAGGCCGAGCCTCTGGTCCAGGTGTCAATAATCAGCAAGGTTTGAACTGGTCTTTTTGTACTCTGTACAGGATATCGTTTAATAAACTGCAAGTGTACAAGGAGGCAAAATAAGGTAAACATACCTTAAAGATTCCTTCCCCTTGCAGGTACTGGCTGGTGCGTTTGAGCACCACTGTTGGCCCTGGCCCAGAGACGAACACAAGAAGCAGCAGGACTTTCATGAAGCACTGGTGGAGCACACTCACCTCCTGCTGCAGTTGGAGGCAGAGAGGTACAGACACAACCGTGTCTTCTTAAAAACCCTGCAACGTTTCACCCACCCAGAGGAGGAGACCACATTTTGCCGGGCAATAGCCTGGTCCATGAGAGAGGAAGCCTCCAGCTTCTTGCCCTCCATGAATCTGAACAGAGCCAACCTGCTGATGATTCCACAGCTAGCTGTAATGTTCTGCAGCATGGTTGCTGCCAAGCTGATGGCCAACTTGAAGCCCTCTGTCCACTTCGCTAGCGGCACCAAGAAGGGAGACGACACTCCCTACTGCATCAACGTCCCTGTCATGAGAGAGGCCAGCTCAGACAGGCCCCAAACCAGGCTGGAGATGCATGTGGAGAAGCACAGGAGAGACACCCTGGAGGAACTCAGCACCCCTGTGGTGAAGGTAAGCTGACTGAGCAACACACACACACACACACACACTCTCAGACACATAGACACGCACCCATACTCACCTTGGGCTCGTTGTGTCTCTGGACAGGACCGCAACTACTGGGGGAAGCGCCTCCACGACCTCTACACCGAGAACGGTGCCCTGCCCACGGAGCTCCAGGAGCTGGGGAAGACGTTCGGCTACCCCTCTAAAGACCCCCGAAGGAAGAGGAAAGGCTGCACAGCCTGGCTATGCCGCTTGTTCAGGCGGAAGTAAAGGACACGATCGCCTATATCGTAGAAGAGTATCTACACTTTAGATTAAACTATAGATTCTCCATTGCACAATTGTTTTTCAATCTCTCTTTTCATATTCTATTTGATTCAATAAAATATTATAATGTATTATAATACGGGTGGTTGAAATCAAGCATTCTGATTGGTTGAGAGTGAGTCACGGGGTGTGCTTTATTGAGCATAAAGTACTGTACGGTGTACAGATGTTTACAGTACGCCTGTTTACATTTGCCTTAAAATGGAGCGTTCCATATTAGTGCGCACTCAAAATAACGGTTACATTATTGGTTGTCATTGGTAATTTAACGGTTACATTATTGTCATTGGTAATTTTCGTTGTCACTTGGTTGTCGTTGTCATTGTCATTTCAAAATTAACAGTAAGCAAACATGTTTCATGTTAACTTCGATCTTTTGGGGAGTAGAACTTTGGATGAGTGGTTAGCCGAAGATGATTATTCAGGTGGGCGTCATGCTATTATCGATACTAAAGAAATTGAGGTCTTTGAAATGTTGCGGAATGAAAGAAACACTGTCAGCTAAACTAAGTGGGCAATTAACTGCTTCACCAACTGGTGCCAAGAGATGGGGAAAACCGTAGACCTGAAGACCATTACCAGGGAAGAAATGAATGAAATACTGCGGGATTTCTACGGCACTGTGCGCAATGGAAAGGGTGACCACTATGGGATCAGCAGTTACGTCTGCCTGCGTTCGGGACTGAACCGACACATTAATGATCCACCATTGAGTCGGTGCTGGTGCTTAATGAAAGAAAGCGCTTTCAAGTCGGCAAACAATGTTTTTGTTGGCGTTGTGAAAACCCGTAGACGACAGGGCCACGACCAAACGAAACATCATGGATCCATACCAGCCTGTGATATTACATCAATAAAGGCCTCACTGGATCCAACCACACCAGAGGGCCTAGTTAGAAAGGTCTGGTTTGATATCCAACTGCACTTTGGACGCAGAGGGAAGGAGGGTAACCGCCAGCTAACCAAAGGGTCGTTCGCAGTTTTTGCTGATGAAAATGGACAAAAGTATGCCAGCATGACATTTAATGAGGAGACCAAGAACCATAAAGATCCTCAGGAGCGCAAGAAGGACAGTCGCCGTG
This sequence comes from Mallotus villosus, assembly GCA_903064625.1. Lineage (NCBI taxonomy): Eukaryota > Metazoa > Chordata > Actinopteri > Osmeriformes > Salangidae > Mallotus > Mallotus villosus. The sequence goes on along the minus strand of CAEFZP010001896.1, from coordinate 54,362 downwards.
GATACATGTATGCTCTTCCAGGAAACCTCCGCTGTCCTGTCGCCTCCTTGGAGAAGTACCTGTCACTCCTACCCCCCAACGCACCTGCTTTCTACATGCACCCAAAGAAGAGCGCTGCCTCTTCAGATGACATTTGGTAGGTATTGGCTTTAGTAGGCTACTCTTTAGCGCTTTAGCCAACCCTAACACGCATTAATAATAACGATTACAAAAATTCTCTGCCGCAGGTACAGAATGGAGCCAATGGGCGTCAATTATCTTGCAACAATGTTGCCCAGGATATGCAAAGCAGCGGGCACAACAGTCTACACCAATCACTGCCTGCGCAGCACCTTGGTGCAAACGCTCTCTAATGCTGGATTGGAAGCAAGAGAAATCATGTCAGTGAGTGGACATAAATCGGAAAGCTCCCTCCAAAGCTACTGGGCACCAAATTTTAATGACAGACAGCGTTGGAGTAATATCCTTGCTGGAGAAGGCACTTCATCCAACACCGAGCCACCGGCAAAGAGAGCAAGAGTGGTCGAAAGCGATCTTATCAGAGACGAAGGGGACATGAGAAACGTTTTCCATGGATGCACAATTAGTGGAAATATCCAAATTAATATCAGCAAACCGTAAATAAATATTATTTTATTGAAAGTGTCCCATTGTCATTGTTGTTATTTTAAAGGCAGCTTTTATGAAATGAGCAAAGTCAATTGCGAGATCTAGCTAGCTAGCTAGGCTAACAAACGTGAAGTTCACAATGATGTTTGTCCGTTGCATAGCAACAGCCACTGTTTACAGGGACTATTTTCTCTCGGCTACTGAAATGCGATACACAATGTTTGTTGTCTATAACTATTTTGTGCTGAAAGGCAGCTTACTATTTATTTACTATTTATAATTTCGCTGGCAACCGTATTATAAAAGCAATAAGGTACTCGAGGCAGTACTTTATCGCCAATAAAGTACGTGTTCCAGGGTTTGCCGGCCCTCCGCTGCGCGTCGGGCCTAACAACACCCTTGAACACGTACTTTATTGGCGATAAAGTACTGCCTCTCGTACCTTATTGCTTAATTAGTGTAGCGTGACATTTTGGGTTGCTTCATGTGGAAATGGTGGTACATATTTATCTATAATTCACCCATACCAGTGAAATAATATACACTGTACACCTAATAGTGTGCTAGTATAGTGAGGCTACGCTGTCCTGTACAGAACACTGACCTATAGTATGCTAGTACAACAAGGCTAAGGTGGGAGGTCTATTATTATAGCTTAACAGAGTTGCTCCCCGCAGAGGTCAGACATGTAGTAAATTCCTCCCATTGACCTGGAAAACAGGTTGTGAATCTTCCACTGAATTTGTATTTTCACAATTCAAAGATGAAAAATGTGTCTTCACATAACGGTTGGTCTTCAAAGTAAAACAAGATTTATTCATGGAGAAGGTCTAGGCAACAAAAGACCGAAGCAACCTCATCATGTAGGATATGAAGAGGAAACAGATTGTGAATTCTAATTTGGTCAAACTGAATTTTACAGAAACACAAAGTAGAGGTATAAAATGATGACGGTGTCCAACTTGTTATGGCTTTGTGGAGTCCAGGGTGTACATCGCAGCAGGACCCTGGAGAGCTGGACATAGAGACTCCATACATACAATATCACAGGTTCACGTGACAATAGAAGCATTTGTGGACCCCCATGTTTTTTTTTACAATTTCACATAAAGACCCTAAAGAAATGTTGACCCTCCAACTCAAACCCTGGCTATACAGGTGCTGGTCATAAAATTAGAATATTCTCAATTTATAATGCAGATTTCGGGACTTGGCACCTGCACACAGTGCCAAAGCTACCAGTATCTGGTTTAAGGACCATGGTATCCCTGTTCTTAATTGGCCAGCAAACTCGCCTGACCTTAACCCCATGGAAAATCTATGGGGTATTGTGAAGGGGAAGATGGGGGGGGTGGGATTTTCCTTAGTTGTCAGTTATAATAATCAAAATTAAAATAAATAAACATTCTAAATATATCAGTCTGTGTGTAATGAATGAATATAATATACACGTTTCACTTTTTGAATGGAATTAGTGAAATAAATCAACTTTTTGATGATATTCTAATAGTATGACCAGCACCTGTATATGGCAAAACATACTTGTTGTAAATATGAGAAAATGTTATTAACGTGTAGTAAATTAAAGAATCCTACAAGTGAATTCAAATTGAAGCAAAGTACAATAGAACAAAACAGCACCTAAAAGCACAATAAGACTCCTATTGCACTTAACCTATTCATCATCTCATTATCATCTGCCGTGAATAGTAAATGTAGGTAAGTGAATACATGTACCGTCATCATCGTCATCCATCTTTAGCCTAAGCGGAGCCAGAGGGGCTCCATGGGAGATATTCTACAGTGTTAGATGTACTGCTTCAAATTGCAAAGCAAATAGTAGGTATGCTAAATTTCGTCAAATGTTAAGTGCAGCTGGATGCCCTGCAGTGGTAATCAATAAAAGAAGTGGAGGAAATGCAAAGGGAATACATGTAAAGAAGTCAAAGAAGGGTGAGGTTAACTACTGTCCAGATCCACCTGAAGGACAGACTCCTGAAAACACGGAGGAAAAGAGGATGATGATGGAGATGGAAATGCTGAAAAAAGACCCTGACCACCAGCTAGTAGAAGACCTTAGTAGAAGACCTGATGACTTCTACGTTTTCCGAGTGCAGAAAAGAGATTGTTGGAGATCAGCCACTCGTCGCAGAGGCCATGTCCAGATGGCCAGCTGTGTTCTATGAGAGACAAGTTTAGTTTTAGTTTAGTTTATTTGTTTATAGTTTCGTGGACAGTCCCCTTTGAGAAGGAGCAGCTTTAGCCTATTTGGCTAATTTCCAGCTGTAGTCCCCGGCCAGTTGTCAGTAGGCAACCTACAATACATAACAGTAAAAAAATAAATAAAATACATTACATTTATAATTACAGCAGGCCTGAGCAAGAAGGGGAAAAAGACAAACAAACATATTGCACACAGTTGGAGCAAGAACAAACAGGCAAGCACAGATGATGGCAAAGATATCAAGGCAGTTCATGCAACAACAACACAAACACACAGGGGACAACGGAAAATAGGCCACAAAGATCACATTGAAAGTACATAGGGCAGAACATGCAGGCAGGTAGCAGAGATGGAGTGGCAGCAACAATAACACATCAAACACACACATCACGTCTTACAGAAATTAATGTGTGCAGTTATAGTTGTCGGACAGCCATGTTTTAAGATGTGCTGTAAAGGTGGAATATGTATGTATTTCATTAATAGTGGTAGGCAGTGAATTCCAATTTTGTATTGCCCTAACAGAAAATGATTGTTGACCAAATGTGCTTTTTCTAAATGGGATTAGCAGGTCACCCCGTGTGGTGCTTCTGGTGATCTGATTGCTGCTGTTACGTTGGATTATGAATGATTTTAAAGGAGGAGGAGCGGTGTTATGCAGAATTTTGAAAACCAGGCAGATGTTTTTATATTTGATTACATCTTCCCAGCTCAGCAGTGTACGGTTATTTAATATAGTACAATGATGTGAGCTGTTAGGCTTCTGGTCCAACACTTTGAGTGTTCTCTTGTAAAGAGTTGCTAATGGCTTCAATGACAAACTGTTAGTTTGTCCCCAGCTTGTCATACAGTATGTAAGATGTGACATAATCATGGCATCCATGTAAAGTTTGGCAACATTAAAAGTTAGGGAATTTCTAATATATTTAAAATTGGCTAAGCTAAACTTGACCCTGTTGCACACCTTCTTAATGTGTGCTTTAAAAGAAAGAGTAGAATCAATGATAATGCCCAGATACTTAAATTGTGGCACAATACTTATGTTTTGACCTGATATTGTTATGTTCGACACGATGTTACATTGTCTTTTGGTAAAAAACATTCCTACGGTTTTATTAACATTAAGTTGGAGGCAGGAATGGTTTAGCCAATAGTGATCTGGTCCATAGCTGTGGTCAGTTTAGCAGCAGCCAGATCTTTTGTTTTGGCATGCACATATACTACAGTGTCGTCTGCATACATTTGTATTTTGATATCAGGGCAAACCAACGGCAGATCATTAATATACAGACTGAACAAAAGGGGCCAGTATCGATCCTTGTGGTACCCCAGTGCATAAATTAAGAGCTGGTGAACGTTGATTGTTCACAAAAACATGTTGACTTCTACCAGTTAAATATGACTCAATCCATTTGAGTGTTAAAGGTGAGAAGTTAAAAGCAGACAGTTTGGCAATAAGGACCTGATGGTTGACTGTGTCGAAAGCTTTACGAAGGTCTAAAAACACAGCCCCAACAACACCTCCCTTGTCGACCATTGCTCGGACCTCCTCTAAGAAAAAACAGTTAGCTGTTTCCGCAGAGTGGTGGGCCCTGAAGCCAAACTGCATGGGATGAAGAGTAAATGGACCATTATTTAAAAAAGAAACAAGCTGCTCTGATACACATTTCTCAGCAACCTTGGAAATTATAGGTAAAATACTGATTGGTCGGTAGTTACATATGTTCTGAGGGTCGTCTGACTTGAATATAGGAGTAACAATTGCGGTCTTCCAGGTTGTTGGGAATATCCCCTGTCGTACTGACTGGTTGATAGTTTGTGTGATGGGGTAGGCTAAGTGTTCTTGCAGAGTTTTAAGCATTTTAGAATCCATACCATACATATCCTTCGCTGTTGAGACCTTAATAGAATTAATTATAGCTTGAGTTTTAAGTTCAGAAATAGGTTGAATGCTGAAAGAAGGCTTGCTGTCATCTACTTCTAGAATTATTGCAGTTGTTGAAGGAAAATTCTGTGCAATTTCAGCCACAGAATTAATAAAATATTCATTAAAAGCTACAGCTAGTTGTGCTGGATCTTGCATTAATTTACCATTCAGATTCAGCTCTAACTGCTTCCTAGGCCTGTGACTAATTCCCATTACATTCTTAATCTGTTCCCAGATCAGCTTTGTGTTACCCTTTGCCTCATTGATAATTGTTATGAAAAAATTTGCTTTGGCCTTTCTGATGACTTTGATTACTTTATTACGTAGTGAAGTGAACCTATGTCTGTCAATATTTAATTTGGTTTTCAATGATCTTTTCAATGCAGAGTCTCTTTCCTTCATCAAGGTGAATATTTCATTATTGAGCCAGGGAAGTGCATTCATTTTTTTCTTTCCTTTTACCTTTTTAGTAAACTCCTTAACTAGACTATGTAACTTGGCAGATAACATTTTGCTATCTGCTTCTGTATTGCTTCCAGTAAGTAAATGTTTCCAATCAGTCTGCTGCACTGCTCTTTGGAAATTAGCCATTTCATTTTTTGGAATCCTGAGTTGCTCTATAGGTTTATTAGAATGATGAAAACGTTTCTTTGTTAGTTTTCTGGACATTAATGTCAGATTATGGTCGGACAGTCCAGTAATAAAATTAAATGTCTTAACAACTCTTTCAGGCTTGTTACTAAATATTAAGTCTATTTGTGTCTGGGAAGATGCAGTTATTCTAGTTGGACCTTCCAACAATTGTGTAAAATCCAGACTATCTGTAATCTGTTTAAGGGGTTTCCTATTAGTTTTATCTAACCAGTTACAATTTAGATCGCCAAGTAGTATTACCTCGGTTTTAAAATCACATGCTTTAAGTAGCTTTTTAAATGTGATATAAAAATCATTATTAGAGGAAGGTGGACGATACACAACAATGAGCACAAAAGACATTTCAGATGAAAGCACTATATTCAGTCCAATACACTCCAACTCATGGTCAAAAGGCCAGCATATTTGATGACAGTTGATGTGGTCTTTGATATAAATCATGACCCCACCCCCTCTTCCCTTCGATCTGTCTCGTCTAAAGATATTATAGCCTGGGACATGCAATGCAGCAGAAGGAGAGTTGTTATGCAACCACGATTCAGACAGGCCTAAAAAATCCAAGTTGGAATTACTAAGAAGATGATGCATTTGTTCAGCCTTCGGTGTGAGACTACGGATGTTAATATGCCCTCCAAAGATACCGCTGGGTTTATGTTGTGAATCCCAAATCATTCGAGAGTGAGTGACAGTTTTGAAAAAGTTCATTTTGTGATGCTTTTTCTTCATGCCCTCGCTGCTGGCACCTTGGGAAGTCGGGCCTGGGCATGGGTGCACATCACCAGATAGCAACAAGTATAGTGTAATGATGATGAGACTGTCACTTTGGCGTTTGCCCCGGACTGCATAACTTTGCTTGTGTTGATCCCGAACGGTGGCGGTGTTTACAAATGCTTGCATTAGAATATGCTTTCCGTATCCAAAATGCTTTACAACTGTTGTTTCATGGTGCACTGCTATGTTACGGGAGAGTAGCTTTCTGTTTAAAAGTTGTCCGGAATCTACAAAGTTTAAAATAACACCAAAAATTAAAAGCGCAAAGAGAGCACCTGACACCCCTGTGCTGCTGGCTGCTGCCATCTCCTTAGCAGGTCACTGTTGCTGGAGCCTGGGCCTTGTGAATGGTGGCTGCTGCTGGAGCCAGGTGGATAGTAGCAGAGCTGTTGCGACCTGAGCCGCCTGAGCCGGTAGCTACAGGTAGCTGGAGGCTAGCAGGCCAGGCAGGTGGCTGGAGGCTAGCAGGCCAGGCAGGTGGCTGGAGGCTGGATGCTAGCAGGTCATGCAGGTAGCTGGATGCTAGCAGGTCATGCAGGTAGCTGGATGCTAGCAGGTCATGCAGGTAGCTGGATGCTAGCAGGTCATGCAGGTAGCTGGATGCTAGCAGGTGGCTAGCAGGTCATGCAGGTAGCTGGATGCTAGCAGGTGGCTGGAGGCTGGAGGCTAGCAGGCCAGGCAGGAGGCTGGAGGCTAGCAGGCCAGGCAGGTGGCTGGAGGCTGGAGGCTAGCAGGCCAGGCAGGTGGCTGGAGGCTGGAGGCTAGCAGGCCAGGCAGGTGGCTTGAACGTAGCTACTGCTGCTCCGGCATGGGCTACTCCTGCGACCAGCTGGGCTGCTGGGGCAGCTAGCAGAGCCTTGAGATGCTAGCAAAGCCTAGATGGATTGCCTTAGTTTTCACTTTTCAGTATCCACGTAGTCCGTATTTGATTCAAGATTGTTTCATTTAAAGTCCAGTGTGCTCAGTAGTAGTTGATGCAGAAAATGTTTCGACAAATCAGACTTAGAATCAACAAAAAAACTGAGACAGACAGAGAGACAAACACACATGCAACCTAGGGTGCTGCCATTTTGTCACTGAGGTTTGTGGAGGATACGCCGGAGGACGTCGACGAAGTAACACAAGTGTACATTAATTCCACAACAGTGTTTCCCCTAGGTTTGCAATCCTGGAGCGGCGCTCCGTGCCTGACCAATTTGTTTAGCGACTAGTGACTACAAATGTCAACCTCCAGTAAAACTTGTCGGGGGTGGGGGGTATTTACTTTTTGTGTCTCCTAGGGCAGAGTTCAAGTGAGTTGTCAGCACAGACCTTCTCGAATCATTTCTCGGCGGACTTGATGGCCTGGTCCCAAGACTGCTGGAGGTGTATAAAGCAGGCCTCTGACTGAGCATAGCCAATCATATTTAAAAATATTGGGGTGGCACTTGGGGTGGCCAATCAGATTTCAGGGGTGGCCCGTGCCACCCTAGGCCACTCCCTGAACACGCCACTGATGCAGGTAGCTGGATGCTAGCAGGTCATGCAGGTAGCTGGATGCTAGCAGGTCATGCAGGTAGCTGGATGCTAGCAGGTCATGCAGGTAGCTGGATGCTAGCAGGTCATGCAGGTAGCTGGATGCTAGCAGGTGGCTAGCAGGTCATGCAGGTAGCTGGATGCTAGCAGGTGGCTGGAGGCTAGCAGGCCAGGCAGGTGGCTGGAGGCTGGAGGCTAGCAGGCCAGGCAGGTGGCTGGAGGCTGGAGGCTAGCAGGCCAGGCAGGTGGCTTGAAGGTAGCTACTGCTGCTCCGGCATGGGCTACTCCTGCGACCAGCTGGGCTGCTGGGGCAGCTAGCAGAGCCTTGAGATGCTAGCAAAGCCTAGATGGATTGCCTTAGTTTTCACTTTTCAGTATCCACGTAGTCCGTATTTGATTCAAAATTGTTTCATTTAAAGTCCAGTGTGCTCAGTAGTAGTTGATGCAGAAAATGTTTCGACAAATCAGACTTAGAATCAACAAAAAAACTGAGACAGACAGAGAGACAAACACACATGCAACCTAGGGTGCTGCCATTTCTTTGAATAATACAAATTAGTGGCACTGGTTATCTGCTATATATCACAACAATGTAAAGGCCACATCTTGTCTTTGTCCAATAAAGGTAAATAATATATCTTCTTAGGGTTAGTGCAGTACATGGATTTCAGGTGAATGTGTGTCATGAAGTAGTGCTTGTGCAATAAGACTTATGAGGGAGAAGGTACATTTACAGGTTTATATTAAGAAACCATTTTTTCAACATTTCCTGGGCTCAGGCGATTTTGTTTTTTGGTGGAGTGGGAGCTGGTGGAGGTACAGTGGGAGCTGGTAGAATGGGAGCTGGTGGAGGTGCAGTGGGAGCTGGTAGAATGGGAGCTGGTGGAGATGCAGTGGGAGCTGGTAGAATGGGAGCTGGTGGAGGTGCAGTGGAAGCTGGTAGAATGGGAGCTGGTGGAGGTGCAGTGGGAGCTGGTAGAATGGGAGCTGGTGGAGGTGCAGTGGGAGCTGGTGGAGGTGGCGTATCAGTCAGCTTAAATGAAATGCTGTGCTGGATCATCTTCACCATTGGAATAACCTGGAATATAAAACAGATATTTTTAGATGTTTATTGTTTTCACATTTGTTGTATTGAAAGTGCTGTTGGACTGATAGATCCCACACTGAAATAAACTGACCTTGGAGGCTGACAAATTGCTCTCAGCTGACAATTCCACAGTTGCATAGTTGAAGGGCAGATTGTTTCATTCTCTGCACTTGACATTACTGTCACTTCTGTCCTCAGACTAGAGAGCAACTCCTACTGGTTCCCTCTGGTCGTGCAGACGCTGCAACATGGAGAAGGTGCTGTTCCATGTAACAAGACACCTGATTCTGTCATGATGAGTGGTGGGGTAAGACCCAAATGCAAGGGAGTATGCAGACGAAACAAAGGGTGTATTCTTGAAAAAAGCCAGGGACACAGAAAGGGTACTCACATAACAGGGTTAAGGACAAGACAAAGACTGGACACAAAACAGGAACCTAAATACACAGAACCAAACGACACACAGGTGGACACAATGAAACTAACGAGAAAAACCACTGAACGAGGCAGGTGAAGACAATAGGGCAGGTAACCCCAAAACAACAGGGGGGGCACAGCTGTGGCCGTGACAGATTCTGCATGGCAGACCCCATTCTGCTATGAGCAAATCCTTTGCATCCTTAATATGCTCTGCTGTGTGTGTTCCAGTGAAACCCACCTCATTTACATCATTTATCTTCTTTGGTGAAGTGGCATGTACCGCCCAGTTATGAATCCATGTCATTGGAGGTCCACATGTCAGACGTCAGGCTGACACAAACTGCTGCATCCCTTAACTCAGCCATAGTAAGTAAGTAAGTAAATTTTATTTATAAAGCACACTCAAAACACAGCAAGGCTGACCGAGGTGCCGAACAAAAGCACAAAACAGAATCCAAATACATTTTTTTAAATACTATTTTAAAAAAACAACAAAAAAAACACAGTAAAACTAAATACAAAACAGTCAACAACAGAAAAACAAGCAACAGCACAAGTCAAGTGGTGGGAAACGCCAGAACATAGAGGTGGGTCTTAAGCCTGGATTTAAAAACAGACAATGAGCCATCACCTTCTCCTTGGTGGTATGGTATTTCTCACACACCATGATCTTAAATGCTCTTCTCGTTGGATGAGTGTAGGCTGGATCCAACTTCCCAACAAAAGCTCTGAAGCCCTCATCTTCCACCACAGAAAACGGCTGTAATCCTTCACTACCATCTCCACCAGTGCATCATCAAGTGCTTGTTTCCTGGCTGTCAAGACAACAAATCGTTTGAATATGTATTACCATTTAACAAATTAATTGTATTGTAACTTTCATACATATATAACTTATGTACAACTGTTGAGCATGACATGATAGTATCGTGTAAGCAATCATACCTGGTGGTCAGACCGCAGGCCTCCCAGCAGCAACAGCAGCACATGCAGCAGCATCCTCTGCATTGGGTGCAGGTGGGTTTGCCAGCCCATCACTAATTTTAGGACTTCAAATCTTCATAGTCTTGGCCACTGTCGCCGGCCGCAGCCTGTAGCGAGTTGAATAGCAAATGGATGTGAGGATTATCGCGTCAAAGTTTACACCATCTCCAAACAGTAAATATAATGTGACAATATGTTTAACATCAAGACTAGCCAGCTATCCAGCCATGTCATCGTCCCCAAATAAATATCAAGATTTTCACGAAGAGACGATCGCTGTGACACAAAGTAGGCCTACCAGTAGAGGGCGGTGTAGCTTACTTCTTGAAGCTTTTTCAGGAATTTCTAATGTGGTGCCCTCAGCCAGTTTATGCCAATGCTTGCAGGCCAGACTAGATGTAGTAGACTATTGCATCAATTTAGCTGCCGGGTCGTTTTCATGAGGCTTGTTTTTATTGCAAAGAAACATGTTAACAACTGATTGCGCTCCACAGATTGGCGCCAATGGAAATCATAGGCTATAAATAGAATGAAAACAAAGGAAGAACGGCCATTTTGCACCAGATCAGCATGGCGCACAGCAGGAGGATCATATCGCTAGCAACAGCCCAAACTATCTTATTTAAAATTAAATTTGACGTTACCATTTATCGTGAAATTAGATGAAGATATGGGGAACTCTGGCATAGCGGCCTTGGAAGGAGGTTCTCTGACAGGGGGCTGGCGATGATGGGCACTGCTTGTCGGTGTATTGGAAGATGACCAGATGCCCCGCAGGCTGCCCTCGCATCGATGGCCTGTCACCGACATTATCTGACGGCTCTCCTGTCCGAAATCCGACCTACAGCGGTGCTTCGAAGGCTGTGATTTGTGTAGACCCTTGAAAGACCCACCTGTAAGGTAGAGGGATAAGGATATTTAGCCTATCAACCTACATTTTGGGGATGGAGGGAGACAATTTGGTCTCGTACTAAATGATTAGACTGCCATGTCTTTATTAGCCGTGACAGACATTAGGATAGTTAGTACGCAGATCACCTCTTCGCTGATCTTTTTCAGCATGTTGTCACGGTAGTGGACACCCATCGGCTCCCTGCTGTACCATATGTCGGAGGTCATGGGACGCTTTGGGTGGAGGTAGAAGGATTTGGCATCTGATGGACATTAGGCAATGTATGTTTTTACTTTTTCACTGGACACAGCGGATCTCCAGGCCTGGCAAACATAAAACCTCTGCAAGCGACTACTCTCGCCGGTCGTTTCATTCAGCCGCAGTCCTTGACGAACTCACCTAACCTAGTGTCAATAAACTGTCGGTGACGGCGGGTGGCAACAACGTGATATCCTGTTCATTGTTTTGGTTAAAGTAATATCCTCACCTAGCGCCACTTCACAGCTAGCTGCAGATGCTGTAGCGGCATGTTCAACGCTTTTGACGTTGTTGTTTCTGTCTGTATCCCCAACAGTAAAAGCCGTAAAAAAGTGTCATCTTAGGCAGCGTTGCCAAATACTAATCGCTTTTTTCTTTTATTTGAGTCGCTTGGGTAACTTAGTTTCATTTTAGCGTTTAGACTTGTCGTGCTACGTCTTTATCTTTCGCGCAGCGCACCGTTATGGACTGGTCTATTTCACTGTGAAAGTAGTGGGTGTAGCATGGATAACCATGAACTGGACATTTTAACTACTACTTCCACGTATTTCTTAAGAATATTAATACAATTTACCATGCTTTTGAAGCGTTCATGATGATGAGGGGCTTTTCTTTTCTGTTGGACTTAAAAACAGAAAGAAAAGTCAATATTATATAGTGAATAGAATGTCGAATCTGCAATAAAATGTGGAAGAAGACAAATCGACGTTGTATTTCCGGCTGGGCGCAAACTGAGGCCTACCTATGCCTCTAGTCTATGTGAAGACCGCCACTGACTATACAGATAACATTACCCTGTGCAGATGAACGAGCTAAATCCGCAATGTTCCGAAAAGGGGCTTGTGATTCTAGGTGTTCCCTGCAATCAATTTGGTTGGCTATTAAATCTGTGTCCTATTTTCTACAAGAAGCCTACTCAAGGTATTTCAATCATGAGAGACCAGTGAATGAGTGAAGTGATGTTTTTTTATACAGAGATTAAAGTATTATCACCTGGTGCCCATTCACCTGGGCAACAGCCCCGCAGCCGAAGACAAATCCCCCACGGACTCCAATGTCCTGTCATGTGCTCTTCGTCTAACTTCACACTTGCCTATCCCATGGATATCCCATCATGCTGTACTTGGACCCTTTTGCAAGAAATATATGTGATCTTGACCACAAGCTGTATGCAATCTGAATATGAACTGGCCATGTTCAGAGGTTTCAGAAATTACATTTACTTTATACTTATGAGTTTGGAGTCACAAATTCTAGAAAATACTGTTCTGAAACGTACAAAGTAGGTATTGAATCAACAGTGAAATAAAGATTAAAATGTTGACTTGATTGTTAATGGTACAATTAGCAATCAGCAATGGCTGCACATCGTTAGAGCTGCACCCCACTGGTTGGTCAGCTGATGCAGGCTCACATTAAAGTCTCTGCAGCTCAGGGATTCACACTAACTGCCAGGTTATTGCATGCCAGGGCTTCTGTTTGACTTGTTTAGTGTTAGCAGTTGTAGTTTAGTGGTTTCATACTAGCTGTAGATTCTGCAATACATCAGCAACAATGTCTGTCTGGGTTTGGCTGAAGTAAGTTTTTTTTGTTAATGAATGTTTGACAATGGAGCATTTGGCCTTGTGCTAATATTATGTGGTCGCTTAGAAAAAGTACTTTTAAGGTTATGCAACACAAAACCTATTGCCATTTCTTTACAGAATACTTTTTTTTACGGATTTCTTGTCCGTGTCACTGTGTGGAAAAGCCAAGGACAATCAAAATGGTATTACAACCAGTCTAATTCTGCAATAGTCTTGACCACACTTACCAAGCAGATTCTCATCAACATTATGTCCGTTCAGTCATTTTTCAGGTGGAGTGCCGGGAAAGATACTTTTTGATATCAACAGACCTTTCATTATCAGGGACTGAGCCTAGCTTTGAAGCTGTTGGTAAACTGACTTAAACTCTGGCAAGAACATCATCAGTCAATAGCAGTTATGTTATGGGATGCTGTTAAATGTTTTGCTTCCCTTGTAGATGACAAGGGCGTGCACCCTATAACTAAGGAGTACGGGTTTACCTGTGGTTACATCTTCAGTATTATGGTTGAACATTTTGAATTCCGAGCCTCATACTTCTCTTGCCACACTGACAACCAGGTATACAGACACACACTCCAGGTCTAGACATTTTAAGCTTGCACCAGATCTAATGAAGTGTGGTCAATCCCTTGTCATCCCTTTTTAGAAGGATGAGGCATTTACGTTTCATTTTAACCTGATCACAACTAATGGGGATGGAGAAGAAATTGTCCATACTGTGAATGAAACCTGCTATCCCTCAATTCCCTGGTCAGCCAGAGAAGTCACTTGTGAAGAACACTACGTGGAGGTAGGTGAAGTGGCATTCATCAACTGTGGAGGAAGTGGGTGGACTTGAATATGATGCTTGTTTCTCTGTAGGTGATTCTGAGCAGAGAGGTGTTTTGCCCAAGGCACACAACTCCAGACAACTGGGACAGAATGGTATTTAATTTTTGCTAAGAATTGGACATGTCTTGCAACTTTTTATCCAGTTAATCGCACTTCCTGAACAACCTAGCGCTTATCCGTTGTAACGTCTAGATTGTCCGTCACCTCACTTAGGTTCGGGACTTGGCCACGTCAGGCTGGCAGGTCATGTTCAATGGGGAGGGGGTGCAGCCAACTACCATGTCCATCTCCATGGCCCGAAGTCTGGGCTACATCTTTGAGGCTTTACCCGAGAGGCTGGTGTTCCGCTCACCCTTTGGACAGCCACATGCTTTCATATCTCTGGTAAAACCCTAACTGTTAAATGCTACTAGAATATGCCACTTTTTAAGCCCTTTCTTTATTGTAGACCCTTATATTGGAATATTGTTTCCTCAGCACAAAGTTGGTATGGTGTTTATGTGCATTTGTAATATTTTCAGGTCAATGGTGTGGGTCTGGAGGTAATCCATCCAACATTATACTCTAGGCAGAAATGGCTGGTCATGATGGTGGACTTGGTGGCTGCTTGTTCTAAAGGTAAGTGATTTTTATGGTGACAATGTATGTGTTGAAAAGGCTATCTATTTACCTGTCGTGCACTGATGCAACTGAGTAATGCATTGACTCCTGGTCTCTAGATGGAGGGCATTATGAGGGCTCCAGGATGGTCTGGGAAACCCCCACTCTGCTGCCCCCTCTGGTTTCGGACCCTTCAAAGTTTGCGGTGCAATCAATCAGCATGGGGGTGAATGGCCAGCTCCAGTTTCACAACGCGACTCAGGGGGACTACACCATGGAGATCAACAATGCTACCGTCCTGATAGGCATCCCCTTTCGTTCTGAAGGATACGGGAAGGTTGGGAGCGTCTGCCTTTTTTGTTATGACTATTTTTTCTGTTCTTCGGAGTAAAACTAAAATGCATTTTGTTTCTGTGCAGAGTTTTGTAATGGAAAACACCTATAATGAGTTATATGTGGTACATCTATACTACGAGCAAGTCTTTGTGACTGAGGAGGATGTTGAGACCAGACTCCGTCAGCATAGACCTATGGTCACACCTTTGCTCACTTGGCAACCCCTTCACCAAGAACCGTAAGTGGCTTCTGAGTCATTGAAGCATCCAAATGGACCCAAGTCTTCACATGACTCCTGTCCTCTTTTTTTTAGAGACTGATTTTGAAGAGCGCGAGTTTATCGTTTACTTTGGAAACCTCCCTTCTGATGTGACTCTGGTTTCGGTAAACCTGAATGGGCAGGACTTCGCTGTGCCCCTGACAGCAGGAGAGCAGCTTCTCCATCACAAGAGGGTCATTTCCTAATGGCAGCCTCGCGTATCTTCTCAGGGTGCCCTTTGAAGCCTCTCTTTCGAAGCTGGTAAGAAATGGAGCAGTGTTTCAAAATGGGTTGACGTGGTTTTTGGTGTCGTGGTTTATGATTGTTCTCCACAGTACTGGGAAGAGGGGATTCTTCAGTTTATGTTGGACATCAACTACACTTTGACCATAACGGATCAAGAGGAGCCGTTCTACCACCTAGCATCAGTTGTGGCTGAGCTGACGGACGTGTGTAAGTTACCTTAAAGGTTTTCAGTGCAAATGAATGACTTGCTATAGACCTTACCAGATGCTCTTCTCTCCATAGTCCCTCCCCGCATTGCTGGTTTCTGTTTGAAGAGCGGCATCAGCTTCAAATGGAACCGTAAACCTGTTGACGACCTGTGGGAGTTTGTCATTGGCTCGTATCGTCTGACCCCAGAGCTGGCCGCCCAGAGAGGCTTTGTCGTGACGAAAAACAGCCAGAGTATCGTTCTGGCCGTGCCCCTCTTTTCCATTGGCTACAGCTATGAGGTTGGTTTGGTCCCTTAAATTTGAACTAATGACCTGAAGTGGGCTTTGTGAACCAGGCACTTTAATCCGGTTTCTGTTTGTCGATAGAATATAACTTTGAGTCAGTTTGTTGGCTCGTTGGAAATCATATCAAGGAATTTGAAGACTCCGGAGATTCAGCAGTCTGTGACAATGCAATGCATCTTTGATACGACAGAGCTGATTGGTGAGTTGGGCATTGATGGATTTGCTGAAACCCTTTTTGAAAAACTCAGGTTTCTTCAGATTCCAGAGTTGGAATGTTTGACATTTACTATAATCATCGCTCCAACCAGTGTGTTCCACTCATGGGGTGATGACTGTGGTGACCGAAGTCTTAAAAGGTACAGACCCCTCCAGGACATCTCTTCTGCAGAAGACCTGCACGCCCAAAGAGATTAACAATTCCAGAGTCCTTTTTGAGTTTGAGTTGAACACCTGTGGAACCCTGGTCAAGGTAATGGATAACGATGTCTCTTTGGCTTCAGTCATTGCCTCAATGGTGTTTGTGTGGGAAATGAGCCAGGTTTATCACTGTCAGGCTTTTGCCCCTCTGCTTTTATACCCAATTGCGAAAAAAAAAGTAAAAGTGCAAACGGTCAACTCTTCTGTTGTACTCGCTTCAGGTCGAGAATCAGAATGTGATTTATGAGAATGAGATCATCATAGAGCAAAGTTCTAAAGCACCAGTGATCAAGAAAGCTACCCTCAGGTCTGAACACTTGCATCTATAGCATACAACCCTTTCAGCATCTTTCTGCACATCACAGTGCAATGACCTGTTTGCTTCTTATGCAGGGGAGTTGTCCGCTGTGTCTATCCCCTTGCTGGCCTTAGCCGACTGTTTGCAGAATGGAGATTTGAGTCCGACGCCCCAGGTCAGGGAACGGTAGTTTACACCACAGACCCACGGGGTACGTATCTGTAGCTCAATTGACCTCAATGCTATGTGCAGTTTGGACATGATGTGGACTACAAATATGTAATGTACACTCTGACCTGTAGGTTTATATCCAGTGACTTCAATCAAGCCCATTGGACAATGTTCTCAGACAACTACTCCACCCAGCACCACGACTACTCCACCCAGCCCCACGACAACTCCACCCAGCACCACGACAACTCCACCCAGCACCACGACAACTCCACCCAGCCCCACGACAACTCCACCCAGCCCCACGACAACTCCACCCAGCCCCACGACAACTCCACCCAGCCCCACGACGACTCCACCCATTACCACGACGACTCCACCCATTACCATGACGACTCTACCCAGCACCACGACCACTCCACCCATTACCACGACGACTCCACCCATTACCACGACGACTCCACCCATTACCACGACGACTCCACCCATTACCACGACGGCTCTACCCAGCACCACAACGACTCCACCCAACACCACGACGACTCCAACCCAGCACCACGATGACTCCACCCAGCACCACGATGACTCCACCCAGCACCACGATGACTCCACCCATTACCACGATGACTCCACCCAGCACCACGACGACTCCACCCAGCACCACGACCATCCCACCCATTACCACGACGACTCCACCCATTACCACGACGACTCTACCCAGCACCACGACGACTCCACCCAACACCACGACGACTCCACCCAGCACCACGACGACTCTACCCAGCACCACGATGACTCTACCCATTACCACGATGACTCCACCCATTACCACGATGACTCCACCCAGCACCACGACGACTCCACCCATTACCACGACCATCCCACCCATTACCATGACGACTCCACCCAGCACCATGACTACTCCACCCAGGAATGGAGCAAAAATTGGAGCACTGCCAGCTGTTCATCAATCTGCTGCACATGTACGTGTACTGCAGTGGCATGGACAGGTTTTCACAGAGGCAAAATGAGGAGGAATAATTTGTAATTTGGGGGGGAAAAAATATAAATTGGAACTGGAACATTTTTTTAATAAATGTTTATTTTGAAATCTGTGCTGGTACTCTTTATTTGAGATGGGCTGTTTTACCTGGCATAACAGGTTTTTACATAATGGGGATATAATTCAACTTTACACTAAAATTCTCCTCTGAAATACCTTGGGTAATTGCATAATCTGTAACACAACCCAATTTTGACCTGTGGGTGAAGTTTTCAATGGTATCAAGTGTTTCCCCTTGTTCTATAGTTATGCTTACATCTAGGAAGGATAATGTCAGGACCATGACATATCCTGTACAAGGACTGCTTTTGTATGTATACCAGTGGTGCACCAGTTAGGCTGCTTCCACATCAAATTACTTTTTTTCAAGATGCTGTACCTTTTCTGAAATGATGTGCTTATGTCACCAGGTTGGGACAATCCTATTGGAAGCACAAGGAGTGACAGGATTCAACTCTGGTTAGTAATTCTGGGATCAAGAGATGTCATGCAAAACCCCTGAAACATCCAGACCTGGACTAACACCCGATAAGAATTAAACGTGGAACGTCATGTCAGTAGACATGACGAAGATTTCCAGTATTGCTGGCTGGCAAAATTATTCAGTTCAAATTGATATCTACAAGCAGAACATCCCTCAGAATCAGAACATCCCTCACCTAACACAAAGTGCCTTATGATAGAAGCTGGCAGGCTCAACAGTATGTCCATGAGGTCCTCATACAGGTGACCTCGCTGGTAGACGATGGTGGCAAGTGAGTGCAGATTGAACAATAATTGTATTTGGCCTCAACTTCCTTGAGATCACTTAGTCAGGTTAAAGCTGAACACATTAGTCTAACAAGTGAAAAGTAAGTCTGTTAAGTTGAATCATTTGGATGCTGTCACAAGGCTTTTGTGCACATATGACTATATTAGATGCTTGGGTGTTGTTGAGGCAGAAAGAGTACGAAGCTCTAACGTCCACCTGACCCAAAATAAATATTATTTTGTGTGAATATTGACAATGTAGCCAGTAGTTTTTGATGTGTTCTTTGTTGGCTTATGTGGGTTTAGACAGAAACGTTTGTTAAATATTTAACTAACATTTTATATGAATCAAATGCAATGTAATCTAATGTGGCCACACTCCATCAGTTAGTGCGTATATATTTTTTTATACGAGAGAGATTAAAGTATTAACATCACCTGGTGCCCATTCACCTGGGCAAAAGCCCCGCAGCCGAAGACAAATCCCCCACGGACTCCAGTGTCCTGTCATGTGCTCTTCGTCTAACTTCACACTTGTCTATCCCGTGGATATCCCATCATGCTGTACTTGGACCCATTTGCAAGAAATATATGTGATCTTGACCACAAGCTGTATGCAATCTAAATATGAACTGGCCATGTTCAGAGGTTTCAGAAATTACATTTACGTTATACTTATGAGTTTGGAGTCACACATTCTAGAAAACACTGTTCTGAAATGTACAAAGTAGGTATTGAATCAACAATGAAATAAAGATTAAAATGTTGACTTGATTGTTAATGGTACAATTAGCAATCAGCAATGGCTGCACATCGTTAGAGCTGCACCCCACTGGTTGGTCAGCTGATGCAGGCTCACATTAAAGTCTCTGCAGCTCAGGGATTCACACTAACGGCCAGGTTATTGCATGCCAGGGCTTCTGTTTGACTTGTTTAGTGTTGGCAGTTGTAGTTTAGTGGTTTCATACTAGCTGTAGACTCTGAAATACATCAGCAACAATGTCTGTCTGGGTTTGGCTGAAGTAAGTTTTTTTTGTTGATGAATGTTTGACAATGGAGCATTTGGCCTTGTGCTAATAGTATGTGGTCGCTTAGAAAAAGTACTTTTAAGGTTATGCAACACAAAACCTATTGCCATTTCTTTACAGAATACTTTTCTTTACGGATTTCTTGTCCGTGTCACTGTGTGGAAAAGCCAAGGACAATCAAAATGGTATTACAACCGGTTTAATTCTGCTATAGTCTTGACCACACTTACCAAGCAGATTCTCATCAACATTATGTCCGTTCAGTCATTTTTCAGATGGAGTGCCGGGAAAGATACTTTTTGATATCAACAGACCTTTCATTATCAGGGACTGAGCCTCGCTTTGAAGCTGTTGGTAAACTGACTTAAACTCTGGCAAGAACATCATCTCATCAGTCAATAGCAGTTATGTTATGGGATGCTGTTAAATGTTTTGCTTCCCTTGTAGATGACAAGGGCGTGCACCCTATAACTAAGGAGTACGGGTTTACCTGTGGTTACATCTTCAGTATTATGGTTGAACATTTTGAATTCCGAGCCTCATACTTCTCTTGCCACACTGACAACCAGGTATACACACACTCCAGGTCTAGACATTTTAAGCTTGCACCAGATCTAATGACGTGTGGTCAATCCCTTGTCATCCCTTTTTAGAAGGATGAGGCATTTACGTTTCATTTTAACCTGATCACAACCAATGGGGATGGAGAAGAAATTGTCCATACTGTGAATGAAACCTGCTATCCCTCAATTCCCTGGTCAGCCAAAGAAGTCACTTGTGAAGAACACTATGTGGAGGTAGGTGAAGTGGCATTCATCAACTGTGGAGGAAGTGGGTGGACTTGAATATGATGCTTGTTTCTCTGTAGGTGATTCTGAGCAGAGAGGTGTTTTGCCCAAGGCACACAACTCCAGACAACTGGGACAGAATGGTATTTAATTTTTGCTAAGAATTGGACATGTCTTGCAACTTTTTATCCAGTTAACCGCACTTCCTGAACAACCTAGCGCTTATCCGTTGTAACGTCTAGATTGTCCGTCACCTCACTTAGGTTCGGGACTTGGCCACGTCAGGCTGGCAGGTCATGTTCAATGGGGAGGGGGTGCAGCCAACTACCATGTCCATCTCCATGGCCCGTAGTCTGGGCTACATCTTTGAGGCTTTACCCGAGAGGCTGGTGTTCCGCTCACCCTTTGGACAGCCACATGCTTTCATATCTCTGGTAAAACCCTAACTGTTAAATGCTACTAGAATATGCCACTTTTTAAGCCCTTTCCTTAATTGGAATATTGTTTCCTCAGCACAAAGTTGGTATGGTGTTTATGTGCATTTGTAATATTTTCAGGTCAATGGTGTGGGTCTGGAGGTAATCCATCCAACATTATACTCTAGGCAGAAATGGCTGGTCATGATGGTGGACTTGGTGGCTGCTTGTTCTAAAGGTAAGTGATTTTTATGGTGACAATGTATGTGTTGAAAAGGCTATCTATTTACCTGTCGTGCACTGATGCAACTGAGTAATGCATTGACTCCTGGTCTCTAGATGGAGGGCATTATGAGGGCTCCAGGATGGTCTGGGAAACCCCCACTCTGCTGCCCCCTCTGGTTTCGGACCCTTCAAAGTTTGCGGTGCAATCAATCAGCATGGGGGTGAATGGCCAGCTCCAGTTTCACAACGCGACTCAGGGGGACTACACCATGGAGATCAACAATGCTACCGTCCTGATAGGCATCCCCTTTCGTTCTGAAGGATACGGGAAGGTTGGGAGCGTCTGCCTTTTTTGTTATGACAATTTTTTCTGTTCTTCGGAGTAAAACTAAAATGCATTTTGTTTCTGTGCAGAGTTTTGTAATGGAAAACACCTATAATGAGTTATATGTGGTACATCTATACTACGAGCAAGTCTTTGTGACTGAGGAGGATGTTGAGACCAGACTCCGTCAGCATAGACCTATGGTCACACCTTTGCTGACTTGGCACCCCTTCACCAAGAACCGTAAGTGGCTTCTGAGTCATTGAAGCATCCAAATCAAAGTCTTCACATGACTCCTGTCCTCTTTTTTTTTAGAGACTGATTTTGAAGAGCGCGAGTTTATCGTTTACTTTGGAAACCTCCCTTCTGATGTGACTCTGGTTTCGGTAAACCTGAATGGGCAGGACTTCGCTGTGCCCCTGACGCATGAGAGCAGCTTCTCCATCACAAGAGGGTCATTTCCTAATGGCAGCCTCGCTTATCTTCTCAGGGTGCCCTTTGAAGCCTCTCTTTCGAAGCTGGTAAGAAATGGAGCAGTGTTTCAAAATGGGTTGACTTGTGGTTTTTGGTGCGTGGTTTATGATTGTTCTCCACAGTACTGGGAAGAGGGGATTCTTCAGTTTATGTTGGACATCAACTACACTTTGACCATAACGGATCAAGAGGAGCCGTTCTACCACCTAGCATCAGTTGTGGCTGAGCTGACGGACGTGTGTAAGTTACCTTAAAGGTTTTCAGTGCAAATGAATGACTTGCTATAGACCTTACCAGATGCTCTTCTCTCCATAGTCCCTCCCCGCATTGCTGGTTTCTGTTTGGAGAGCGGCATCAGCTTCAAATGGAACCGTAAACCTGTTGACGACCTGTGGGAGTTTGTCATTGGCTCGTATCGTCTGACCCCAGAGCTGGCCGCCCAGAGAGGCTTTGTTGTGACGAAAAACAGCCAGAGTATCGTTCTGGCCGTGCCCCTCTTTTCCATTGGCTACAGCTATGAGGTTGGTTTGGTCCCTTAAGTTTGAACTAATGACCTGAAGTGGGCTTTGTGAACCAGGCATTTTAATCGGGTTTCTGTTTGTCGATAGAATATAACTTTGAGTCAGTTTGTTGGCTCGTTGGAAATCATATCAAGGAATTTGAAGACTCCGGAGATTCAGCAGTCTGTGACAATGCAATGCATCTTTGATACCACAGAGCTGATCGGTGAGTTGGGCATTGATGGATTTGCTGAAACCCTTTTTGAAAAACTCAGGTTTCTTCAGATTCCAGAGTTGGAATGTTTGACATTTACTATAATCATCGCTCCAACCAGTGTGTTCCACTCATGGGGTGATGACTGTGGTGACCGAAGTCTTAAAAGGTACAGACCCCTCCAGGACATCTCTTCTGCAGAAGACCTGCACGCCCAAAGAGATTAACAATTCCAGAGTCCTTTTTGAGTTTGAGTTGAACACCTGTGGAACCCTGGTCAAGGTAATGGATAACAATGTCTCTTTGGCTTCAGTCATTGCCTCAACGGTGTTTGTGTGGGAAATGAGCCAGGTTTATCACTTTCAGGCTTTTGCCCCTCTGCTTTTATACCCAATTTCGAAAAAAAGAAGTAAAAGTGCAAACGGTCAACTCTTCTGTTGTACTCGCTTCAGGTCGAGAATCAGAATGTGATTTATGAGAATGAGATCATCATAGAGCAAAGTTCTAAAGCACCAGTGATCAAGAAAGCTACCCTCAGGTCTGAACACTTGCATCTATAGCATACGACCCTTTCAGCATCTTTCTGCACATCACAGTGCAATGACCTGTTTGCTTCTTATGCAGGGGAGTTGTCCGCTGTGTCTATCCCCTTGCTGGCCTCAGCCCACTGTTTGCAGAATGGAGATTTGAGTCCGACACCCCAGGTCAGGGAACGGTAGTTTACACCACGGACCCACGGGGTACGTATCTGTAGCTCAATTGACCTCGATGCTATGTGCAGTTTGGACATGACGTGGACTACAAATATGTAATGTACACTCTGACCTGCAGGTTAACATCCGGTGACTGCAATCAAGCCCATCGGACAATGTTCTCAGACAACTACTCCACCCAGCACCATGACAACTCCACCCAGCACCATGACAACTCCACCCAGGATTGGACCACTGCCAGCTGTTCATCCATCTGCTACACATGTACGTGTACTGCAGTGGCATGGACAGGATTTCACTGAGGCACAATGAGGAGGAAAAACCAAGTTGGAATAGGTTATTACAAATGGTTTGAGAATATGTATTTGTAATTAGGGGATAAATTGGAACTGAATATATTGTGAATTTTCAAATAAATCTTTATTTTGAATTGTGTGTTACTCTTTATTTGAGATGGGCTGTTTTACAACGCATAACAGGTTTTTACATACTGGGGATATAATTAAACTTCACACTAGAATTCTCCTCTGAAATACCTTGGGTAATTGCATAAATCTGTAACTCAACCCAAGTTTTACCTGTGGGTGAAGATTTCACCACTGGCAAGTCAATTGTATCAAGTATTTCCCCTTGTGCTGATGCTTACATCTAGGAAGGATAATGTTAGGACCATGACATATCCTGTACAAGGACTGCTTTTGTATGTATACCAGTGGTGCACCAGACAGGCTGTTTCCACATTCCGCATCAAAAAAAGTCAAGATGCTTTACCTTTTTTGAAATGATTGGGTCTGAAAATGATGTGCTTGTCACCAGGTTGGGACAATCCTATTGACGTCTTCAAATTGGAAGCACATGGAGTGACAGGATTCAACTCTCATATCAAGGGGTATAGCATAGATCATTCTGCACTAGACCAAAGCCTGTTTAAAGGAAAGCCTTGCCACTCATTAAGCACCATTGTACCGAATTTTGTTGCAGTTCCACCAGAGTTCCACTGGGAGTGATTGCGGTCGAGTGCAGAATGAATGGGAGTCTATGGAGCTAAACGGCTAAACGTGTCTCTTTCACCTGATTGTCGTTGAGAAATCTCAGCTTTTATTGTAGTTTTTGCATGTTCAACATGGATTATAGGTCGAAAATTGGATGAACGAGTAGGCTACTTATGTCCTTTCGATTTCTTACAAGGTGAGTCGTTGTTGTTGCCCATAACGCGCTAGCATTCTGCTAATGAATGCTGATTGGCTAGTGATGGGTTAGGGTTAGATCCCGCTTGATGGCATCCGAAGTGGAATCATAATGTCAGAGCATTAGCAACATTAGAAACAACATTAGCAAGCAAAAACTCTTTCTAGCATGTGTATTGACAGGGAGCCTAACCTGTCAGCTGTGTTGTCGATGCCTCGAGAGAGAAAAGAAAGTGACCGGAGCTTGCCGTAATACGGTATCTCTGGTCGTACAATGTGTATGACGTCTCTGACATTGTAAAAGTATTTTTAGAACAAAAAAACTACTTTAAAAAAATCTAACACCCAGCAGTTAGTATTTTCTTTGCCTCCCCTTTCGAATTCCAATGAAAATTACTAGAAAAAATTATATCCCGAGAAAAGTGGATTTTGAGGGGTATAGCTCCATAGACCTCCATTTATTCTGCACTCGACCGTTAGCGCCTTCATATGGAACTAGTGTGGAACTGCAACCAGTTCAGAACCCGGAAGTATCCCGAGAGTGGGAGTTCTCCTTACATTAGACATTCTATGACTAGACCGTTAGCGCCTCAATGCATTGTGGGTCAGATACAAACATAGATAATTTAGTTTTAAAAAGGCAGCCAAAAGTTATTTACCGTGGTTATTCGTGTTTAAAGGAATGGTTTTATTATGCCTTTTGCGTGCGCTGGTAAAAGAATAAAGAAGAAAATATATTCACCGTGACTGTATAAGGTACGAATGGAAATGACTATCCCACATTGCCCGTCTACAATTCATACTTACCTGGCAGGGGAGACACCATGATCATCAAGGTGGTTCACCCAAGTTGAGGCTCAGCCATTGCACCTCGGCTGTCTGACGCTTGCGAATTTCTCAAATGTGGAAATCTCGACTGCATAATTTGTGGTAGTGGGGGACTGCGTTCGCGCTCTCCCCTGATTGAATGTTTAAAGCTAATATGATAACCAGCGGAGGATGGTGTGACACCGGTAACTTGAAATAACGAGTGTGTTTACTTTCCACTCAACGGGACACTGTCGGTTTCTAACCCCCTAAACTCCTGAGACAGCTTGTCAAATTAAAAGTCCTTTCAACATTTTGCCTTAATGGCAACACAGGTGTTGTTGAGGCAGAAAGAGTACGAGGCTCTAACGTCAACCTGACTCAAATAAAACAGTGTATTAATGTGTGTGAATATTGACAATGTAGCCAGTAGTGTTTGATGTGTTCTTTGTTGGCTTATGTGGGGTTAGACAGAAACGTTTGTTAAATATTTAAAGAACGTTTTATATGAATCAAATGCAATGTAATCTAATGTGGCCACACTCCATCAGTTAGTGCTTATAGACCACCTGCGTAAACTAGGAGGAGGCAACTCGTTAAAATAAATGTTCGACAGCGCATGATTGGATCTGGTTGTCACTTTCAAAAGTTCCTTTCATAAACATGTTGATTCAATAAAGTTGAATCAACCTTAATAATAATGAGATATTCTAATAAATAGGCCACTATTTACTGCACAGTAATCTCCGTGGAAATGTTGCAACCGGCGCACACTGGTGCGTCCATCTTTCACCTTAATAGCATTTGTGAGAGGTTGGTCCATAGGTTTGGGTTGGTCAAACGATGGCTAAACCAATATAGTAGTTGGTCATCAACAGGGTCAAGTGTTATGAGCACTACGTTAAATGACAATGGAGCTTTCCTATACTTTATTTTTAGAATAAGAAGGGTTTACCATTGAACAATAAATACTGTAGGAGAATGGGTGTTTGACAAGGACAATTAGGAATCTTAAGTACAAGTATTTAGGAGTAACTTGGATATTTTTAAAAATTAGACTGGATAGTAAAAACATTACATTCTAACTGCAACTTTCATAGATGGAGACAATAATGAATATAACTGAAACAGAACATTACAGTATATCTGATGGTGATGATGGCATGTTTAACTACATGCTCTTATGGTCCTTCCCTTTGGCACTTATTCAGGTTTTTTTTACAATGTATGCTTCATGTTTTGGCTACTCGCAATGGTTGGGGCTGCTATCTTGTTGTTATGATCAGTGACCTATGCACTTTTGTAAAGCTCTCTCTTTGAAGTAGTTTTGGATAAAAGCGTCTGCTAAATGAATACATGTAAATTATGGGATCTGTGTTTCTTCGCAGTCCCCAGTCAAGTTCCAAACGGCCTACAGTGTGATTCCTGCAGCAGCTACTCAGACACTGTGTGTAACACCCCTGTAAACTGTGTCGGACTGGAGGATACATGTGTTGTGCTCAATGGTGAGAGTCTGAATGCTGAAATTATCATGAACATGTTAGGAGTACTTACAGTATGTGTGCCCTGGATAGAAGGTCAGTATGTTTGTTCTTTCTTCATTTACAGCAGGCACGGGTCTCTTCAAGGGCTGCGTATCCTCAAATATGTGCAGTGTGTCTCTGATGGCCACTTTTGTGCCCTCTGCAACTGAAAATGAGATTTCCTGTGGTCGTGTGAAGACCATCGCAGACAGCACGACCAGTGTGATTAATATTATATTCCCCACTACTGCCAGAGGTGTAAAGTAACAAAATACATTTACTCACGTTACTGTATTGAGTAGGCTAGTTTTGTTGTGTATTTTGTACGTTGTTTAAAAAAAAACAGTACTTAGTACATTTAAAATGTATTACGTTTTGAGTGAGGTATGTATTTCGCTACATTACTATGGGGGATTATCGGGGCCATAACTAAATAAATAAATAAGTAAATAAATAATTAAATGAATGGTTAAATACTTGGATAAATAAATAATTAGATAACAGAATGAGACACTAAATATATAAATGTTACATGTACTCCTGTATATATATATATCACATTTATTTATTTATACTTACATTTTGTTATTGATACTTACATTTTGTCATTTATACTTACATTTATCCACGGTGTAACTTGCTTGCTGCAAAATAAATCTGTCGTCACCCGTCACCAAGTCTGGGGGCGGGTTAAAGCCTCTGATTGGTGAATGAACAGTATTACACACGAGGTAGGCTCAACCAGTCGATCGAGCTCTCTTCGATCCAGAGGGATCCTATCGTCTCATTGTGCGATACTGCAAAATGTGGTATCATCCGATACTAAGTAAATACAGGGCCAGTATTGCCAATACCAATACCGATTTATTTACTTTCATGTCGGGGAAAGCAATGCCTCATAATTTATGAAGTGAATGCATCATCAATATGAACATTTGAATGAAAATACAAAATTAGAATTTTCATGTTTATTGAATGATTTTTCCTTTAATTAATTGTTCATGATTATGATCATAATAAAACACAGGACGAAGAGTTTTGTCTAAAATACTGTTATTATAGTGTGCTGCCGAGCAGTATCCTACTGCACGTGCACGCCGGCAACAACTCACAGCATAGCAAGGGAGGGGCAAAGTGAGCTTGAGCGAAGTTACAGGAGTGGTGTTTGCACAACCATTATGATGTAAAGGTAGTTGTGTAGGCTACTGAATGTAGAGAAGATAAATTGAAACTCAAGTAGCCTATCGATCTCATCTCGCCAGTATCAATCAATACTGATACCAACGTTGGTATCGATAGCCTACTTTAGATCGATTTACCCAATCCTATGCTGTACCATCTCGCGGAGGATCGTGAACACATTTTCATCGATGTCTGTACACATTTTCAATGATGTCTATGTCAGCCAGGGCCAATATCATTGCTATAATTTCAGCGAAGCTCTCAATATTGTGTAATAAAAAATGTGAATTGGCAGTTGCCTCCATCTCTTCAGCTACAGCCAACATTTCGCCTACTGTAGCATGCAATTGTTCATTCAGGGACTTTAAGCAGCGGTGTTTTGGGGACGGCTACGGCGCCAGGGAAAGATTCCAACGGGCTCCACTATCACCTAGCAACACTTAGACCGGCTACTTGCTGCAGTTGGTGTAGCGCTCACAACGTCAAAAACCCATTCTGCCGTTGTAAACAGACGGACTACGGCTCTGACTCGCTCTGACTACAGCGATAGGAGGTGATGACATAAATTCTCGAATGCTCAAAATTCTACTCGACCGCCGTAGCCGTCCTCTCAACCGTCGTTGCTTAAAGTCCCTTGAATCTGCACCGGGTGCTGCCATCTTGGATTAGTCAAAAGCAGTCGATTCAAGTTGAACCACCAATCAGAGGGTTTAACCCGCCCCCTGACTTGGTGACGGGTGACGACAGATTTATTTTGCAGCAAGCAAGTTACACCGTGGATAAATGTAAGTATAAATGACAAAATGTAAGTATAAATAACAAAATGTAAGTATAAATAAATAAATGTGATATATATATACACAGGAGTACATGTAACATTTATATATTTAGTGTCTCATTTTGTTATCTAATTATTTATAGATATTTATTTATATCTAATTAAGTATTTAACCATTCATTCATTTATTTATTTATTTATTTAGTTATGGCCCCGATAATCCTCCATACATTACAACTCCCATCCGTTGAGTACAAATCTGTTGTTCTGGATTAATCCAGAACAACACTGTTTACTGTTTACTGCAAAGCGAGCAAGGATGAGCGCCACAAACAACAACAAATAAACTGCTGCTTAAATTTAACAAGAAGTTTGTAATCTAATCCTCTTAAAGGAGAAATGCTCAGTTTTCACATAGATTTCCGTTTCTCGAGGTCAACAAGTACTGGTGGTACAGACAAAACCCCAGGAAACAATCGGTTTTACGTAGCTCGAGTTGCTACAGCCAGCAGCTACAGCTACCCTTTTACTGGTCCATTGAGTGTGGTCCTAATGCCAATCTGCCATGCCAGTTCACGAATGCTTGATTCTTCTACTGTACTGTATTGTGTTGTTGTCTTTGTGTGGTGTCAGATATGCTGTTTATGTAGTATTCATGATGGACTGAATGTGTAATACCTGTCTACAAATTTCCCCTAGTGGGATCAATAAAATGGAGGTACTTGAATTTGCCTTTATTTCAGAGGTAATAGAATTGTTGTTGTTATTATTTAGGATATTTTGTTTCTCTATTACCTCTGTTTTTTTCTTCTTTTCTTAAGTAAAACCAAAAACAAACAATTGCATGATTCAATGACAAGAAACACACAAAAAAAGTAATTTTCAAAATTAATGGAAATGTGAATTAATTGTCTTCCCTGATTACCCTACGTTTTTGCTGTAAATTCTTATTAGTTTTTTTCTGCTTTGGGTTGTTCATCACTTTCTTATATTAATTTGATTATGGGACTCTTATTCTGGAAACATACACATTTACTTTTGGATATTTCGACTCTAATTTCGACTATGAGGAGATATGTTGATCTGATCATTTGACAAGAGTACAAGTATAAACGCAAAAACAATAACAATACACAAATCAGTTAGAAAACTAATTTAGAAACCCTTACTCTAACCCAGTGATTCTCAAACTGTGGGGCGCGCCCCACCGGTGGGGCGTGGAGGCATAACAGGTGGGGCGCGGGACCCGGAGGGGGAAATGTGACGCCGGGTTCCAACCATACACGGAAGAACGCGGCCCTCAGCGCGGCGCTCAGCGCTTCCGTGTATGTACATCTGAGCGAGTCGGGGATGGTCTCGTTTTGTTCACGGGCTCTGGGAGTACCGGTGAGAGTTGAAATTCCTCGCCGAAAATAGTGCACCTTTTCCCGCGAGCCTTTTTAGTACGTTTTAGCGTGTTTTAGCGTCTTTTTCCGCTCGCAGCGTCCCGCACGCGCACGCGGGCCAGTCGAGCTTGGTGTCCCCGTGTTCCCTTTGTCCATACCTTTGCAACGAGCTAACCCCCATGATTGTGGGTCTTTCCTAGCGGGAGCTGCGTGCTTATTTCCCCCTAAACGTGCATATGCTGAACACAGGCCTTAAATAGCGTAGTTCCTCGCTGGAACGTGCGATCTGGCTGGCGGTGGGCTTGTTTTTTACGGCGGCTTATGGATCAGCGGGACATGGGTGAAATCTCCCCGGAAAACATGCTCCAAGGGCCCGCAGAGCCATTTGAAATCTTGGGGCGCTCGCACCTCCGCGCACGGTCTCTTTTCCCCATCAATCTCTCCATTTCCTCGCTCTGCTGGTCCATATCTATGCAATAAAACCTCCCCCATCATTCTGGGACCTTTAAAAAGTTAGGTCCTCGCAGGAACATGGTACTTGGCTGGGGGTTGTCTTGTTATTTAAGTTGGCCTATGAAGCAGATGGGATTTTCTGCTGTGGCCTCACTTAAATCAAAGTACAGATCTAGGCTCAATATTGAAAATGATTTAAGAGTGGCATTATCAAGCTTACAACCCCGTTTTGAAAAGTTGTGCAGTGTAAAACAGTCTCATTGCAGTCACTGATACAGTTGACAAGATTTCAGTTCTTACATAGTGACTTGCCCATATTTCTAGCCAAGTATCTGCATGTGTTATTTTTGGTTGAACTTTATCATCTTGGAAACAAAGTGATTATAATTTAATTTATTTTTTCTCTATTTTAAAAATAGTACGGACTGATGGAGGAATGTAGTGAAGAATGTCACAAAAAGTTTGAATTGCTTATCAGAAATTCCTGAAAGTGATGTGAAGTTATTGTTCATGTACATGTTATTTAAGTACACAAGTTAAACTTGGCAAAGGTATTGCACTGTTTTTTGTAAGAAGCTCACAGACATGTAGCAAAGTAGTGACACATTACATAAAAAGTTGTTTTAATTGCTTATCAGAGTGGGGCATGACAGAAAAAGTTTGAGAACCACTGCTCTAACCTTATCAATTATTCATAGAATAAATAAACAGTGGGACAGCGTGAACTCAGGCGCACTTTCAATGAACAATTTGTGGTTTAAGTAGCCTACAACACAATCTGTCCTAACAAAGATCAGAGACTACTGGTAATCAATTGAGTTAAAAACCCGAAAAATGCACATTCACCCACACCAATATTAATACAGTGGAGTTATTTTTTTCATTTCATTTAGCAGACGCTCTTATCCAGAGCGACTCCCCCAGGCAAGTAGGGTGAAGTGGCTTGCCCAAGGACACAACGTCATTTGTTACGGGCTGAATCGAACCAGCAACCTTCTGATTACTAGCCTGATTACCTAACCGCTCAGCCACCTGACTCCCAAACTGCCCAATACAACAATATAGCCGGAAACATAACTATGGAGTTAGTCTGTGGATCACAAAGGATTTACAACATTTCTGTTTTAGCCCTGATAAATTGAAATCAGAACTGGTAGAGTTGCTCTATGGTGTTATTTCCACTGGGGGGCGTCATTAGCTAATTGTTTTCTTGTATTGCATAGAAAAGAAGACAATACAGTAGCCTAGTGTAGAGACAGACACAATTGGATTTCAAAAATGTTTCGTCACAACTGAACAACATGTTTTTGAACCATTAAGGCTACTAGGCATTTCAACTGCTCTGAGATTGTAATTTAACACTGCTCATAACAGTATTTCTATATCACAGGACACACAGTCAACAGCCATGGCCCTCAGAAGATCCAACACAGCATTTGCGTTGGGAATTGTTCCGTACCCTGAGTGCAACCAGCCTCTCTGTGAATGTCTTTGACATTTGTGAAGTGAAGTGTCTAGTACAAATGTTTTAATATAAATGCTTCATAAGCGTGAGACGAGAATCTAACCACTGATCATTCATAATAAGGCATTTGGTTTTACTACTAAATTACATTAGTAGTAGTTATTGGAATGATTACGTCATAATGGGTATGTCAAAGGTAATAGCCTATTATAAATGAAAAGACAACATCTTGCGTCACCAGAAGTTATTTCACCTCAATCATGTTAATGACCAATGTGTCGTTCCGTTGAATAATTAGCTGCAAGAGAAGAAGAAAACACAACGAAAACACAACAAATTTGCCTATTTAATGTTAAAAAAAGTAGATTTTCCTTTGAGATAACTCTTCTTTCCGAAATGAACGTTGAAATGAAGGTCAAAATCCAGGTAAATACAGCAAAATTTGGCAGTCCAGAATAAAATGAAAATAATTTGTTTTTCTTCTTCTTGTCCATGTCTTCATCACTGTCTGTGACAATGAAGGTCTCTGAAGAAATAGACAAGTTTGATACCTTCTCTTTGAAAAAGTCTCTCTCCAATCGCAGACTGTTGACCTCTTGCTGTAGACTTTGACATGTTTCTCTCAACTGCATATTCATCAACCCAACCTTCATTTTCCGGAGTCATCTCTGACCTAGGCTCAGATGCAGCAGCATAAAAATCCAGGAGCCTTCTTCTCACTGCTCGTTTGTACCGACCCTGTGTGTCTGCTGCTCTCTTAGAAGATGTTTTTGGACTGGAGTTGGCCAACTCAGGTCCCAGGTGTTGTGAACTTGTGATGGAGCAAAATCAGGGTGGTCAGTATCAGGGTTTGGCCGACCTGCATTATAAAAAAAGATTAAGTTACCATATCAAAGCCAAGCCAGATCATGCCACTATATGTGGTTTGTTTATGTTGAGTTATGTGTTCTCATCTGTTGTTATTTGTATATTACGGTGGCCCTGAACTGCAAATGACACCCACTAACATGAAAGCATCCCCCAAATTAAAACATTTTCATATTTTCCCCCTTTGTATTGGGGGAGCTGAGCACGTCATCCTATTTGGGGGGAGTTGACTCGTGTTCGGGGAAGGTTGACTCGTATTCGGGGGGAGTGTTTTCATTTGGGGGATGCTTTCATGTTAGTGGGTGTCATTTGTACTTCTGGGCCAACGTAGTACGGTGGCCCTGAAGTGCAAAACACGTACACCCCCTAATATGAGTGCATCCCCCAAATGAAAACACTCCCCCCAAATAGGAGTCAACTCCCCCCAAAAAGGATGACTTGCTCACCTCCCCCCAATACAAAGACACACTCCTCCAAATGGAAAACGATATTACATTCATTAAAAAACACATTACATTATCTCAAACCGGAAATGGTTGGTACACTTTTGTCGCTGAATGGATGCAGTAACTAACAGGGAATAAGAAAGGATCGACAGAAGTACGAAATGCAATAGCCTGACAGAGTTACGTGCACCAGGACAGTTGTTTAGCTATCGAAGCAAGTACTAATGCAAAAGTATAAATTGAAGGGGCACTGTTTCGACAGCTCCGTAGGGCTGCGCTCCAATACCGCCATCTAAAGGTTCAAAGTGTAAATGACAAGTGCAGTTCCTCACAGTTAACCACCAGATAGCGATGGTAAAGCGCAGCCCTATTGAACGGGTTTTTAAGGGGCACTGTTTCGACAGCGCCATTGGACTCCGCGTCAATACCATACAGTAGTTAAGTAATAAGGTACGAAAAACAGTATCTTATCGTCAACAAAGTAGCCTACGTGTTCAAGGGTGTTGTTAGTCTACGTGTTCCGGCAAACCCCGGAATTATTGA
This sequence comes from Mallotus villosus, assembly GCA_903064625.1. Taxonomy (NCBI): domain Eukaryota; kingdom Metazoa; phylum Chordata; class Actinopteri; order Osmeriformes; family Salangidae; genus Mallotus; species Mallotus villosus. The sequence continues at coordinate 20,648 of CAEFZP010001896.1, read as the reverse complement.
TGATAAAGTACTGCCTCTCGTACCTTATTGCCTTTATATTACGGTTACCAGAGACATTATAAGTAGTAAATAAATAGTAAGCTGCCTTTCAGCACACTTATATAGCCAACAAACGTTGTGTATCGCATTGCAGTAGCCGAGAGAAAATAGTCCCTGTAAATAGTGGCTGTTGCTATGCAACGGACAAACAGCATTGTGAACTTCCTGTTAGCCGAGCTAGATCTCGCACCATCTCATTCATTCACATTGCTCATTTTATACAAGTTGCCTTTAAAATAACAATACCATTATATATTTTGCGATGATTGACTAATTCATACTTTGATTCATTGCATATTAATGTTACCAATGAAGCTAATACATTACAGCGCTATGTAAGCAGTTTTTAAAGGGGTACTATTAAAATGCCACCATTGGGTTGCGCCAAAATCACGCTATCTAGTGGCTTAAAGTGAGAATTACAAGTGCAGTTCCTCACAGTAAACCACCAGATGGCGATAGTAAAGCGTAGCCCTATGGAACGGGGTTTTAAGGGGCACTGTTTCGACAGCGCAAATTCAGAGAGTCATGTAGTAGCACTATTTATTTTAATCATGGACATTCCTATGAAATAATCATAGTTAGATATGCTGTTAACGTTTCACAACATTAAAATAAGTATGCGCAGAAGTCCGAAATGCCATAATAAAAGAGTTACGTGAGATAGGCCTACATAAAGTTCACAAAACACAAACACACCTAACTAACGACCAGAACCCGAAACATCTTTTCCAATGGCTCTGCTACCAACGCACGAATATACCCTGGATTTACATGACATTGATTTGATCCAAACAGATAAACAGTTTCCCAGACAGATTATGCTCCAAGCGTGTCAACCGGATGCCAAAGTTACTTTAACTGTCTAGCCGAGCGCCCTGCCAAATCTCTTTTATTAACTGTGTTAAGTGTAAAGAGTTCTATCAATAGTTCATTAGATGATTTGTTCAGGACATTTGTAGTTAAATAAAAATTATCCTGAAGGATTCATGATTGCCATCATTTTAGAATCATGATATGTTCATCAATAATTAAAGATAGCAAATATTTTTTTTTGGGCGACATCAAAATGTATCAATAGAGTTTGATACGTTGGTAAAGTGGAGATAACCTTCAGATTTAACGTTATCAGGGAGAAATGTTGTCCTTGATCACGTGTAGTTTTCGACCTTTAAACTAATCTCAACCAAACTATACACTGTCGTCACACTGATCCCTAACATTGATTGGACGCAGCAACTACGCGCTTTCTATTCGACTCGAGATTGGCCAGACATCTCATGCTCCTGCTAGTGGGTTACTCTGCCCCTTCAGCGTGTGTTAACGGTGTAAGTGAAGATGGCGAGCTGGTGTGTACGAGCTGTCAGACAAAGCTACTCGGTTGTAGCATCTCCCTCACTAATAAGGTATGCTATTATATATTTGGAATTGAGACGTTAGTATCTATACTGTCCTCCATGTCATCACTTAGTTTTTCAAAGATGGTGAGCGATCTGACTTATCTAGTTGCATCAGCCTTGGCTTTGAAGCTAGGCTTGCTAGCTAGCTGACATAAGTCATTGAGACCGTGTTGCCGATGCTTGTTTCGTAATGCCTGCTTTGACAGTGGCATCGAGTGTTGACATTCAGGTGGATTAATCTCAACCATATTCGATATAATCCACTTGTTTAGCAAATAAATAATTTGATTACTCTCTGACAACCATGTGCCTCTGATTCGTGTACTACTACTAGTGTACTATTACTAGCCTAACAAGCTCACCTTTCTGGTTCAAATCACCCTCGGTTCTGAGGTTTGAATAAATTGACGTTACATAAGTCAAGTGTTGCCTTTAGGCCAGAGGTCTTCAACCGTGGTCCTCAGGGACCCCTGTCCTGCACGTTTTAGATGTTTCCCTGCTCCAACACACCTGATTCAAATGAATGGTCGTTAACAGGCTTCTGCATAACTAGATAACGACCCATTCATTTGAGTCAGGTGTGAATCACCTCTGCATTAGGCTTAATGGGCTAAATGAACTTTAACACGCTTAACGTATTGACATTTTATTGGGTATTAAGACATATTTTTAAAGCCGTTGGTTGCTGAATTAGTTTACTAACGATGGCTAGAGTTAGTAGCCTATCCTACTTTGCCATACACATATCGAAGTTATCAAATAGATCTGCATCTCACTAAGGACCATCTCATGTGACTTGACCTCGCTTTCAGAGCGTCTTCGGCGCGGCTGTTATGCACGGCGGCCCGACAGAAGAACAGCAACGGGTCAGAGGAGGATGCCGGGAGCCAAAAGCCGGAGCAGAGCGCGTCAGAGAAGGCCTTGGCTGAGGAGAAGAGCCAGCTGGAGGAACAGCTAAAGGAGGTCACGGTGAGGGAGGATACAATGGTGTGACCGCTTTTTCTGGCTAGGTTTTTCCGAAGATTTCCGACTGTTAAGATAGACAAGTGCATTGAGGTTGGCACAGCCATCCAATGAGAAAGGCTTTCTTTTCAGCTGTGTCCTTATGTTTCTACATATGTTCTCCTTAACTAACAGTGGTATCTCTGTCTCCAGGATAAGTACAAGCGAGCGCTAGCAGATACAGAGAATCTCAGGACGAGGAGTCAGAAGATGGTGGAGGATGCAAAACTATATGGTGAGCTCAGAGTTGCTGGTAGAGGAGCACAAAGAAACAGGGATTCAAATCACGCTCTGAAACAAACTGTTTCTGCACTCTAACCAGGAATCCAAGGGTTTTGTAAAGACCTGTTGGAGGTGGCAGACATCTTGGAGAAGGCTACGGAGAGTGTTCCCAAGGAGGAGGTGAACGCTCAGAACCCCCACCTGAAGAATCTGTACGACGGGCTGGTGATGACAGACGGTCAGATGCAGAAGGTCTTCACCAAGCACGGCCTGGTCAAGATCAACCCCGAAGGGAAGAAGTTTGATCCCTACGAGCACGAGGCCCTCTTCCACGCCCCCGTCAATGGCAAGGAGCCTGGCACCGTTGCCGTGGTTACCAAGGTGGGCTACAAGATCCATGGCCGCACCCTGCGGCCAGCGTTGGTGGGCGTGGCCAAAGGACCTTAAGAGAAGTTGATTCGGGGTTTTGAAGAATACAACATTGTTTGTTGTTAATTTGTGGTTCCCTGGGCAAAGGATAATCTTTGGTACAACAGGCTAGTCATAGCCCCCCAAGTTACTCCCCTCCCAGGTTACCCCCACAGCCTCCCTGACATCCATCCCATACACAGGTGCCTCTAAAAGGCAGGAATCCAACACGAATGACAGGCTGTTTTTGACCATGTTTTTTTTGTTCTGTTTTTAAACCGAAGCCACAATCGAATGGCAGTAGAGAACAGAGCTGGTTGTAAGTAATTTCATCATCGATGTCAGATTCCAGCTTCTTCTTTTTTTGCCAGTCTATGTGCTGTTTCTTATATTATGTAATGGGGAAATGTAATGGAACTATTTGATTTGATACCATTACTGTTCTCATAGGAGAACCACAGAAATTGACTTGGGTCTTTATATTCTGAGCAGTCAGTCCCCTCTAATATTCACATATGAGTGTAGGGAGACAGATAAAATGGGGGAGTGTTCACCAATTCACAGAGCTGATGCTTTAAAGAAATAGTGTGAAATGTTTGACCGATCCTTATTTTGTTCTTCTCAGTCACTGCACATTATAGTAGAGTATATGGTTCTCAAAATGTATCTAAAATAAAAGAATCACAGATATAGTTCCTGCAGTAAACCTTCCCTCTCTGCCATGTCCGGGGTTGAAAGGTGTGTTGGGATTTTGATACCACAATGTGGACGAATTAAGGAGTCCAATTAAGGGTCGCAGCATCTTAATAAATATATCAACTGTGACGACTAGTGGTCTTGGTCTGTTTCATATTACTGTTGTACATCTTGACACATCCACTAACGATGTGACTAGAATTAGTGGTGTGTACTTATATTTTTATACGAATATGAAGCACCTTAACTCATCACATGCAGATAAATATGATCTGGAGGCTTGAAATTAAAAAGTATAGCACTTTATTACAGAACATTAATTCACACTCCATGTCTTGTGCAACTACAAAATGGGAAAACAATAAGCCTTTCAACAGTTTTGACGACCCACTTCTTAACATGGTTTGATTCCTAAGCATACGGCTGATGTACATGAACAGCTTAACAACATGCTGCTTTTTGAGAGAACACCCAAGGCTTTTAGAATGCTTCTTGCTAGTCTTTCAATGCTTTTATTACAAAAGTAAAAAAAAATGTTCTTGAAATAAAATACTGTACATTTCACAGGTCAGTATTTATATGTTCCTTTTGATTTATCTTACAAAAAGTATTTACATTTGGTAAAATATTTTAAGCAATATTTCCCACTGAAATAAAATATAGAAATTCCCCTTCCCCATGTAAAAGTAAAATCTAAAAACATGTTGAATTTAGATATTTTGTCAGTTACACACCATTTGCAAGCCATTTTCAAAACACTTGTAAAACACATGCAAACAAAAACACAAACACACATTCCAGTATGTTGACAGTTTAGAACTAAAGACAATTAGACAAATAACCTGAAAATATAGCTGGATATCTGAAGTGAACAGAAATGAATAACACAGACAAGCAAACCGCAAACTAGAGATCACTTCTGCATTAAAAAGTCAAGAATGCGCTATGTAGAACTAACTATTAATGGAAAGCAAAAGCTTAACTTTGAGAGTGTAGAACTCTTCAGTCATCAGGTCTGTGCCATGCAGGTGGTGAAGTAGTTTGGCACAAGATGGCATACCCTGAATAGTACAACACAAGCATGCAAGCCATTCTTCAGAAAAAGTATGTATGAGAAATGATAGACTTTGGGTCAAATAATCAAAGGAGAGAAGATCATTGTTTATTTCCGAATCAGTCTAGTTATTGTAGACAGAAGAACACCAACAGATGTAATAGGAGCTGGCAGTCAATTTACTGGGCTGCTCTAACATAATCTAGGCCACACTAACCCTAACCCCTCAACCCCTTCACCATGGAGTATTTCCCAGAGGGACTAATATTGTCAGCCTTCAAAACATTAGTTTTATATTTTGCCTTTCTCAAAACTCTAGGGCTTTCTGTTTGAGAAAGATAAACCACTGGACCAAGGTGTTTTCTGACGAACCAACTCACAAGAGACAAATGATTGGACCAAGGTCTCTTCTATAACATGAAGGAATGGGACTGTTAGGACGTGACCCGTCACTGTAAATGAAACCCTCTTAATTGTGAAGAAGCATGACTCGTAAAGACTGCAGCCATTAATAAAGTGAAGGCCTAAGAACACACTGTTACTTCCATCCTCTCTTTCTTGGCCCATGTCCCAGTTCCGTGCCCTCGCTCCTCCCTGTCAACAGACGCCCATTCAAGAACTTCAATTTACATTTAAACGGACCTCCTCACTGATGCAGTCACAGAGAGCCCTCAGTGGAGGAAAGTGAGAAAGAATCAGAAGAGCTGCCACTATGGTCTGCACAGCAACAAGACTTGTTCTGCTTGTAAAATAAATAAGGAGATCTACGCTCGACTGTAAATAAGGCAGTTTCGGACAAGAGTTGAATTAGAGGTAGCATTCTTATTTTTGATGTTCCAAAAAGAATGAAACATTTGGTTGTCTAATATTTGTACCTGCTTTTAAGGTATTTTGCGTTCACTATCAGCACAAGATCAAGGTCACCACACCTCAAATTGTTTCCATTCAACCAACCCACATACACATCCTAGTTTTCAAACAGATGTTTATAGGTGCTGTCTGTACATCAAGGACACAAAGGTTATCAGGAGAACCTGACTACACCTATGGTTTGCCATTAGTATGATGACATTTCTGCTGAACCCCTCTACACTGTCAGTCTGCCCTTTCCTCCAAGAAACACTCATTTCTCATTGAAATGCCATATAATACAGCCAACTAACTGATACTGTGTTAATGAACATGCAACAACAAAAACGATTTTAAAAACTTGACAGAAAGATAGTAGGTCGTTGACAATTCAAATAGCTAACAAAAACACCACTCATACGACAAGCAAACTTAACCAAACAGGAGGCAGCAGGCAATAACAGAACAGTCATTCCCAGCACGTTCCTTCAACAACTAACATTTGTTCAAGCAGACCAATGCTGTTTTGAAATAACACTGAAACCAAAAGGCAGGTAAATGTACTGTAACCTCTAGTAGGAGTTAGAAAACAGTCAAATAGACATGCTTGTTTGGCGAGGAGGAAACATTTCAGATTGGCATCTAGGATTCATCTCCATGTAAACGAGAGAGCATCTCTTTTGCTTTCTACAGGGAAAGGTTAATGATGGAGAACATAATCAAGTTGAGCAAACGGGAAGTGAATGGGAGACTCATAGGTAGTTTGTTTACATCCTATGTGTCATGAAAATAGCACAGTTAAACTAGTCCTTGCCATATTTCCAGCTGTATGTACTGTACAGGTATGGGGACTGAACTGGACAAAAAAGTGGTGGGCTGATAGCTGCCAAATACTGATCCGTGAGCTTAGTCTTCAACTCTTCATGAAACAAGCCCTCTCCTTCAGGAACAGTGATTGTATTGCTGTTTAGAATCTACTCAAAAGACAGCTTTCAGAAACCTGTAAGTAGAGCTTGTATGCATTAAAACACAGTGTCATTTTTGTTTGTCGAGTGTCTCTTATCTTAAGCTGAAACACTGTACTGCCATCCTTGGCCATACAAATATAACTATACTATGGACTCTTACGATTCAAATGCAAAAATAGAGCCTACATTTGTTCCGTCACTCTTGTAAAGGGTATTCAAAAAACTTTAGTCAGGGGAAATCAATATTTTCTTTTAAATATACATATGCACAAAAAACGTTCTGTGAAGGACGTTGGACAAGATTAGATTAAAAGGCAATAGAATCGGGTAGTTTGGTCCGCCTGGAAAAAAACGCCACACGGTAACCAATCACAGAACAAGAGTTAATGTCAGTGGATTGTTATGATGTATCCCGAGATATCCAGCCACTCTCCGTGAGGAAGCTGAGGATGCGTTTCTTGAGGACCTTGTCGAGGTAGCTGGGCAGCCGGCTCTTAGAGGGGATGCCCTGGCGTTTCTGGAGGTGGTCTTTGATGATGATAGTCTTTACGGTCAGGTAGCGCGTGGGGCTGAGGTTGAGCGAGTTACAAAGTACCTTCTCCCGGTCTGACAGCAGCTCGAAGCCCGGAAGATTCTCAATGGCCGCAAACTCGCCATCTTTGCCTTCCTCCTTAATGCTGCCGCCCACGCCTCCTGCTCCGCCACCTCCTCCTCCGAGCGCCCCCAGCCCCCCTCCCAGCCCGGCCCCCAGCGCCGAGCCCCGCACTGGCCCCCCCCGCCTCGCTTGGAAGTGGTCACGCTCTTGTTCTCCTTGCGCTTCTCCCGTTTGTGGCGCGAAGCTTCGTATTCTGTGGACTCCTCCAGACGCGCGATGCCGTTGCGGCGGTAGCGCTGCAGCTCGCGGACCTTCGCCCGCAGCACGCGCTCCTTGTGCATGTTGTCGAAGAAGTCTTCGAACTCTCGCTGGGCCATGAACTGACACAGTGCTCGCAGGCGTACGCGCTGCTCCTTCTCCTCCTTGGTGATCTTGCGCTTGGGCGTGTTCGGCACCGCCCCTGACCCTGCCGTTACCACGGGAACCGTGGAGGCCGCCGTGCCACCCACAGTCCCCACGGCTCCCACGACCGCTCCTGCACCGCCTACAACCCCCATAATCCCTGGCTTGTCCTTCTCCTTTTCCTTCTTGTCGCGGCCCAGGAAGACGGGCACAAGGTTGTAGTCCCGAGCGATGTTCTTGCGGCGCTGTCTCTCCCGGAGCTTGCGGACATACATGTCGACGTGGGCACGCTTCATCTCGATCTCGACGTCTTCGTCGTCGTAATTCACCGACAGCCCACTGATCAGCTTCTCAGCCTCCTGGTCGTACTCGATCTCGTAGTCGTCACGGAGGGGCATGTAACCCAGCTGCTGCTGCTCGGCCAGAGTGACGTCCAGGGGGGGCAGCGGGGTGGTGAGGCTGGGAGACAGGGGCCCACCGCTGGGACAGGTGTGGTCCGTCACCCGGTTGGGGATGCTGTCTGGGATGCAGGCTTTGCCGAGGTTACCGTGGATGTACATGTTGACATAGTGGTCCATTACTTCCTGGGGTGTCCGGGACGCCACCACGTTGGTCGCCATATCCTCCTGGATAGAAATACACATACACCAAAATGTTGGAAGGGACCTAACATACAACAACACAGTTAGGCTACATGCTACACCGTCAATGAAACGTTGAGTGGGTTAGGCCCTTATATTATTGCATGAATAAATATTTAACTTCACATTTTATTTTGCATTCATTGCACGCATAATTATAATAGCTAAGCTTCCTTGCTGTCTTAAATGCAGCAAGCGGGCAGTTCTGATATCGATGTTATCAACTCTTGCAAACTCAACTGGGACGGTAGGCTAGTCCTGTTAGTTTGTAAAGTTGCAGCCCCGTTTCGTTTCCGGGTTCATTATGCAACGTTTTAGGAAGGAAACTTTAGCGTATCTACAATAATAGCACACACTTTGCATTTGTAGGTTTTAAGATATCGGTAAAAGTGAAATACCCAGTTTCCAAATCCATATTGCTCGATCGCATCGAGTAGCGACTGCTCTTCCCTGCTAGTCCATCCTCCCTCCGCTTCGGGACCCCAAAGGGGAAAGCGCCCGCCGTCGACATGCTGATAACTGTGCCATCGCCGATGATTACCAATTTCTGCACCCGCTGAGAAGCACTCCGGACATAATTCGATGTCCGGACAGTCATTGCATCGAAGCCGCAGATTTGTAACATCTGCAAGACAGTTCACACAGTACTTCTTCCCTAGATCGGCCATGTTGCTGAATCCTGGTTGTTGTTGGAAGCAGCACAGCCGCTGGAGGGGGGCATGCGTACTGGTGTATCTCCGGTCAGAGTACTGCGTCTCATTAATATTAATGAGACATTCGCAACCGGCTGTGATTGGCTTACACACCAGTTTCCAGGACAACTCATAACACCGATGGTTTCATTGACGAACATTATAGACTGTTTCGAAGTTAGCCGTAGATTTTCGTCACCGTGTTTTATTATTGAAAATACAAAAAATATCAAGAATGTAATGAGAGGCTTTACATATAGTGTTCAATAGGACTAGATTTGCTCATTTAGAGTGACTCATTTAAAATTCGAAAAGCTTAGATAACAAGCAGTTCCATGGATGAACTGCCAGAGCAAAGTGAAAGTGACCTAAGCCTTGGAGTTGAAAACACAGACTTGAATAATGACGAGCCAGTCCAGGAAACACAAGCTAATGAGACATCAGAAAAAGGCCAGTCGCCTTCTCCTAATGCCAGTTCTGAAAATGCAGAAGGTGAAGCCCTGGATCAGAACACAGGAGAGGCTGATGAAGCCACGTCAACGGAGGCCCTGGCTGAGACAGACGTGGCAGGAGGAGACACACCTGAGCCCGGAGAGGACGCCGGAGACGAGGCGCCCACGGTAACCGACCAGCCCACAAGCGCGGCGTTCGACGAGGGCGACAGCCCAGAGGCGACAGACCTCAACGGGGAACCCCTCTCCCGCGACGGGAGCGTCATCCTTGAGGTGGAGCAAGACGACAACAGCGACCACAGCCCTGTCCGGCTGGAACTAGGGACGCCGAAGAGCGGGAGCTGCAGCCCGGAGCCGCAAAGTGAGAAGATAGAAGAGCGGCCCCCTCCGGCGGAGGAAGCAGGCCTGAAGATCAACTACAAGGAGCACGTGAACCTTCTCCACGAGCTCCAGACGGAGAACGAGAAGCTGAGCCAGCTGGACAGCCAGCTGCAGATGAAGCTGGTGGAGTACATCCGGAAGAAGACCGGGGACGATACGCAGAAGGAGAAGGCTGCGTTGGACCAGGAGCAGCGTTACCAGAAGTACATGGCCATGATGGCAGACCTCAAGTTGCAGCACCAGCGTGACTCTGAGGCGGGGCGGTTGCAGGCGGAGGACTTGAGGCTGCAGGTCCAAGAAAAGCTGAGTCAGGTTAGAATGGATTTGACCTTGAGACAACTGGATTTGTGAGATTAACTGCCAATCGAGAATCCCTTATGCCAAGCCCCACGTTATTAATTGGTGGCCGAACCACAGTGGTTTGGAACAATCAATGGCCTATGGGTGTGGATGAAGTAGGTCTATCACCTGTGATTGTCACGGTAATAGACAGATGGTTCATACAATCATCTGCTGTATTTTTGTGTATTTAAGTGCCTGCCCCTTTCCAAACAGTTTCCAAGGACAACTTCCCAGATGGTTCAGTGTAACAGACTGGCGATGTCAGGTTAGAATGGATTAAAGGGAAGAGAGCATGAGGCAAACTACAGGTCTAGTTACTAGGTTTTAATTTAAAGACAGGCTTAGACTATCCCTGCGGGTGTTATAGCCTTTGTGTTGCCTTTTTTTAGTTCCCACTTGACTCATCTTTGGGTACTTCAGCAAGGCACAATAGCAGGTGTTCATTAATAACAGAAGGAATATTTCATCACCGTTGTCGTTTGCAGGTGGAGAGCGAGTGGCAGAGCGTCATGGTGTTGAAGCGCGACGTCGCCGTGGCGGCCCTGAGCCGGCGTCTGGGGAAGCAGGCGGCGCAGGCGGAGGTGGAGCAGATCCAGGCGGCGGAGCAGCGGCGGGAGAACGAGCTGGTGCGCGTGCGCCTGGAGAACATCAAGCTGAAGAACAAGACCAAGAAGTACGAGGCCACGCTGCGCGCCAAGGAGGAGCTGGCCGAAGGGCTCCACCTCATCGACTTTGAGCAGCTGAAGATCGAGAACCAGACGTACAACGAGAAGATCGAGGAGCGCAACGAGGAGCTGCTGAAGCTGCGCAAGAAGATCACCAACACGGTGCAGGTATGTGTTGGTGATCTTCTAACTGGTTGAAGATTTAATTTGGGAAAGCCAGGTTTGATACCTTAGACGAGTGGTTGCAATGGAGTCTTTGAGCAAGGCTAATATGTACTGTGTCACCAACAAATATTGTCTTCTCAATTTGTCATTTTGACACTACTCTTCACTACTCTAATACTCTCTATTCTATGTCCTTGTGGTTTTTGACTCTTCTCTATGCTGTGCTCAACTGTCCCACTGGTTCCACCAGGTTCTGACCCATGTGAAGGAGAAGCTCCAGTTCGTCCAGACGGAGAACCTGTCCAAGCGGGCCCAGCAGGCTGATGTGGAGGCAGTGTTGGCCTGCAGGCGGGACGTGCTCACCAGGACCAAGCAGGCCCGCGACGGCCTCCGCACGGACAACCTGCGGCTGCGGCAGCGCAGCGGCCTGCTGGGGAACGAGACCCTCCTGAGGGACTTTGAGGAGAAGGTGGACGCCTCCGACGGCCTGGAGGAGAGGCTGGAGAGGCTGAAGCGCCGGCACGCCGAGCTCATCCTGAAGTGTGTCGGAGTCAAGAAGAAGCTGGAGCAGACCAAGCCCCAGTCACAGTGAGGAGAGCACTGTGAACACACACACACACTAAAACACACAGGTACACACACAGGAACACACACAGGTACACACACACACACAGGTACACACCCACACGTAGGAGTACACAAACATAGGTAAACACACTCACACTTAGGAACACACACACAGGAGCACACACTCACATAGGTATACACACATATATAAACACACACACACAGGAATACACACACACACATATAGACCTATACACACACAGGAACACACACACACATAGCACACAAATCGCTCATGCATTACTATACAGGCACATCAGAAAAAAACGACATTGTATATAAATACACTATAAGTAATTTAAAAAATAATTTTATACATGAAAGTGTTGATGAAAGCTTTTATTTGTTCTGGTTTGCATTATACAAATACATTAGTTACAATAAATGCTTGCTGAAAGTTAAATGAGACTTCTCTTTAATAAGCAACAGATGGTGATGTTGTATATAAAAACACATGGGATCAACGAAGTGTTGGTTACTTGCTCACGGGGACTGGATGTAAAAGCCCTAGAATCCTCTCCAGTGCGCTGCCCACCCAATGTTCAGTATGATCCACACAAACACGCCTCCTATCCACAAGGGTTACAATGATCAATAAAGGAAAAAACAAGCCTTCATTATCAAACATCAAATATGAATTAGCACCTGTGTGAGCACGCTATGCACTATGAACTACATAATAATATACACTAAATATGTTTATTCCCTTTTAAATACATCAATGTAGTTTTGAGCTCTATCAAAACATGTTAAGGGGCAGAAGAAGAAAAAAATATAAGTGTGCCATGTGTGTTTTAGTGGTGGTAAAAGGAGCAGGAACTTACAGAAGCTGAACAGGGCAGGATTTGGAGGGAATCAACTTAATGTGTTGTATTCTGTCAGGATCCGCAGGGTCAGGCAGTGTTGGCATTCAGTTTCTGAAATTATCTTTGAACTTCTGGAAACCAGAATGATGGTGAGTTATTGTCCCACACATATCTCCAAATGTTGTTTCACTATTATCCATCCACCTCGACTTAGATTATGTACTATAGGAACAGTTATGAGTATGTAGGGCAGTACTTTTAGGGTGGTTCAAGATTCACACTGCTTTGAATTTTCTGACAGACAAGAAGTCCCTGTCAGTGTAATGCAAATTCAATTTGCATACCAATACTCATTTGGTTAGTTACTAGGGAAGTGCACCTGTACTTTTATCAATGTACTGTGATCTATGTTGTTAACATAGAAAAGGTTTCCTGAGCTTGAATCATGGACTGACCAATAAGGCTGTTATTTAACATTTGTCTTGATAAAAAGTGTGTGTGGGGGAGAGCAGATTTGGTGTTGTCAAATTGTGTCTATAATGAAACCTATGCCCCTGCTAGATATACTTTATTTTCCATTTATTTGGCACCAGTTGTCTTGAAATATAAATATATATTGTTAAAAGCTAGCTAACTTGAAGGAAGTAAAGTGGAACCTACAGGTATGATGGTATCGCAGGTAAATCTATCAACTCTGCCACTTCTTTGTACAGGCATGTAGGCCTTACCAAAAAGAGGCACTGTGAAATCTCATCCACTTTTGAAGCATTATTAGAATTTGTTTCTGAACAACAAAGAATTTCAATTAATCATTTGAATTACGGTGGCATTATCATTTAGTTTTGTCGCCTCTTTCCTCAACATTACAACTGGAGTCATAAAAACATTCTAGAATCAGATGGAACTCCTGTTAGCCTCAATGCTATATACATAGTTCAGTGTGACTATGTAGTTCAATTTAACATTCATAGCACACCACATTATGTTATTTTGTACTAAGACAGAAAGCAGGAAAGTGCCAACCGTTGTTATCCATTGGTGAAACATGAACAATATTTCAATAGTTTGTGTCTCGGGGGGGTCTTCTATGCTAACCACTTGCTTGGTGTCTGGTTCATGCGTTGGTGTCTGGTTCATGCTCGCCGGGCTCCCAGCATGCGCAACCCGCCCTCTCCAGAGGATTCAGAACGCAGCGGCCCGTCTGGTCTTCAACCTACCCAGACGCTCCCATGTTACCCCGCTCCTCGTCTCCCTTCACTGGCTGCCCGTCACGGCCCGTATCAGATTCAAGACCCTGGTACTGACCTTCCGAGCGGTGAATGGGACTGCACCCGACTACATCAAGTCTCTCCTCCAGCCCTACACCCCCTCCCGCCACCTTCGGTCCTCCTCTGACAACCGTCTGGTGGTCCCACCGCTCAAGACCGCCCGGTCCCAACACAAGCTCTTCCCCTGTCTGGCCCCCCAGTGGTGGAATCAACTCCCCACCTCCATCAGAGACACTGACTGTCTCCCCACCTTCAAGAATAGGCTCAAGACACACTTGTTCCGGGAATACAACGGTACCTAGGAAAGATCTGCTGGACATGATGTTAGTTTCTTCCAGGATCACAACGACTCTGACTTAGAGAGCCGCTGCTCTTGTTGGTTAGCTGTAACTGATTAAAATTATTGTACTCGCTGTGAGGTAGTTTACTGTTGTTTGCTCGTCCACAGGTGCACTTTTAGATTCATGTTGTCCAATTGTAACTTGTTTAACTTCATGCTCTTATGATTTTTCCCTTTGGCACTTATTTTATTTTTTTTCTTTCACAATGTATGATTCATGTTTGACTACTTGCAATGTTGGGGATATCTCGTTGTTATGATCAGTGACCTATGCACTTTTGTAAAGCTCTCTCTTGGAAGTCGCTTTGGATAAAAGCGTCTGCTAAATGAATAAATGTAAATGTAATGTAAATCCATCAGAGATCTTTAGGCAAAACTCTCTGAACATGACGGTCTCCTCGTCATGGCTCTCTTTGTCTGCAAGCCCCTCTACATTTATGATACATTAACACAGAATTGGTTTTCAAACACAGTCTATGGAAAACTGTGTGACAATATGATCAAATCTGTTTCGCAGCAGCCAGAAAAATAATTTGCCTAAACAAAGGCAAATTTGTTTAGGCAAACAAAAACAAATATTACATAATATACGTTTGCCCTGAGAGAAAAGATCAACTTACTTAGGAGAGCAAGATAGAACAACAGGAGTGTCACCAAATGTGCCATGTTGGCCTTAAAACACTCTACCTTGTTCGTCACCGACACTGAACAGGTCTAAACTTTACTTGTCTGTCGCTGTGTGTGTGTCTGTGTGTGTGTGCTTGTTTGATTATGCAATTGATGGGTGATCATTTCCTACAAACTTCGAACTAGCTTGGTGTTTCTTAACAAAATAACACGAAATAACTGCTTTTGAGCTTGGGCACTGGTGCATCTTTACATTTTAGTCTCAAGGTCAAAGGGTACAGATGTCCCCGGGCACAAACCCAGGAGATGCCCATGTAAAAGTCCAGGAGGGGGCGATGTTGAGTAAAGTTGTGCACGTCCCCG
Source organism: Mallotus villosus (assembly GCA_903064625.1). NCBI lineage: Eukaryota > Metazoa > Chordata > Actinopteri > Osmeriformes > Salangidae > Mallotus > Mallotus villosus. Next base: position 5,644 of record CAEFZP010001896.1, on the reverse strand, counting down.
CCCCCAACCTAACATCATGCAATGATTGTACCCTGCTGTCAATCTAAGAACCTTTTTATATTAAACCAATATTCAACACAGAAGACATCTTCATGGCATTTCTACAGGTGACTTGAATGAAGGAGCCTGCCTATGTTTACTTAGTTGCTAGGTGCAGCACAGAGAGAGAACTCTGATCTACATCGTATTCAAAAGCAGGGTCATGTGACTTACAATAACTCGGTTTGTGTCCATATAGGGTGAATGCTTCTAGTTTCGTTTCCTGGCAGGTTTCCTTATAGAGTCACCTGAACACACCCTGTCCTACCTGTTTTGCAGCTGTAGTTATCTCATTGTCAGAGAACCGATCAAGCAGGAGGTAAAAACCTTGTATCAAGACGGAAAGTAAGTTTGTTTTCATTGCTGTAATCTGGACAACACAATTAGGAATTTATTCACAACTATCTGTCTGCTTTGGGCTGTGTGTGTGTGTGTGTGTGTGTGTGTGTGTGTGTGTGTGTGTGTGTGTGTGTGTGTGTGTGTGTGTAAAACAGCTGATGCAATGTAGTTTTTAACTCGTTTTCTAGATACTAAGGTGTGGAAAGAGTAGTCTATATATCAACAAACATACATACTCAGTTGCACATCAATTGGTCTGTTTACTATTGTCCATTTTGTCCATAAGTATACATTATGTTAAAATGTTCTTACCATTATTGTTATCTGTTCAACCTAAAAATTATTTGCAGAGGATACACTACTGAATCACAAACCGGAAATAATTTGCTTGGCCATACTGACTGAATACACAATACTTGTTTTACTGAACAGAGCACTTAAGTTAATATTTTGGTTCATGCAATGTTTTGGAGATTAAAGTAAGATTAGATTCATACTTTAATAGCAGACATTTTGAAGGAAAATAAATACTAAAAGGCAGTTTTATTTTATTGCAGGAAGAGCAACCACAAAAGTTTATGTTTTGTAAAGAGACAAAGGTCACTAGGAGGAGGCTACAATTTTCACGGTTTAACATTCATACTTATGTAGTTTGTCTGTTGTCAGTGTAGCTTTAGTGAAATATTTAGCAGCACTACATACCTACCCTACTGTACATCAGAAGAATCTGCATGCTACTGAATTAATCTGTGAATGTCTTTAGACCGAGACCTTTAACCTAAGTATTAATGTCAGAGGCATGTCACCCGACTTACTTGTCATCCATTCTCCCACAGATAACCCATTGAAACGGTCCATGTTTAGGCAATGGATATCAGCCAAGAGTTTTCAGTGGTCCAAAGGACAGATCCTCTTATACGATGCATCATAGACAAAAAAAAGGAAAAGATAAAGAAAAAGTTAAGAGGTCGGAACATAAATGGACTTTACCCCTGCAAGGAGTGGAATGATGATGTAACCCCCTTGATTGCAGCTGTTGCAACTAGCGATGTGGAGGTCTGTTCTTTACTTTTGAATAAGCGTGCTGACCCGAACCGAGTATCATCCAGCGGGTTGACACCTCTGCATTATGCCTCTATGTACAATGCTCCAGTGGAGATAGTAGGAATACTACTCAATGCAAAAGCCGATCCGAATGGTGTTAATGTCAATGGTCTTCCTCCAGAGTATAAACCACTTCATGCAGCTGCAAATAATGACCGAGAGGATATTGGGAAAATGCTCATTGCCGCTGGAGCATTTATGGTAGTAGTGTCAAATAGAGACGTTGTTAATACTAACATGAAAAAAATGATCAATAATTTGGAATCAACTGGTGACCAAAAATTCAAAAAATATATTTCAAAAATAAAACTTCACTGGGACTTGGAAATAGCAATCAATCAAAAAAAGCCAAGTGAGGTTTTTACTCTCTTCGACCAACATTGGCTTGAAGAGAATCCTCAAACACACTTGAATATGATTGATGTTTTATTTTACGCAAGTGACACTGATCACATAGAGATGAAGTACCAACAGAAATGCATGATGTGGCTGAAAGAATCCAACAATATGGACATTTATATTGAAGACGCAATCAAACGTTTTGACAGAATTCCGGAAAACTTAAAATATATTCTTATCACAGTGCTAGATACAGTTTTCCGCACTATGGAAGAGATTCCATATGTTGTTGCAGTTATGATGGTCCAATTACTTCTTAAATTTCTCAAGATTCCAAATTGGCCTCAACAAGTTCTGAGAGTACTGTATATGATCACCCAGAGGACAACAGTTAAAAAGGGCTGGGATTCATGTCTCCTGAACAAGTTAGGCAACAATATATCCCCTTTTGTGAAGTCAGAAGTCTTAGACATTCGAATACATGCCTATGGCATATTTGCAAACTTGCTTTCATTTGAATGCAACATTTCATCCTTTGGAATAAGTTCAGTGCCAAGGGCACTTCTTGTTTATGCAGGAATGGAGCCGGATGGAACACTTAAAGACAAACTGAACGAGCTGGGCAAATACTTCAGCCAATCATCTGCCACGGTTTCAAGCCACACAGGTGAAGGTTCAAATGGTCATCAATCACAACCAGAAAAGAAGAAAAAAAACAAGAAGTCAGAAAGCCAGGAGATGAAAGATGAACACAACGCTGTCTGTTCCACCTCCTCTACTCCTGTTGAAAAGTCAGGTCCTTCAAGTCTGAGTACTGAGCCATTTCACCCCTCCGAAACACCACAACCAAAGTTGGGTAACAACAGCAAACGATGGAGGACCCAGTTGGACAAATTAGCTCTCATGGATGACTGTGGAGTCACTAAAGTAGGTAACCTTAGGTACCGGTATGTGGATGATGTGGATACTGAAGAATATCGCATAGCAAAAGGAAGTGATGGTACAGAGGTGTTCCTGGGCCTCAGGGATGATGGCACAGAAGTAGCTATTAAGAGAATGTCCAAGTCAAACTATAAAATTCTCAAGAATGAGGAAGATTTCTTACGTCTTCCAGAACTGGACCATCCCTGTATTGTCAGATATGTAGACTTTGCAGAAGATAAGCACTTCGGTTATCTTATTCTTCAACTTTGTGAACGTACCTTGGAAGAATACATAAAGGATGACGATTCAAACAAACAAGCCAGTGTACTGAAGAAATTTGCACATGAGTTACTCTCTAGTTTAGAAGTGCTTCATTGTCACTCTCCACAGAATATTATACATCGGGATATTAAACCACAGAACGTTTTGATAGGTAAGGCCAAACATAATGGTTGATGATTACATTTTCTATCTAATACATTTATTGCATACAATAAAAAGAGTAACATGATAAACATTAATCTTCTCAAAGCATCTTTTCTGTTTTCAAAATGAAAAACTGTACAGAAAAGCAAGAGTTTGGGGCTTGTGCTCGTACTGCTAATGTTATCCTTAATTATTTGATTTATACTTTTTTGTTTTTAGACATCAAAGAGAAAGCCAAATTATCAGATTTTGGCATAAGTCGACGTTTACCAAAAGGACAAACAACACTTCGCACGAGCAGTGCAGGAACAAAGTGTTGGATGGCCAGTGAAACTTTAAGAGACATCGACAATACAGCATATAAGAAGAGTACTGATATCCAGGTTGTTACAGCATCTACTGTTCATTTCTTTTATTGCACGTTTTGAAGACATGTATCTTGATTGCTTAGTTTTCTTTAAATGTGTTATTTCCAGGTGGCTGGGATGTTGATATATTACATCCTGTCAGGTGGACACCACCCATTTGGAAATGATTTTCATTGTGAGGGTAACATCGGTGATGGAAAGTACAATCTGGAGAACGTACACGACAGGGTGGCAAATGACCTCATTGAGTGGATGATCAGTAAGGAGCCAAAGCAGCGACCCACGGTGGAAGAAGCCTTGGCTCATCCCTTCTTTTTGGACGATGACAAGTGAGCAGCACTCTTTCCTGACACATTTGTTGAGCCCAGACACACATTTTCCATTCTTTGTAGACAATTCTTATAGCTTTTACAAATGTTCAGGAATATCAATTAAGTGTTTAAGTACCGTAAGTACAAATATAATTAATTCTGTTTTCAAGGAGGGTATATTACCTGAGATGGGTCGGAAACCAAGAGGAGGCAGTGAAATGTCGTGATGTAGATCCTAAACTTCTTGAAGACATGTCCCAATGTTCTGAAGGCCGGTCCTTCAATGATTGGAAGACTAAGGTGAGGCAAACAGCAAGTGGCTGATTATCCCAGTGTCTGGACAGAAGATTCATCTGTTTCTGTTATTATGTGTTTAAGCTCCCCCCTGACTTGGTGAAGAAGGTGGATGACAAGAAAAAGCCCTACCCACCGCATATGCTGGGATTGTTACGTTTCATACGTAATCCTGGGAGCACTAGTAAGTCATATTGGAACATTCATTCATTATATGAAATACAATATAAGGCATCGCAGGCGAGGTCACTCCACTGTGGGAGTGTCTTTTGGTATTGCATGGTTTGGGTTCTATGTATGAATACAGTACCACACCATCTAGCACACTTGTCCCACACAACTTCCCTGTGTAACTTGATTGAGTTTTCCCCTTTTTTGCATGCAGTGAAAAAGATGCAGTCACTGTTGACCTGATTCAGATATTCCCTGATCTGTTTGGATGTGTATACATCTTTGCCAACAAGATGGGTTGGAGCTCAAGAACGTTGCTGCGACATATTGGTAAAATAAAAGATTCTGGTGCCAGTGCTGCATCATCCTCTGAGTCCAAGTCGAGTTATACAGTCCCTGTGCAAGAGTCCAAGGCCCCAGAGAAGGAGTCTGAGTGCAAGGCTCCAGAGAAGGAGTCTGAGTCCAAGGCTCCAGAGAAGAAGTCTGAGTCCAAGGCTCCAGAGAAGGAGTCTGAGTGCAAGGCTCCAGAGAAGGAGTCTGAGTGCAAGGCTCCAGAGAAGGAGTCTGAGTGCAAGGCTCCAGAGAAGGAGTCTGAGTCCAAGGCTCCAGAGAAGGAGTCTGAGTGCAAGGCTCCAGAGAAGGAGTCTGAGTGCAAGGCTCCAGAGAAGGAGTCTGAGTGCAAGGCTCCAGAGAAGGAGTCTGAGTCCAAGGCTCCAGAGAAGGAGTCTGAGTCCAAGGCTCCAGAGAAGGAGTCTGGGTTCAAGGCTCTTCAAGCTTTTCTCTGAACACACTTCTACAGCAGGAAACACAATATTCACAACATAAATGGGGTTAAACTGTACTGTATGGGGTAAATGGGGTATTTCCTCAGATGAGTCAAAAGGGTAGATTGTTATTTGAGGCCAGCTGGTGACCCAGTGCGAAATATGTTTTGTTGCTGTTGATAATTGTCTACGCTATGCCGTAACTTCTACAAACGAGTAAAACCAACCTCAAACGTGAATGTATACATTGCTGTATGTTTTCTCTGTCAAAAACAGCCTGTTCCTTGGCGCATAGGCCTACCAATAATAATACAGTTAGAACCGTGCATTTTTCATCCTTAATTATGTGCCGCACTTAACTGTACTATTTGTGCGTCGATTTTTACAAAAGTAGCTCTATTTGCTAAATAAGGAGAAAAATATATTGTTGGTCAGTACAGCAGCTCCCTCTCCTGGCCTGTACTATAATCTACATTTAAAAATGATATTTCCAAAGTGGGCTCTAGTTTTTAGAATCACGGATGAGGTCCGTGAGGAGCTACTTTTGAGTTCTGTGTCTTAAGCC
>CAEFZP010001895.1:0-68083 GCA_903064625.1 Mallotus villosus | reverse complement strand
GAAAATAGGGTAAATTGATTAACTCAAAGCAAGATTGGATATCGCCTGTTTCACCGGGGTAGCCATGAATACAAGGAATAGCATAATCCACGGGCCAAGGACTTTTTAATGGGTCAGAAAACGTAATTTTTTTATCATTGTTAAGTTCACAAGAATCACCTTGCTGTGTTTTATAACGGCCTTCAGCGGTTAACTCTAAACACAGTACATTGTATTGTTGGTAATTTGATAGTGTTTGTTCAAGGTATTTTGCTGATAGTAAAGAGATATCGTGCTCTGAACTGCCGCCCCCACATAATAAAGCAGGTTGGTTTTACTCATTATTACTCCTGATTGCTCCTGCAAATGCTGCTAAGTTTAGAGACTTAAGCGGATTAACTACAGAGACTTAAATTAACTAATGTTTGATTGCTTAAAAGATAATCTAATGCCAAAGCCGCTCGGCTAGTCCTGAATCTCTTTGAGTGATTTGTGTACTTGCTCTTTCAAACACTTTTTCAGTCCCTAGACAATAAAAATGATTTTTAGCACGAGTAATCGCGGTATAAATTAATTCTTTGGTTAGCAGTTGCCACTGTGATTGACTCGGAAAGAGTGGTAATACCAGAGCAACATTTGCAAATTCACTACCTTGAGATTTATGGACTGTCATCGCAAAGCAGGTCTCGTGACCAGGTAGTCTTGCTGGAAGTACTTTTAAAATGCTGCCATTAGCCTGCATAAAATTTGCCATCAAGCGTCCCGATTCATCGGGTAGAATGACGCCAATATCACCATTGAAAAGGCCAAGGTTATAATCATTAACTTGAATGATAATGGGGTCGTCCCGCATAAAATTCTGCTGAGTTTCTGATTAAACCAGCATTCTTTAAAGTCATAATTATATGCTGATTAATACCATCAACACCAAATCCCCAGAGCGAGTTGCACACAGAATTCTAAATTGATTGTAGCGATTAATGATGTCTTTAGGGCTAACATCTGTTCGGTAAATTAACTCAAGATAGTCGCGATATTGTTCGCAGGCACTGGTTAAGAAGGTCTGTAGCCCTTGTTTGTTATTTCCATGACTTAGCCAGTGTAATTCTTGGTAACCTTTACTCCATACGGTTTTAATTTGTCGAATATCGCAGTGATTCACCGCTTTTGCTAATTGACCGATACCCGCATCACCTTTAAATCTGTGGCTGTGTTGCAACATACAAATATTATCGCCAAGATCAAAATCCTTATGCGAAATGTAAGGTGTTAAATCTGTATCGGTTATGCTCATTAACTTTTCAACAAATGCACTTGAATAAGACATTTTCCAATCACCAGTCGATTTTATGCCTGCGCAGATATCAGCTAAAACTGAACCTGCTTCAACCGAGGCTAATTGATCTTGATCGCCCAATAAAATCAGTCTTGTGTGAGAAGGTAGCGCACTAAGCAGTTTGTACATCATGGGTAAATCAACCATGGATGCCTCATCAATAATCAATAAATCGAGCTGTAATGGATTATCTTTATTGTGTCTAAATTGATGAGAGTTAGGAATAACGCCAAGTAATCTATGCAAAGTTGATGCATCTTCTGGAATGGTGTTGATGGTATCCAGATCAGCAGATTCAAATTTATTCTTTAATTCATTAGCTAAAGACTGTTTCGATGCTTTAATCGATTCACTTAATCTTGCTGCCGCTTTACCTGTTGGAGCGACTAAACGAATAATTAAGTCTTTATCATGACATAGTAGAAACAATAATTTGGTGACAGTGGTTGTTTTTCCGGTCCCTGGGCCGCCTGTTATAATGGCTAATTTTTGCTCAAAGGCAATTGCGGTGCAATTTTCTGCCAATTAACTCTGCCTGTCTCATCTTTGGGATATAAGCCAGTTAATTTTTGAGTAAGGCTTTCTATTGTCAGTATCTGGCTTGCTGCTGATGAATTAGTTGAAGTTTTAGCACGTGCCAATAAATATGAGGCTACTTTGACTTCATAATCATAGTAACGTTTCAGGTAGAGTTTGTTCCCTTCAAGGATAAAAGGTTATTGTCATTAAGTGTGCCGACAGCATTAAATGTCTTTATTTCATCAATGAGTTGTCGATGATTAGCATCAATTTTACAGCTTGGTTGCAGCTCTTGTAATGGATTAGTCAGGTTAATGCTGTCAAGTAATAAACAAGTGTGTTTAGCTGATAGCTGTTTGCTTATCAAGGCGCAAATTAGAATAAATAATTCATTATTTGGGACATTATGCATAGCAGCCATTTCTAGCGCGAAATGCCTATCTAATGGTGTTAGCAGCTTTGCATCTTCCCATATTTTTAATTGCTTATGGATTGGATTAATGGAAAGGATCATTATACGGTTTCCTGCTGCTGGATGACTGTTTGGTTGTTCTGTGAAAACAAGTTATCTAACGCAAGAATCAGTGCTTTTTCTGGCTTATCAAAAAAGACGCCAGAATTTGTATAAGCCTGAGACATGCCGCGAAGAAACAAATAATAACAACCACCAAAGTGCGTATCATAATCGTAATTAGGCAGTTTTAATCTAAGGTATCTATGCAATGCCAAAGTATAAATAAGGTACTGTAGATCATATCTGTGACTACTGATTGCTGCCGCCATATTGACCTGATTGTAATCGGAAAAAGTATCGCCTAAATGGTTGGATTTATAGTCTGCTATGTAGAATCGACCATCAAATTCAAAGGTTAAATCGATAAAGCCTTTCAACATGCCTTTAAATTCATCAAAAATGAAATTACCACTGTAGCCATAATTTGTGAGTAATTGGCTTAATTGCCGATCTTCAATTTTCTTTAATGGTAAGTAAAACTCCATTTCAACGAGCTTATTGGCAGGAGAAAGCGTTGCAAGTGATAGATGTGCTGCGTTATCTTCGCCATACAAAGGGGTATGCAAAATATCGATATACCAGTTTGTAAAGCATCTTATACCAATTTTCTTCGTCAAAGCCATATTGTTTCATTGCAAAGGGCAGATGACTTTCAAGTTCAGTTCTGAATTTTCAAAATCAATTAGTTCTAACACTAAGTGCATAAATGAACCCGCATTAGCACCTCTTTCAAAGGAAAAACGATCTATTTGAGGCTCGATAATGTCTTCTTCAAACACAGGTGTATCCAAGTCAAATATTCATCTTCAGCGCCAGGTTGAACGCTTTCATGGGGAAGATGTTTAACTAATCCAGAATAACTTCCAACGCGCCAAGGTATTAACGGTTTTGGTGCAGGCGTTAGCGCTTTTAAATCTAAGGCTAATGAAGGATCTGTCTGTGGATTAAATGACACGATTGCCGAACTGGGGTCAATAATATCCATTGATATGGCATTTGATAGTAGTTTTTCAACGGCGGTTTGAATTTGATCAAAACGACAATGTTTCTCTGTAATGTTAAGTAAATAACCTATGGCAGTTTTATATAAATAACTACTTACACCAGAATTATTTTTTCGTGAATGATTGGCAATGGATAAATAGCAGCGATATATTGGCCTCGTTAGCGCGACATACAATAAGCGTAAATCTTCAGCCAGAATTTCTTGCTTTAGGGTTTCCCAACCTTCTTCTGTTCCTTCCAAATCCCAGATTAACTTATCATTTTTGTGAAAGAGTAGTGGTGATGGGTCTCGTATCCGTTGTTGTTCTAGCGAGGCTGATAAAAGGAATAAAGCAAATAGGATATTCAAGACCTTTACTTTTATGAATGGTCACTATCTGCACTAGGTTTTGCTCACTATCAAGACGTAGCTGTTGTTCTTCACTGTTGCGACCAAGATTAATTTCTTGCTCAAACCAATTTAACAGTGCTGTCATTCCATCCAGTTCAGCAGATTTTTGCTGAAGAAGCTCAGCGATATGACGAAAATCGGTAAGCCTACGTTCAGATTTGGCTCTTGCCTTAATCGTTCAAGTAGTTTTTCTTTGGCTGCGAATGACAGTAATGCAGGCATAATGCCACGAGTTGACCAAATGTGATTTAGCTTATGAAACTCTTCAAGGACTTCAGCTCGCTTAGTTTCAGATTGGTTAAAATTATCGATTTGTTTAGCGCTGTAACCTATTAATCGACAGGCGAGGGCAGAGCGAATCGCTCTTTCGTTTTTAGGGTTTTCTAATGCCCGTAAAATGAGGAGCATCTCTCTGGCATCGTGGGAGCCCATCACGCTGTCTCGACTAAGAAATACCGCTCCGATATTTCGCTCATTTAATGCTTCACGCATCACTGCAGCTTCATTCCGATCTCTCACAAGAATAGCGATGTCTTTTGCTTTTAACTGTTGACCTGATTGATTTTCTTTAGTCACAAGTTGGCAGTCGTTAGTTTGCGCATCATTAAGCAAATTTGCGATTTGGTTAGCCGCATCATTCGCTATTGTTGGCGAGCATCTGTCTTGTTAAGTCCTGATTCTTGATCTTCTGATAGCAATCGAATTTTTAATGCTTCAGCTGATGAGTTGGATTGCTTTATTACTTTGGTGCCATTATCTGCACTATCAACGGACTCAAATCGTATTTCGTCACTGATAAAGGGATTCGTATATTTTGAAATAGCTGATTTACACCATTAACCATGAGTTTTGAAGAACGGTAATTAGTATCAAGGTTGTAATGATGCGGAGTGTTTTTTCGAGCATTGATGTAGGTAAAAATGTCGGCACCACGAAAGGCATAAATTGCCTGTTTAGGATCGCCAATCATTAGCAATGTTTGTTTAGATTGTGGCTCAGTTTCATTCGTGATAGTTGAATCATTTATTTCAGGATAAATACTTGAAAAAATAGCGAACTGAAGAGGATCGGTATCTTGAAATTCATCAATAAGCGCAATGGGAAAACGAGTAAAAATGCTTTTTCTAAGACTGTCACTGAGTTTAAACGTATTAGATGTGTTTTTTTCTAACGGAGCCGCACGATCATTTAAGAGTTGATCAAGTGCACCCGCGAGCGTTAATAATAAATCATCAGGGCTTAAAATATTGTTATCTTGTTTCAATTGGGTAAAACGTTCATTTATTCGCTGCCTTGCCTCATACAAAAAAGCAGGAACTATGAGAGCTACACTGGTATTAAAACTCTCGATTTGTGCCAAAAATGGTGCTTGCTGAGCAGTTGGCAATTCACCGCCCTTGTTGAGTTTAATATTATGTAAGCCAGTTTATCCATTGCTTTTGCTGGTGGCAGTACTTTGAAACCCTGTTGCCAGTTATCTGACCAGTTATCGAGTTCATCAAGCATTTGGGAAAGTTTTGGAAAGTTATCCGCTTTTTTGCCATATGTTGTGCCATTAAGTGGCAAAGAATGCAGTAACACAACGATTTGCTCTTTTTCACTTTCCCATGTGGACTGTAAGCGGGTTATTTGCTCAGTTAACGCTTGACTTATACTTGCGAACTTTTGAGGCTTGATATTGGCTTTTGCTTGATTTGCGCCGAGCAATGGTCTAATTTGCTGCATTAAGGAACTAGGCTGATCTAATTTTGCATTTAAAAGCGTATAAGCTAGAAATTCACTGATGTTATAACAGGCTTCGCGCCAATAATCGCAAACACTGTGATGAAGATATTCACTGTCATCTAGGGTAAATTCAGACTCAAAAAGGAGTGCTGATTCAAAAGCCATATCAGATAATATGCGCTGACAAAAACCATGAATTGTGAAAATGCTCGCTTCATCAAGGCTTTGTAAGGCTAAATTTAAGCGTTGCAGTGTGATATGGTGTTCTTCCTTAGGCGTTTGAAGAAATAACGCCTCAATGAAAGGATCATCAATTGTGAGGCCGATAAATCGTTGATAACAAGCTTTAATGCGTTTTCGAATTCTATCTCTAAGCTCTGCAGTGGCGGCATTAGTAAAAGTCACCACCAGTATTTGCTCACAGGTAAGAGGCGCTTTGTTTTCGTCTCCTAATAGCAAACGCAAATACAAGCCTGAAATGGTATAGGTTTTCCCGGTGCCAGCACTTGCTTCGATCAGTCTGCGATCGGTTAAGGAAGTGTCAGCGGATTTAGTGGCTTAACTGACATTTATTTTTCTCCCTTTTTGATTTCAGTGGAATTGCTTGCTTGATTTTCAACATAGCCCTGAAGTGCTTTTAGCTTTGCAGAATGAAATATGCTGTTAAAGGATTTAAAAATTTGATGAGCATAATTGCCAAATTTATCTTCATTAAAATCATCGGGGAAAACATAAAGCCGATTATTGTAAGGATCGTCACCATCGCCAAATCCCACTGTCGTTTGTCCACTTTTCTCCAGCCTTCAATAGTTTCACTTGGTGATCACCTTCGGTTAAGTAATAGGCAAGGGAAGTTTCAGGCATAAACATAAAGGGATGACTTAAACCACTTTCAAAATGACTAAGAAGATTGAGTAAAAGATCATAAGCCTCATAGGGATCTAATTCTGCTAAAGTATAAAAATTGGCAGCATCCAATAGATAGCTTTGTTTGTGATAACCGCTGGCATTTAAGCAAAGATGACGAATATAGAGAGCGATAAAATCCTTGGCTTTTGCTGTTCCAGGACGCACATTGACTAAACCTTTAGCATAAATATCGTCAATTCTGCCTTGCAATTCGACTTTCGTTTTAAGCATAAAGCTAAGTGAAATATTGATAGTGTCACCTTCAGACTCGCCCCTTAAGTAAAGCCCTCTATCAATCACAGAAGCGACATCTTTTTCATATTTATTAAGTGTTATGTCATCAAAGGGTGACATGGCAATTCACCGGTCGCTTTTAATTCATTTAATAAACCTTCACTAACTTCCGATTGATTTAGCTTCAAGGAGGCATTAATCATGTCTGATTGGATTTGATGCCGACTAAGTGTACTGAGAGTGAATGGTTCATCGTCATCTGTTTCATCCATTTGAATACTTAAATCAGCTTTTAAGCTTCGTTGAATGAAATATTGCGCTGGATTTCGGTAAAAGCGGATCAAAGATGATAGTGCTATTTCAGTGACTTTGGCTGCTTTACCATCGTCAACATTTTGCTCAAATTCAGTGTTGGCAATAATGTCTTCTGGTTTAATGAATAATGCCCTTTGTTTTAAATCTTCACTTGATTTGGAGGGCACCAGTTGTCAGCGTAACTTCTAGGTAAGTGCTCTTGATATCACGATAAAGTTTTTTCATCAAAAGGTTGTAATGGCATTTGTATGAGAAGTTGTTTTGCTAAGCATTTAGCCGACTTTTCTCCAAGGCGAGCTAGGGTGTCGTTATCAAGGGTCTCTTCATGTTCTATTTCGACAATTTCTGAGGTGATATTTCAGGAAAATAGCAAAGCTGGCAATATTCTAATAATTCAGAAACCAGCATAGAAGCAATGCGTTCGCTATTGTCTCGCTCGCTATGGCCTATATAGCTGATGTAAAGCTGCTCTCTTGCGGAAAGTAATGCTTCTAAAAACAAATATCGGTCGTCTGTACGTCTTGAGCGATCCCCCCTTCTTGGGTCAAAATGCGCCATGAGGTCAAAACCGATGGGATGCTGTACTCTTGGATAAATACCGTCATTCATTCCCAGTAAGCAAATCACTTTAAATGGAATTGAACGCATAGGCATAAGCGTACAGAAGTTGACACTGCCGGCAAGGTATCTCTGACCTACACGACTTTCAGTTAGCTTTGTTTTAAACCATTGCCTTAATAGTTGTAAGGGTAGTGATCCGTTATAGCCTGTTTCTTCAATTTCCTGTGAAAATAGTTCAATGCTATTACGTAGCTGATTGACATCATTTCTTACGTCATCATCAGATAAATACATTGAATCAAGGATTGAAATTAGAAAGGCAATTTTTTCTGCTGGTGGCACGTCTAGAAGTAAATTTTGACGAATATTATCAAGCGTCTCAAGGAAATTAAGTAATTTACCCAGTGATTGTGCTGATTGCCCATCAATTCCAGAAGAGGGGAGATCATAACGGTAAATCTCGGCTTCATCACCTAATGCATATCCTAGCAACATGCGTCGAATACCAAACGCCCATGAGTTTTTATCGAATTCGGCAAGTCCTTGCTCTTTTCTTGATGATGCGTTTCTTCCCCAGCGGATGCCTGCTCGTTTTATCCATTGCTTAAGTAAAATCATTTCATCATCGATTAAACTAAAACGAGCCATGACGGCAGGAACCTCAAGAATACTGATGATTTCACTAAAGCCAAAGCGACTTTTATCAAGGGATAATAAATATAAAAAACTATTAATCAGAGGTGACTCTTGCGCTGCACCTCTATCTGCTATTGCATAGGGAATATAATGATTGCCTTGTTTTGATGAAAAGACAGCATCAATAAATGGTGCGTAAGCGGCAACATCTGGCAGCATGATGACGATGTCTTTTGGTTCTAGTTCTGGATTTTGTTGTAATTTTTGCAATAAATGATCGTGTAGGGTTTCAACTTCCCTTAAAGGGCTATGACAACTTCTTAGTGCGATAGAATTATCGGCAGCGTTTAAGCATCGTTTTTGTTGAATATTAAGGTATTGATCAAGCTCAGGTGAAAGTGATTGGCCTAAGGTTTCCATTTCTAAAATGTCGTTTTGTATTCCACTAAGTAGGGTTTGAGGATCTGACAGATGGTAAAATTCTGAAAACCGATATGCGTAGCAGGTAAATCTAAAACCATATCAAGCATTTCACGCCCCATTTTGCCATTATTAGCCAAAATGGGATTGCCAACATCGAGGGATTCTTGCCATAGCTCTGGCAGTTTTTTCTTATTTTCATAAGCTAATGACATCCTTGCCCGCGATTTAGGATCGACAATATCTCCCCAATAATGTTGGCAAGGGCTTAGGCTAAACATAAATACATCAATTTTATTTGCAAGCTGATATAGCACATCCAATGTTTGAGGTGCCATAGATGAAATACCAAACACAAATAATTGTGTAGGTAATATATTTATGTTTAATTCGGGTGAACTTAGTGCATTGATTAATGCTTGATGTAAGTTAGCTCTATGATAATGGCTTTGATGTAGTTCAACGTCATTGTATTCAATTAATTTACGCCAGAGCTTTGGTTGCCATTGTTGCTCTTCAGTTAATGTAATCGGGTTTTCATTATTTTCCCATCCTAAAATCCAGTCTGGGCGATAAACTAAATATTGATCAAAAATATCAGCAATTCGCCCGCAAAGTTGAAAGAGTTTTATTTCAATTTCAAAGCCTAGATAATGCCTTAGGGGGAGAAAACTTCTTCATTGATGATTTGAGGAAGTAATGACATTAACTTCCATGTCATTGCTGATTTGGTAAAGGGGTTTGTTTTAGGAACATCATCAAGCAATAAGTAGCAAAGCTGCCAAATAAAACTGGATGGAAGAGGAAATTCTTGGGCGGCTGCAATACCGTTGTGCTCTGCGATTTCTATTCTGAGCCAAGTGGACATTCCTGGGCTTTGAACCAAAATTTGCTCAGGCTGTAATATTGAGGTACCTGTTGATAAAGATAAAATTTCAGAAAGTTTTTCAGAGAGAACTTCCATTTGATTAGACTGAATGTAATGCAGCATAGGAGGCTCAAATACATAAAATAATAAAGTATTTTATGTGTTTGATTTCCTAGGTTCAACTTATGATTGTACTTGAATAAAATCCATTGTTTTTAAAGGTTAGTACAAAAATGCTTGTTCTTGTTTGGAGAAAATACGATTTTCCTCTTTGCCTCTTTGCGCTTCGTATATCAAACGATAAGAGAAGACAGCTTGAACATATTCTCGTGTTTCTTTAAAGGGAATTGATTCAATAAAGGCCATTACATCAATATTATTTTTTGTATTTCTTAACCAGCGTTCGACTCTGTGAGGGCCAGCATTATATGCTGCTGTCGCTAATACGCGATTATTATCAATTTTTTGAGCAACTCAGCATAATAGGCGCTGCCTAATTGAATATTCAACTCAGGATCGTAGAGGTTATAGGTTTTCTTGTAATTAAGTTTATTTTTCCTTGCAGTCTGTTTTGCCGTTTTAGGCATTAATTGCATTAAGCCTCTAGCTCCAACGGGGGGAGCGAGCATAAGCATGAAAAGCACTTTCTCGACGAGCAATCGCCATTATTTCATCGACGTTAACCCCATAAGTTTGGCTTGCGTCTACAAATTCTGCATCGTGCGCAAATGGAAATCTCACTGAAATGTGATTCCATTGTTTTCCATAAATAGTGCTTTGGACGCCAAGATCATGCCATTGATTATTTTTAGCAATAATGGCGAACTGAACCTGACTTTGTTTATCGGCATTATTGAGCAAAAAACGCCATTCATTTCGAGCTGAATGAACTCGACCAAGGCTCATAAACTCAGTGACTCGTCTATATGTTGGATTATCAAGTAAGGCTGGAATCAAGTCATCTTGTTGTTGATGATCTATAGCTGCTAAATTGATAGGTTGGTTTAAATCTTGTGCAGCGATAAAACCGTAAAATTACGTTGTTTGCTTAACTTCTCAAGAATTTCTTCTGTGGGAATTTGGTTAACTTTAGCTAGCCAATATTGCCATCTTGGTTTATTTTTAGTGTATGGGCTTAGGTAAGTCAGCGCTTGCGATAATGTAGCCATGTCGTTATCTTTAATTGCCCAGCGTAAACGCATTTCAGTAAAAGCATCGTTTCTTAAAATGGGTAACATGTTGTCTACGTGTTCGATAAAATTACTGTCGTTCTTAAGTAAGATTCTTTTTACTAGATATTCATTAAGTACATGTGAATTGGATTCGTTAAGAGCGCTTTTACTCATGAACTGAGTATATAAATCTATGGCTAAATTGAGATTTACTTTCGCTAATTTTTTTATACCAACAACGACAATATCTTGCTCTTTTCCTGACAAAGAGGAATTGATTTTTAGGCTTAATAATGTGTTTGGATTTTTATATACAGCTTGAAGTGTTTTTGTTTCTACTCTGTTTTTTTTTCATTTTATTGGCTAAAAGTGAAAGCATGTATTGCTGGTTACTATCAAAACTTAATAGCATGCGTTTCCAAATTAACTCATCTGTTAGATATCCTTGTTTTTTGAGCTTAACAAATAATGGGTTACATTCCTGAGGCCGAGAACGACCGTTTAACCAGAGGTTTTTAGCTCCAATAATAAATTGTTCAGAAGGCATTGGCATTTCTGAAAACTTTGCAAAATAGTAGTAACACTGAAGGCGAATGTTTTTTGGTGGCTTTTGACTAACGATTAAAAATCATTCCACCTTTTTTTCTTGCCTGCATTCAAAAGATATTTATTGTGAAGTTGTGTAACTAAAGGCGTATTGGTGTATTCGTTGGCTTGAGCGATAAACTCGTCACCATTTAATAACAAAAGTGTATTAATGTCAGCTTTAAAGTCTAGGTAGATTGAGAGTGGATAGTCATTGAGTTGATTTCTGTAGTGCTTAAATTTGTTGTTATTCCCTTGTTTTAAAGCGAGCTCAGCGTCAATAAAAATCTTTTGCTGTGCAGTACTTGAATGAGCTGTAAAGCTAAGCATTATCATAGCTATAGCTAATAAAAAAGAAGGTGTATGTAGCGTTAATCCTAAGAAATTGTGCCCTTTTTTAAAATTAACAAGTTATTTCTATGAATAACAGCGCCACATTTACTTTGAAAATCGCTTAAGAATACATATTTCATTGGCTTTAATTAACCTATACAAGTTGCTATATTGCCCGATGGAAAAGTATGAGTTTCAGTCTTTTTTTATATAGTTATATGTTTAAAATAATTATAATTTAATATCGATATTTTAGGAGGCTAATCTTCCAAACTGATAAAAAATGTTTAATCTTCATTACTGAATTTTTAAAGTTCTTTGAAAGACGGCCAGCCTATAAATTTTTTAATCTGACTTTATTTTATAGTTTATGATTTGGTTTTATGAAAGCAGCCTTTAGTGCGCAATGCTTTCATTTTCATCATTTGTAATCAGTTGTTCGCTCGAAAAATCGTTTAAAGACTGCTCAACAAAATCATTACTGAGTTTTTTGGTATTACTGATACCCAGTTGTTGCATCTTATGTGCTTGACTTATTAAGTTACCTTTGCCAGATGATAATTTGTTCATCGCACTTTGATAACTCTTGGTTGCAGTATCAAGATTACGGCCTAGTTTATCCATATCCTCAACATAACCGCATAATTTATCATAAATTTTTCCCGCTTGCTTGGCTATTAATTGTGCATGCTGGTTTTGGTATTCGTAACGCCAAATATTATGTATGGTGCGAAGGGCAACCAATAGGTTAGTTGGGCTTACTAACATAATATTTTGCTCCATAGCGAAATTTACAAGGGCAGGATCTTTTTCAAGAGCTAGCAAGAAAGCAGGTTCCACTGGAATAAACATCAGTACATAATCAAGTGATTTTAGTCCATGAAGCTGATGATAATCTTTTTGGCTAAGGCCTTTAATGTGATTACGAATTGAAAGAATATGGTCTTTAATTGCAGTGGCTTTTTCTAGGTCATCTTCACTATTAAAAAACCTTTCATATGCGATTAATGACATTTTGGAGTCGATAACAATATCTTTATTATCGGGCAAATGCACAATGACATCGGGTTTAAAAGATCTTCCATCGTCATTCTTAAGTGTTTTTTGAGTTTCATATTCATGACCTTCTCGCAGACCACTTTCTTGCAATACTCGCTCTAATACTACTTCACCCCAATTACCTTGCTGTTTATTGTCGCCTTTAAGTGCTTTAGTTAAATTGATAGCATCTTGGCTCATTTTAAGGTTGAGCTCTTGCAGTTGTGCTAATTGAAATTTCAGTGAATTTCGTTCGGATTGTTCACTTGAATAGGACTCTTTAATTTGTTGTCTAAATCCTTCTAGCTGTTGTTTCAGTGGAGCAAGTATGCCATCCAGTTGATGGGCATTTTGTTGTTGCATTTTGTCACTGCGATCTTCAAATATTTTATGAGCTAAATGCTCAAACTGGGTTTTAAGCCTTTCTTCCGCTGTTTCTAAAGTAGTAATTTTATCTTTAAGTGCTTGTTGTTCAGCTTTAAATTGAGCACTTGTGCTTTGATGTAATGCATACGCTTTTGAAAGGGCGAGTTGTGTTTCTATTTGCTTACGTTCACGTTCGATAATCTGACTTTCAAGATCAGCTACACGGTTTGCTTGGGCTTGGGCCATTCCAAGCTGTTCGCCTTTTTGTTCTAATCGATTTTGATGATCACTGATATCTATTCGCTGTTTCTCGCATAATCCTTGAGCGTATTCAAGTTCTTGCTGAAGCTCAAATACACGTTTTTCATGTTGTTCTTCTTGACCATTTTTTCGCTGAATCCACTTCTTTTGGTTAAATAATGGTTTAACAATGCACCAAAAAGTAAAGACAACAGGGCGATGACGATAAATATGACAATTTCATCTATGTGCATATAAGGAATTGCAGAAGGCATAAGTATTTCCAATAACGTGCATAAAACTCGGTTAACTAACTCTATATTATAAGGTTCTCATGCTTACTTTTGCGCTTCAAGTTTTAATTTTTATAGCTAAATACAGTCAAGTAATATTCATTAGTTACGCTTTAAAAAATATAAGGCAAAGCGGATTAAATACAAAAAATGTAAAATAATGGAAAGTATTATTTATTTTGTTGATTTAGAAAAAATAGGTTATTTGCTATGGTTAGATAAGTAAGTTCTGACGTCATTGTATTTATATGTATTTAATCATTTCATCCTAGAGGTACTTAAATGCCTAAGTTCTGGAATAAACCATCTGATTTATTGCAAGTAACACCCGAGAAAATATTTTATCAACGTCGAAAGATTTTAAGTCAGTTGTCTTTGTTGGGATCGGGCTCATTTTTATCTTTATCGGTAAACTCAAATTTATTTGATATTTTACCACAGAAAAAAAAACTTTTGCACGAACGGCAATTGAACACACCAAAAATAGCATTTATAACAATAGATCTGACGATGAGTTAACACCTGAATTAAAATTATTAGCCACAATAATTTTTATGAATTCGGTACAAGTAAGTCTGATCCTATGGATAATGCTCAGAATTTTTCTGTTAATCCATGGGTATTAAAAATAGACGGTGAAGTTGAATCACCCATGACGCTAGCTATGAAGAGCTGTTTAGCCATTTTCCTTTGGAAGAGCGTATTTATCGATTTCGTTGTGTTGAAGCATGGTCTATGGTTATTCCTTGGTTAGGTTTCCCTTTAAAATCCATTTTACAGCAGGTTAAACCAAAAAAGGATGCAAAATTTGTCACATTTAAGACCCTTTATGCACCAGAGGAAATGCCTGGTCAAAAAAATGCCTTCATTGGAGGCGGGATAAGTTATCCCTATACAGAAGGTTTGACTGTTGATGAAGCAATGAACGATTTAACCTTTTTATCTGTTGGGGCTATATGGCAAAACATTACCACCACAAAATGGTGCACCAATAAGATTAGTTGTGCCATGGAAGTATGGTTTTAAAAGCATAAAGTCAATTGTAAATATACGGTTTACTAAAGATCAACCGCAAACGACATGGAGTCAATTGGCGCCAAGTGAATATGGTTTTTTTGCGAATGTAAATCCTGATGTAGATCATCCTCGCTGGTCGCAATCAACAGAAAGACGGCTTGGTTCAGGCGGACTTTTTTCATCAAAAAGGATCCCAACATTAAAATATAATGGGTACGAAAAACAAGTGGCTTATTTATACGAAGGAGTTGATTTAAAGGATTATTACTAAATGAGATGGTCAACTCAGAAAAAGTATTGATATTGAAATCAATTTTTCATGTTTCAGCCTTACTTCCTTTACTCTTTTTATTTATTGCAATTCAGCTAAACATGATTGGCGGAGAGCCTGTTGAATACATAATACATTTTTTTGGAATAGGAGCTTTAAATCTACTTATTGTCACTTTACTTATCTCGCCAGTATCAAGGTACTTTAAGATAGGCTATTTAATGAGAGTAAGGAGGCTTGTCGGGTTATATGTTTTTGTGTACGCAAGTCTCCATATTTTAGGATACGTGGTTTTAGATTTAGCTTTTTCTTTTGACCTTTTTGTCAAAGAATTAACACAAGCCCCGTATCTTTGGTTTGGTGCCGTTGGATATACTATATTATTGGTTCTAACTGCCACTTCATTTCATTATACGAAACGAAAACTGGGGCCATGGTGGATTAAAATACACAAAAGTATATATGTATTATCAATTATTGCTCCCATTCATTTTGCTTGGTCTGTGAAGTCTGGACCGCTTGAACCTAATATTTACATTTCAATCTTTATGTTTATTGTTAATAGTTGCGTTGCTCTTTTGTTTTGAAGTATGTATCTAAATGATGTTAATCTAATAAAATATTAAACTATTTCATTAGATGAAAATATATTTAACTAGGTTAGCTAAATACACAATATTTGTTTATTTATTATTTCTGTTCTAATCCAGCCATTATATCGATCACATCTTGATAGGACATATTCAATTCACGAGAAAGATTAATGATTTTTGTTTTATATGTTTGTATATTTTCTCTTTGAGCCATTTGAGTTTTTTTACTAGAAACAGCTTCATTCACAACTTCTTGAAGAATGATAGACGTCTTAAACTAAAATCTAATGAGTCGATATATTTTTCCATTTGTTGTTTATTACGGGCTTGCTCTAGGTCTGTAGAATGTTTCTTATCGTATCCATATTGGTCTAGAGCAGCTATAGCACTCTGAAAATCGAAATCTTTTGTCATATTATTTCACTTTAGAAATGTTTGGCTTTCCAAGAAAGGAAGTAGCTAGGTTTAAAAAGAACCTGATAATTATAATCACATATTTAAAAGACACAAGATTTTTTATAATTCTTTTATTATTTATTTAATCTGATTTAAAAATAACGAATGATATTCATACTTTCATACTATATTAGTTACTGAAGTTTAAATTTTGGGCTTAGCTAGTATGTAGAGTAAAGTTCTTTATATTTAAATAATAAGGTTGATTGTTTGTAATATGTAAATATTATTCGAGTAAGATTGATGTAATGTTGCTTAATTGGGTGTTTAAGGAGAGTATATCTTGAAGATTTTATTTCTAATAATAGTTATTGACAACAATTCATCAAGATTAGAATTTAATTATCTAAAAGAATTGTTGTTTGTATTTAATAACATTGATTTCCAATCAGCTGTATGTTTAATGATTGCCATTTTGTTTGGGTCATGTCATGCATTGTTTTGCCAATGCACCATTGCCATAGCCTGATTGTCTTCGGCCTGCACATGTGCATCCAATCTACGCGAAACGCTGTATGTTCCTTACACCATGACGGCTGTTGCATCTAAGGCTTTTACACATTCAATTGCGCGGTTAAGTTTTGTGTAAATACAGCGGCCTGAAATGCAAAAGGCAAGCTATTTGGCCTGTATTAACGCGTCCTTAATGTTTTCATAACCATACACACAAACGACTGGCCCAAATATTTCTTTGGTTGATACTTCTGTATTATTGATGGATTGAATAGGACAGTTGGTGCATAAAGGTGTCAGTAATTTTCTTGCCTCCCAAAAACAAAGACTTTGGCACCACCGCACCATGAGGCAGTAAACAATAATCAAGAACAAGTCATAAGGAAAGAACAAACGGAACCATTGCTTTGATTATTATTTCATTATTCAATAATACCAAAAGGCACCCCCTGAGTCCTATTTCCCCTTTGACTAACACCGTTCTGTCATATTTCGCACTCATGAGGTCAGCATTGTCCCCCCCACAATATGATCATTATTAACTTTCATATCTGTTCGCATTCACGCTTTGTGCGGCCAATTCCCCAGAAAGAACAGCCGAAAGTTCTGCCCTAAATGTCTGCATCATGTGATGATTCATCTATTTTCTGAATTATCTCTATTATATTCACACAACTCCGCTATTCTATGTGTTTATGATCAAGTCCAACATGCTGGGGATAGTTATTTTTTTCCCCATTGTCCACTCAAAAGGGAGGCACCCAAACCCTAAAGGTGGCTCCCAGAATGAACCATGCATTACGAGGCCACCTTTTAGCAAGGTCTATCATGCTATCTATATCAGCCGTTTCATCACAATAACAGGAGCAACACCACCGTGTTCAAGCGCGCAGCGTGTTCCTGGCGCTAATTTTGAGCGTAATTCCCATCCCACTTTTGCCGAGCCAATAAAAGAGAAAAAGGCAACGCGGCTATCAGTAACCATTTTTTCAGCATCTTGCGTGCTACAAGCGACAAATCGCCCCCATTCTTCTGGCATGCCAGCTTCGTACAGAATGTTATAAAGGCTGAGCAAGAAAGAGGCGTTGCTTTCGCTGGCTTAATTAAAAAGGGGCATCCAACCGCAATGCTGGCGCAATTTGATGAACAATTAAATTCAGCGGGTGATATAAAAGCAGAAATAGCAACAACAGACCAATAGGCTCGAGAGTAGAAAAAGCAATATGTCCAGCGCCCGCTCTGTCAAATCCATGGTATTTCTGTTCCCGTTACATGGGACAATTCTTTTATACAAAGTCCAATACTGTCTATTGCTCTTGTGACTTCAACTCTTGCATCAATAAGTGGGCTTTCCACCTTCATTGGCAATCTGGAAGGCTAACGCTTCAAATTGCGTTTCATAATCTCACTGTTTTTTTAAAATTTCAATTCTTCTGAAGCGAGGAAGCCACTTTGAACGATCCTTAAACGTTGCTTGAGCGATAGTTAAATATTCATCGATAGTGTTCCAATCAACCATTGGAACAGAGCCAATTGGTTCAAGATTGTAAGGGTTTACCACTTCTAATATTGTCCAGATGTGATTTGACTTGTTTCTTTTTTCATAATAAACATACCTTTTGAGCTAATTCATCGATAAGTACTTTTGATTTTCGGAATAATCACTGGAACATCAACAATATGAACCCCACCAGCATTAAATGCTTTTTCAAGGTTAATGCTAAATCATCCGCACTTTTGACTCTATGTCCACTTGCACCGTAACTTTTGCGTAATCACAAAATTAGGATTGTTAAAACTAAGTCCCCAATCTTTAAAGCCCAGCTCCTGCCTGTTCCAACGGATCATACCGTAAGCACTATCGTTTAAAATGGTAACAACAAGGTTAGCCCTAGACGAACAGCCGTTTCTATTTCTTGGCTATTCATCATAAACCACCATCACCGCATATTGCCATTACACGTCGCTCTGGGTACTGCATTGCTGCCATCATAGCGGAAGGTAGACCTGCACCCATAGTCGCTAATGCATTATCAAGTAATATTGTATTTGGTTGATATGCTTTGTAATTACGTGCATACCAAATTTTATATATGCCGTTATCAGAGCGATAATATCATTCTCTCCCATGACTTTTCGCGTATCGCTAACAAGTCTTTGAGGAATAATTGGAAAACGATCATCATCAGATCCAACCGCTAAGTGAGTTTCGATTTCTTCACGGACGCGATTAAAATAATCAAAATCATAGTTCTGTCCAGAATCTATTTTATTGTCAGCTCATTAATGGATGTTGCAATATCACCGATGACCTCAATTTGCGGAAAGTAGACTTGATCAATTGAGCTGATTTATAATTAATATGAATGACCTTAACACCATTGTCTTCCATTAAAAAAGGCGGTTTTGCGACAACGTCATGGCCAATATTAATAATTAAATCAGCGCGGTTAATAGCGCAATGAAGATAATCATTAGTTGATAAAGCCGCAGTTCCGATAAAAGTTCCGATCTTTCATCGATAACGCCTTTACCCATTTGAGTATTAAAAAATGGTATTTGTGAATGTTCTATGAATTTGGTTAGAGACTCTCTAACGTGTTTACGGTTTGCCCCAGCGCCAATCAAATGAGTGGATGTTTGGCACTTTTGATCATTGTCGCCGCATCGTTTAAAAACCCTTGGATTGGCAGTGGCGTAATATCTTGGATGTGGTGGAATAATTTTGGTATCGCATTCTTCTGCAGCAATATCTTCTGGTAGCTCTAATAACACTGCGCCGGGTCTTTCTTCTTCTGCAATTCGAATGCTTCCCTTACCACTGTGGGAATAGTATTGCCATGAACGATTTGTTTAGACATTTTACAAATGGGTTCAAACAAGCTTACGACATCAATAATTGAAACTGACCTTGTTTTGATTTCTTTATGGGCTTTTGACCTGTATCATTATCAGAGGCATTGCACCCAAATTGGCATAAGCTGCAGGTGTGGTAAAATTGGTTGCACCTGGCCCAAGTGTAGCCATACAGACACCGGCTTTACCCGTTAAACGTCCATAGGTCGCAGCCATAAATGCTGCGCCTTGTTCGTGTCGAGTCAGTATAAGCTCAATAGATGATGTTCTGAGGGATTCAACAAGATCGAGATTTTCTTCACCTGGAACAGCAAAAAATATGTTTTACACCTTCGTTCTCTAAGGCTTGTACAAATAAATCGGACGCTTTTTTGGGTTGGATCAGCCATAATATTACCTCATATCATATTATTTTATTGTTACTGGGTGAATGGACGATTTTGTTTCAATTAATTGCTGGTATAAATAAGCATAATTCCTTTAATTAAAATGAATGACGATGCATTAAAATACATATCTGTAATTAACGTTTATTTTAGAAGTTCACATCGAGTTATAGTTATTATTGTTGATAACTTTTATTATCTTCATACTGTTTTTGGTAAGTGTATAATTAATCTCTTTGCAATGGGACCTTGAACTAATAATGTAAATGTAACTATTCACCCGCGAGATCTTGACGTGACATTTATCACCTAATCCATTTCTATCTTTTGGGGTATTCTTTTCTTGTGGATATAAGCGATCGTCTTTCCTATGAAGAAAAGCCATTCAAACCTGAAGTAATGGATTTAGACCAAGCAAGGAGGTTATCGACTTCCTATGGCATAGAAATATTGAACTAGAAGATAAGCTTAATCAAAGTAGCATCAACATCAAACTAAAAAGAAGAAATCAGATAAGCTACAAGGCGCGCAGCCTGACATAAAGGTAGCCGTCGCATGCTTCATCCTCATGATGAACGTATGACTGTTACTATGTATAAACCAGCATCAACATGCCATTGTGGAGAAACCGTTATCTGTCATAAAAAGCCCATCAGCGATTTCAGATATTTGATTTGCCGAGTTAAATTATACCGTGACAGAGCATCAAGCTTATCAAGGTGATGCAGTCATTGTGATGAAAATAGAGTGTATCGTTACCCGATACCATTAGTCAGACGCAAATGGGCACCAACTTACTCAGTTTCATTGCCATTCAAAGTGCCGACCATCACCAGAGTATTGCTAAAATACAAAGCATGCTTAATGATATTTTTGGGTCCTGTATTTTTCAATCGGTGCCATATCTGAGGCTCAGGGCGAGTTAGCAATATGCTGACCACAGGGGGGAGCGAGAGCGTTTTAAGTGGCCGACACAAGCGGTTGCTGAGCGTTATCAACATCGGCAAGCTGAAGCCGCACAAATTTTAAAAGATTTAAGGTGTGGGCTGGATAAATCATTACCACAGATTTCAGCGCAATGTTTATTGGGGAAAGCCATTCTTACACGTTAAATCAGTGGGGAAAGCTGATACGTTACCTTGATGATGGGCTGTTGAGTATTGATAATAACCGAGCGGAGCGGGCAGTCAAACCGTTTGTTATCGGGCGAAAAACTTGCTTTTTAACCAAAATGCCCGAGGAGCAGAAGCCAGTGCAGTATTATACAGTATCATTGAAACCGCGAAGGCAAACGGACTTATTGCATTTGACTATATTAGTCATTGTCTTGATGCGCTCTCACATCCTGATTGCGATGTTAAATCTTTAGCACCATGGAAATTCAGCTAACACTAGACGGCTTCACCACACGGTTACGTATTAGTTTGCAAACTGGATTCACTAAAATTTAATATTGAAAATATAATGCTAATTAGAAGGACAACAGCCGTTGTATTGAAAATACTTTCGCTTTTATAATGGTGGTTAGTTATTCTGGTGCTTGATATTTATCTAAGCTGGCAGAGATAGAAGTAAGATCTGTTGAGGACAGTATTATCCCTACCAATAATGCAGCCATTAAAGGAATTCCTGCATGGTTAATAAGCGAAAATACGCCAAAACTAACAATTATACTAGGCTCTGTTGACATAGATTTATCACGTTTTGTTCGAATTAACAGCAATTTTATCGCGGCGCGAGGAATGATGCTTAGTTATTCTAAGTTCATGTCTTGCAACAATGAGAAAATGGCGGTTAAACGAACCCGTTGGGCTGCATTGTCGGCACTTTTTGTTACGTTATCGTTTATTTATGTAGAATAACTACACCGCATAGACTCTGCCTACATAAAATACCGACAAAAGCAGCAAAAATGCACAAATCTATGTCAACAGAGCCTAGTAATAACTACGCCTAATGTGGTTAGCAATAAGATAGGCAAAAACCAATTGACGATATGTTTTAGTTTAATTTTTCAAGCTTCTGAAAATATAATAATCGGCAAAATAATATGAAAAACGAACTGATAGATATTTGATGCTCTAATACCTGTGTCGATATTTAAATAGGGAAGTAGCAAGCTTGCTACTTCCCCTGACGTTAAGCAGCCAAAACTATTATCAATGCGTAATAGTTTGGCAATAATTAATCCTAAAATCGCAAATATAATGAAAAAAAAGATTTGCGATAACAGAATATCAATCATTAATACTTTCTCTAGAATGCGAGTTAGCTTTAGGAATAGGGTAAAGGTGTGCCATTAATTGTGGCGTGCTTGATGCGTCGATGATTGCAGCATGATTACGCCTAAAACCGCGAGGCTCAGCTACACCACAAGAATGCGCCATCACTTCTAACTCATGGGAAAGGTTGATTGCATATTGTGAAACTCGCTGGGCTTTATTTTCTGGCACTAATCCTTGTTGTAATTCTCGTTTATGGGTAGTAATGCCGGTAGGACAGGTGTTTTTATTACATTGAAGTGCTTGAATGCAACCGAGAGAAAATAAAAAACCCCTTGCGCTGACGACGGTATCTGCGCCAACACAGTAAGCCCATGCGACTTGATCCGGCGTAATTAATTTGCCAGAGCAAATGACTTTTATTCTTTGTTTTAAATTATGTTGAATCAACTTATCAATTAGTAACGGAAGACTTGTTTTTAATGGTAATCCCATGTAATCCATTAAACTTTGAGGCGCGGCACCAGTACCACCCTCAGCACCATCAAGGGTAATAAAATCTGGTGAATATTCTGAGCCTCGCTCATTTATAGCCTCAAACAATTCATCAAGCCATTCAGTTTGACCCAATACAAATTTTATACCGACGGGTTTTTTCGTTACTTTTCTTATTCTGAAAATGATATTTTGCAATTCTTCAATGTTATTGATATCGCAATGACGGTTTGGACTAATTGAATCCATACCTTCAGGGATGCCTCTAATTTTGGCAATTTCAGCTGTGACCTTTTTACCTAAAAGCATGCCACCTTTTCCGGGCTTTGCACCTTGGCTTAGCTTGATTTCAAACATTCTAACTTGTTCATTATCTGCTAGTTCAATAAGTCTTTTATCGCATAAGTGGCCTTGTTCATCTCTCACTCCGTATTTTGCAGTGCCAATTTGAACGACGAGATCGCATCCTTCTTGTAGATGGTATTTGCTTACACCCACCTTCACCGCTATTCATCCAAATACCGGCTTTCTTTGCACCCTTTGCTAAAGCCGTTACAGCAACGGAAGAAAGCGCGCCGTAACTCATTCCTGAAATGTTAATCAATGCATTGGTGGTATAGGGCGTTAAGGCAAAATTTTCACCAAAGGTAATTGCTTTAGGAACACAGGCTTGGCTGGCATGGACTGGAAAAACGTGATTAACAAGATGACTTCGCCCAGGTGTGCTTAACGAACGCGTGGACCCAAATGCAATCGTTGAATCAACATTTTTAGCTGCACGATAAACCCATGAGCGCTGAGCGCGATTGAAGGGAAGTTCTTCACGATCTTGAGCAAAAAATACTGACGAAAAAATTCCCCCATGTGTTCAAAGAAATATCTAAATCGTCCAATGATGGGATAATTTCGTCTAACAGTCTGGGTCGTTTGTAATTTATCTGATAAATAGAGATAAATTAGTAACAAGAACAATATACCAAGACTAAACACAAAAATAATGGAGCAAACTTCGATTATTTTCCATGTAAAATATGACAATGTATCAATGCCCATTATTTTTTCCTTATCGGCGCTAATGTGGCTTAATAAAAATAATGAAAAAGAAATACCGACTTAAAATAAGTAAACTTATTATTATAAAAAGTAGGTATGCAAGTTTATTAAATAAAAACTAATTGCTGTTTCATTTTTATATGAAGCGATAATTAAAATGATTATTTCAATTATCTTGCCAAAAGATATTAATTTGCTGCATTAAGAATTTGTTTATTGTGATCCGCTACCCATAAAGCAACAGCAAGAAATACGAGATCTTTAGCCAAAAAGAAATTCGTTGTTAATACACCGTCAACGACTTTCCATGTACCTGGTGTTGTAAGCATAAAGCTAAGAGTGACTATAAAAATAACACTGGCAGCAATACCTGAATAATATCCAATTTTTGCATTGTAAAAACTCACTATTAAACCTATTGCAACGATGATCTCAGAAATACCAACGAGGTTTGATACGGTTTGCTCTGAAAATACGCGGTATAACCAGCCGATTAATGGATGATTCATTATAAGTGGTGCAATCGCTTTTGCTTCTGTCGGAGTAAATTTAAATATGCCTATCCATAAGAGAATAAGTACGACGCCAAAAACGCCGATTTTGTATGGTAATTTTGTCGCAGAATCATTATTGTTATGCATTTAAAAGTCCTCTTAAGTTAATATTTGATGTGATAAAGTACCAATAAATGATAAGTTTGTGAAAGAAGATTGTTAATTAATTTAAAACTGTAGAGGATATGACCGTTAAATGGGGGGGGGTTGCAAGTCTTGGCTATAGGGGGAAATAAGCTTAGATATTAGAGAGTTTAAGCATGTTAAAAAAACTCACTTTTCTTTATATCATCATGTTTTACTTTGCTATTCATTTCATTTACTGCTTTGGCAAAAGACAATATTATTGCAACTGGGATTCAATATACCTCATCAGGCATTGGAGCTCGTGCTTTGGTATTGAGTGATGTTCGGTGATACTTATCAACAATAAACCTTATCTTTAGCCCTTTTCACCAACTTGTCATTAATGCTCTTTTGAATTTTTGTGATTATTTAAGAATCGAATCATCTCCATTTTGTAACTGAAAGTCACACTTATGGAGATGATAAATTATCGAAGATTTTGCTATAAAAATTTCTATTCGTTGGTTTGTTGATTTTGGATAGCTGATTTTTGATACAAAGAAATTAATTCACCTGCAACGGATACGGCAATTTCAGCTGGGTGTTTTCCTTGCACGGCTTCAATGCCGATAGGGCAGGTCATTCTTGCAATCTCTTTATCGGTAAATTCTCGCTCTTTTAGCTTATGGATAAAGCGCTTTTTCTTTGATTCAGATCCAATCATGCCAAAGTAACGACTGTCGCCACGTTTGATAATGGCTTTAGCCAGTTCTAAATCCAGTTGATGATTGTGTGTCAGTACCAGATACAAACTACCTGCGGGCATTTCAGCAACATCACCCACAGGATCATCGGTTAAATGCTTAACCACATTATTAGGGACAGTTTCAGGAAATTGCTCCGCACGTTCATCAACCCAAGTCACTTTAAATGGCAGTGTTTGTAGTATATGAATAAGTGCCTTGCCAACATGCCCTGCACCAAACAAGACGAGATGTTGCAGCTGTGAGCCAATGGGTTCAAACATTAAAGTAACAATACCGCCGCAACATTGACCTAAGCGGGCACCAAGATTAAAGGTTTCAACTTTCATTTGAGTGTCGCACTGGGTCAGCATTTGTCTTGCCATTTCAGTCGCAACGTGTTCAAGATGACCACCGCCAATGGTAGCAAATATGCCATCTTGGGTTACTAACATTTTAGTGCCAGCCCCTCTTGGTGCACTGCCTTTATCTTCAAGAACGGTCACCATTACGCAGGATTGACCACATTTTTCTAATGCCGCTAACGGCTGAATCCAATTATCTGTAAACATCAGGACTTTTCCTTAAGTCATTAATCTTAGATTTTTTGACTTCTTCTTTTACAGCTCTAAATCACACGTTCGAAACTGGAGGCTGTAGTATTATTTGTATTGTTTATGCTTTTGCTTAACCTTAGCAAAAGGCCGCATTCAAAAATTTGAATGCGGCCTCAGAGTGGAGCTAATATTTGAATTTATTACTTAAAGTGAGACTTCCGCAGGTTTTTTGCCATTGCGAGCTCGCTTTATTGCTTGATATACCTGTTCAGGAGTTGCGGGCGCTGGCAAATATGGAATAACGCCGTCGTCTGCGACGTTAACAATCGCATCTTTAATTGCACACCATACCGAGATTCCCAGCATAAATGGCGGTTCACCGACGGCCTTTGAGTTAAAGACGGTATCTTCGCCATTGTTGCGGTTTTCAACCAATTTAGTGTTGAATTTAATTGGCATATCAGCAATTGCAGGCACTTTATAACTGGCAGGGCCGCTGGTCATTAGTTGGCCTTTATCATTCCAGACTAATTCTTCAGTGGTTAGCCAGCCCATACCTTGGACAAATGCACCTTCAACCTGGCCAATATCCAGATCTGGGTTAAGTGATGCGCCTACATCATGAAGTATATCAACTTGCAAGACTTTATATTCGCCTGTAAGCGTATCAACAATAACTTCTGAGCATGCCAAGCCAAATGAGAAATAATAGAAAGGTCGTCCGCGTCCTTTATCGTGATCGTAAAAGATCTTAGGAGTGCGATAAAAACCCGTGCTGGCGAGCGAAATTTGGTTGAACCAACAAAGTTCTGCAAAATCAGCAAAGGTTAACGAGGTTTTTTGTCCAATCTGCACAATGCCATTACTGAAGACCACTTCATCAGGGCTGACTTCAAAGTGCGTTGAAGCAAATTCAATCATGCGATCTTTAATGGTTTGCGCTGCATTTTGAGCCGCTTTACCGTTAAGATCTGTACCAGATGATGCGGCAGTCGGTGATGAGTTAGGTACTTTTTCAGTATTGGTTGCGGTAATTTGAATGGTGTCGATGTCGACATTAAAGGTCTCAGCAACAATTTGTGCAACCTTAGTATTCAAGCCTTGACCCATTTCAGTACCTCCATGGTTAAGACAAATACTACCATCGGTATAAACCGTTACTAATGCGCCTGCTTGGTTTAGAAAGGTGGCGGTGAATGAAATACCAAACTTGACAGGTGTTAGCGCAATCCCTTTTTTTAGAATAGGGCTTGTGGCGTTAAAATCTTTGATAGCAAGGCGACGCTCTTGATATTGGCTTGAGGTCTCTAGCTCTTCAGTCATTTCAGGAATATAGAAATCTTCTACCTTTTGAAAATAATGGGTTTCATTGCGATCATTTTGCCCATAGTAATTAAGCTTACGCACTTCCAATGGGTCTTTTTTCAAGTAACAGGCAATGTCATCCATGATGTGTTCAATGGTCATCATACCTTGCGGACCACCAAATCCACGATAAGCAGTATTTGACGCGGTATGGGTTTTGACGCAGTGTCCTATTACCGTCGCATTATTGAGAAAATACGCATTGTCTGAGTGGAACATGGCGCGATCAACGATAGAGCGCGAAAGATCGGCACTGTGGCCTGAATTACCAGCAACAACTATCTCAATACCTTGTATCTGCCCGTTATTATCAAATCCCACTTTATATTGATTATAAAAAGGATGGCGCTTACCCGTCATCATCATATCTTCACGGCGGGGAAGGCGATACTTAACCGGTTGACCTGTCAGTTTTGCTATTACTGATGCAATACATGCAGGTTGCGCTGCTTGGGTTTCTTTACCACCGAAACCGCCGCCCATACGCCGCATATCAATTAACACCTTGTGCATTGGTACTGCTAATACTGAAGCAACAAGCTTTTGCACTTCAGTCGGGTTTTGGGTTGAGCAATAAACGATAACGCCGCCATCTTCCGTTGGCACTACGCTTGAAACTTGAGTTTCAAGGTAGAAGTGCTCCTGTCCACCAATGTCTAGTGAACCTTCAAGCACATGAGCTGCATTTTTAATGGCTGATTCTGAATCACCGCGTTTTTGCTGGTGACTGTCACAGACATATTCTTTCCTGCGCTAAGCCATCTTTAACATCTAAAATCGCAGGTAAATTTGTGTATTCAACAATGGCGAGATTAGCTGCTTTTCGTGCATTGCCTAGACTATTCGCTGCAACAGCAATGATAGGCTGACCCACATAAGTGACCTTGCCATCAGCAAGCATAGGATCGCCCGGTAATAGGGGGCCAATATCTACTTCGCCAGGGACATCTTTGGCTGTGATCACAATGCGAACTCCAGGCACATTATAGCAAGCTGAAATATCAAGCTTATCAATGGTGGCGTGGGCGCGGGTGCTCATTAAACAATAAACATGTAATTGATTAGGGTATTCCGTTCTGTCGTCAATATATTGGGCTTCGCCGCTGACTTGTTTTATTGCACTGTCATGCTTAACAGATTTGCCAACGCCAGTCGCTAACCCTTGGCGAGCTTGAGCGGCCATTTGTTCTATGGTTAAAGACGGTGTGGTTTTACGGGACATAAGTTTCTACCTTTGTATCAATATGGGATTCAGCGAATGTCACTTCAGTGTAGAAGCGATACAGCAGATTAGCGGCAATTTCAGAGCGGTATTCTTTACTTGCTCTAAAGTCTGAAATAGGTTGAAAATCATCAGCTAAAGCCTGCATTGCCTGCTGTATGGTTTCCTGAGAAAACGCTTTATTTAATAAGGCTTTTTCACAGTTTTTAGCACGAGCAGGAATCGCCGCCATGCCGCCGAATGCCACTTTGATATCACGAATAACTTCATTTTCAAGGGTCAAATTAAATGCACCGCAAACGGCTGAAATATCGTCATCGATGCGTTTTGATACCTTGTAGGCTTCAAACCGTTCATTTTTTTCAGGTTTAGGAATTCGAATGGTTTGCACAAACTCAGAAGCTTGTTGCTTGGTGACTTTGTAGTTTACAAAATAATCTTCAAGCTGCATTTCACGAATGTCTTGACCACGACGAAGTACAATACTGGCATTAAGGGCAATCAAAAGCGGCGGCGCATCACCAATAGGGGAAGCGTTAGCTATATTGCCACCAAGGGTGCCTTGGTTTCTCACTTGAAGTGAGGCAAAGCGGTGAAGAAGCTGGCCAAAAGACGGGAAATATGAACTTAGCGTACCGTAAGCATCGGTAAGCGATACGTTAGCACCGATTTCAATGTGGCTATCGGTTTCATTAATGGTTTTAATATCGGTGACGTTGCCAATATAAATTATCTTTTCAAGCTCACGATTAAACTGTGTTACTTGAAGAGCGAGATCAGTTCCCCCCGCTAAAATATGCGCATCTGGGTGAGCTAATAAGATTTGCGATAATTCATCACTGTTTGTTGGACTAAACGCCACTTTATTATCAAAAGAATAGGCAATTTCAGGCGCAGAGATGGCTTCGAGTCTTGCGATAGTGTCTTGTTCGTGTTCGGTAAATTGATCTTTTAACGATGGATTTTTCGAAAGTGATTTTGCGGCATCAATAATGGGTCTGTAGCCTGTGCAGCGGCATAAGTTACCTGCCATTGCTTCCATAATGTCTTCTTGGCTTGCATTAACTTTCGTTTTAGCTAAGGCAAACATCGACATAATAAATCCGGGTGTACAAAAGCCACACTGAGAGCCGTGAAAGTCGACCATAGCTTGTTGAACAGGATGCAGATCTTGCCCATTTTTAAGATCTTCAACAGTAATAAGTTGTTTGCCATGAAGGGTAGACACAAAGGTTAAACAGGAGTTGACGCTGCGGTACTGCAACTTTCCGTTTACCACTTCACCGAGGACGACGGTACACGCACCACAATCACCAGAACCACAACCTTCTTTGGTTCCTGTCTTGTTAACATGTTCCCGCAGATAATTTAGCACCGTTAGATTAGGGGATACTTCGACTTCTTCCCTAAGCTGTTGGTTTAGTAAAAAACGGATCACATTACCTCCATGGATATAATTTTATTCCTTTGCACCACAAATTATCCAATTAGAGGGATTTGGTCAACGTTTTGTTCACAATTTGTATTAATATTGTATGTAATAAATACGGGTATCTTTGTATACAAAAAATACTTAACTTTCAGTTTTTGGTTTTATTTATTGAAATTGAACAAATACTTTTGATAAACATGATCAATACCTTTCGACTAATGATGTTATTTGGTAATAGAATTACAGTTTTAATCAACTATCGGTAAATAAGATAGCTGTATTCGATTATTTAAATGCTTTTTATTCAGACGTATTTGCCTATTAAATGAGTGATTACGCTGTTGTATAGATGCGTTAGTTTAGTTGCTCAGGTGTGACTTCTATTGTCGAATAATAATCATCAGCATCAAGGTTGCTTTTTCTCTGATCCTAAAATAGACAGGTTCTGAAATTGAACGGGTAAATTTGAATTCAACTTTGTTACTTTTGTTCTTCATCGGCAGGGTGATAACGAACAATGTAATCTGCTGGTGACTCACTAAGAACGTCGATTGTGATATTTTTCTCACCACCTTCAATATTTGAAACATCAAGAATGACTTTATTTTCACTGGCGATAACTTGTGATTTAACCAAGGTTCTTGGTGTGATCATATTTCCACGTCGTGCTATTTGACTTTTAGGTAAATAGGCTAAGACGAGGCTCTCATAAAGCGCATAGCCATAGGTCATGCCACTAAAATGGGAAAAAACGTGAACATGAGTAAGTTCATGAAAGAAAACATTGTAGTGGGTTGAGTGATATTTTTGTCTCTGTCATGAAGGTAATCTTCCCAAAGCGCAATGTAGTTGCCACTTTTAATACCATGGGCAACTTTGTGATTATGCATCACCTCCATTACGACTCTAATGCGTTTCATGCCCATTTGAATTAGATTTTTGACAGCGTAAGAAGCATCGCCATTATAACTTTTACATTCAAGATACTGATCACAGTAACGCTCAGTATTAAAAAAGTGTTTGATTCTGTCTTGAAAGCTTTTTTGGTTAAACTCACGATGAATGTTAATTGTCGTTATATCGTACACTTCTCTTTCTAATACCAATCTGATTAATTTTATAATCAACTAAATAGGACCTTGTATCGAATAAATTGATAGAGGAACAGCATCGCAGCTGACAATGGGCAATGATCAGTTAATTTATCAAAATGGTATAACTCAACGGCAAGGCTGTAACAATCCACATTGACATTTACATATTCTAAACATTGATTGACAGCATCATTGCGACCAATGACATATTCGCTATTAAACCCAAACATCTGGTAATCAAGTTTTATATTGGAGATGGTATGTGCTGGAAAGTCTATATTAGCGGAGCTAAATTCTTGCACCCTTTCATCAAGAGTTAATAAGGCTAATTGCTCATTGTCATTCATTTTAACAGAAGCAGATGTAACGCTAGTGGGGCTGTTATTGACAATTTGCCATCCATTATCGGTTTGATTAAAAGTCACATTATCAAGTTTAATTAGCTCAGGACGTGTTAGAGATTGAATGTTTGAATATGCCCAGGGACTTCCTCAAGACCCCCTGTGTCAGGATAGTTGTCACTCCTGAAATTTAATCAATTTAAGAGCAGGGAGCGGAAGTTGAATCAATGTAATGAACTATTCTGACACAGGTGGCTTGCGATAAAACTCTTCTGACGAAACACACTTTATTGGAAATTTAAAACCACGTCCTGAGGGCGTGGTTATCTGCAAAAGGCTATGCCTTTAGGGTGACTCATGTTATCCCAATTTATTGTTGTCCCCACAATAATAAAAAGAGGAAACATAACATGAGTCGATTCAACAAATTATCGCATGTTTTATGGCACTGCCAATATCATATAGTTTGGGTTCCAAAGTATAGGTACAGTATTTTATCAGGTCTGATAGCGGATGAAGTTTACCGATGTATTCAAATTTACTGTGGCCGCTTAGGTTGTGAGATAGTGGAATTAAATATACAAAATGATCATATTCATCTGTTAGTAAAAGTGCCTCTGAAGCAATCGATTTCTGATTTACTAGGCGTTGAAAAAGGTAAAACAGCAATAAGGGTTTTCAAACAATTCCCTAATTTGAGAATGAAGCCTTATTGGGGAAATCATTTTTGGGCAAAAGGGTATTGTGTTGACACAGTAAGTGTTAATGCGGAAATGATAAGAAAATATGTTAAGTACCAAGAAAAAATAGAAAAGTTACAAGGTGAATTAGATTTTTAAATGTTCAAACATGGGACAATTGATTGCCTTTGTTCAATAGGACTCTGATGGCAATCAGCCCCCTTCAAGGGGGCATTAAGCAAAGCCACCTTCTAAGAAGGTGGATTCTTTAACTTTGTCATCGAATGAAGCATATAAATAATCAAGATTGAAACACGATTTAGAATAAAATATGCTATTTATCAATTTCTAATAGATAAAAACTATTTCCTATTTATGGTGGTTATACACATGTTTTTTAACATGAAAACAATACTGTAGTTTTATTTTTGATTTACTCTGACTCGACACCTCAAGAAAAGACTTCAACCTAAGTAAAAAAAAGATGTGAATGGCGAGGGTATACATGGTGTACATACAACATTAATAATGTATGATGAAATAATGTTGTATATGAAACATTAATTCATGAATGAAAAATTTTACCGATACTCGTTGTATTTGTTATTAACACTCACCTTTCTCTTTTCAATTTTTTTAATCGTGTCAGATTCAAAGGCTCCTTTTACGACCAGCGCTACTTATGCCAAGGCGATGACTCATATTGCTCCCAAAACATCGGGCGTAGTGGAACATATATATGTAAAAGAAGGGCAAAAAGTACGTTTTGCCCAAGTTTTATTTTCTTTGGATAATAAAGATCAATCATTGGCACTAGCTAAAGCAAAAGATCAATTCCTTATAGCTAAAACCAAACAGCAAGGTTTACAGCAGAACTTATTACTTTCTTTATCTGATCTTAAACAAAAGCAAATTGAATTAGCATTGGTTAAGCAATCTGAGCAAAGGATCTTAACGCTTGCGAGTAAAAGCTTAATTAGTCAGCAAAAAATTGATGAAATGGAGGAGAAATTACACAATGCGATGGTTTCTTTGGAAATGGCTAATACTAATATTACAAGATCAAATATTGAACTTCAGGTAGCAAAGCAGCAAGTCAAACTTGCACAAACTTCAATTAATCAAGCTAAATTAGCAGAAGAAGATACGCAGGTTAAAGCGAACACTAGTGGCATAGTGACTAATCTTTTATTGTCAAAAGGGAGTTTTGTTAATAAGGGTAGTACTGCCATATTAATTTCAAACACTGATAACTTTTGGTTAATCGCTGACTTTAATGAACGGGATTGTCAAAGCTTGTCGATCGTTCAAAAGTGTTAATTGCCTTTGATGCTTATCCTGGAGAAGTGTATGAAGGGCAAATACAAAGTATTGATGATGCAATTAATAACAACACCGAAATACTGGGTAAGCTTGCTGATGTGCCGAACAATATTCGCTGGATCCGTGAGCACCAAAATATTCGAACTAGAATAAAATTAGACAATGTTGTCCAAGATTAATAGCGGGATCTAAAGCCAGTGTTATGTTATTTCCTGCATCGGGTTTTTGGCACTATAGTTCTCGGTTATGGATGACCTTGTTATCATATCTCAGATATATTTATTAAGGCTATTTCGTTGAATTCTACCGTCTTTTTTCGACTTAGTCTGGTTTGTAAAAAAACCTTAAATGCAACTTTCAGCCTTGATACTGTCAGAATGACATTTATTATGTTTCTGGCATGGTTGCGGGTAAATATATACCGCTTGGTAAACCTGTATATCTGGCTTTTTTTCCCATTATTTTGGCATTGCGGGTAAACTCCTCAGATATGTTAATAATGGTTAAAATATTGCTGCCAACGGTGATGTCTGCTGTCGGGGCAGTGTTTATATCAGAATTTTTTAGTGAACATCCATTTGTTATATGGACGATTTCGCTGTTTTTTTTCGATTGGCAACGTCGCAAAGCTGATACATCCGCGAAAGTAGCGGGTATTTTAACGCCAATATTTATTTGGATCCTTATTACTGTTTCCGCACAGTTATCGATTAAATCCCCGTTATTTTTAAATTTAAGGGAAATGATATTTTGCGTCATGATTGCGATAGGTATTACTTGGATAGGATTTCGGTTATTTCCTAAAAAATCCTTTTATCTTCAACGCCTAAAATTACCACAATACTAATAACGGTAAGTTATAAGCAAAGAGCTATCTCATTATTTTGATTGGGATTGGCTGCGCTTTTCTTATGATAACTCAGATGACGTCTGCACTATTTTGTCTTGTACCTGTTATTGCATTAGCAACTCAGACAAGCAGACAAGGATATTTTAGCGGGCTTAAGCGACGATTACTGACTCAAACCAGTGGTTGTGCGCTTTCAGTGTTTTTTACATTTTTATTAGCGGGACAACAAAATATAGCTGCTTATTACATAGTCTGTCTTGGGTTACTGGTTTATATTTTGTGTTATGCGGTGGTTAATTCGTTAGGTGAAATAAAAGAAGTTAACTTGGATGCATTAATGGCAACGCTTTTCCCTATTCAGCTCTATATTTGTCAGTCTGGAATGAGTTTGAAAGGGGCTTATTTAAGAGGATGGCAGCTTACAATCACATTATTATTAATGCTAGTCATTTATTATTTTAGTGAACGGAAATTAGTGGATATAAAATGAAAATTCAATTAAAAAATATTGAGATGTTATATGGTTCAACGCCGTTTATGATGGGTTTAGCTTACAAACAGTTTCGTTCTCAATCTAATATTAAGTTGCTATCTGAATTGAATCTTACCCTTGAAATGTTCGGCGCTCTAAAAGTGTTAGCCCACTGCGGGCCACTATCACAACAAGAGGTAGCCAATATTCTGTATCGTGAACGTTCAGTGACTAAAAGGTTAATTGATAATGTATAAAAAGAGGTCTTATTATTGCGGGGAAAGCGCCACAAAATAAGAAAATTAAGCTTTTATACATCACTGATGATGGCCCAGTTAATACAGCAAAAGGCAAAAATAATCATTCATGATGTGAATAAACATTTTTTTGCCAATATTTCAAATGAAGAAAATAATCAGTTACTTGCTATTTGTCAAAAATTGGTAAAAGAAGATCTATTTATCGACGGTTCTTTATAGTCGCTAACTTGCAAAGTTTTTTTCACAGTTTTCTTACTCATGTTCTGCTTTTTTTTACTTAACATTAAAGCAGATTATTCTCTGTTTGGAACTGTTCTATAAATTGGGGCCATTTTTGTCATCAGAGCCTAATATTCTCAGTGCGTTATTGATGAGAATGTGAGACAGATTTTGCTCAATGGTGACAAATATTTTGCGGTTTGTTAACATACTTGCCAATTTAAATATCAGAATGGTGAGTTGCGGTGCTTTTTGAATTACTGTTTCTTTTCGGTGCTGGTTTTTTCGGTGGCGTCCTTAATTCTGTTGCTGGTGGCGGCAGCTTATCACTTTTCCCGCTTTAATTTTTGTTGGTATCAATCCAATCAGTGCCAATGCAACCAATACTTTTGCTTCAAGTGCAGGTTATTTAAGCGGCGCTTATACCTTTAGACAAGACTTATATACTCACAAAAAAGAATTGCCTAGACTTATTATCTCAAGCGTTATTGGTGGTTTTTTAGGAGCATGGTTATTACTAACAACACCAGAGGCCGTTTTCAGTGAAGCTATTCCTTGGCTACTTTTGTTTGCAACGGTTTTATTCATATTTGGTGTGAAAATTAATGCTTTTTTAAAGGAACATACATTTAAGCATCGACATTCTTCGGTGGTTGGCTATTGGCTGCTGGTTATTATTTTACTCGGTGTCTGCATTTACGGTGGATTTTTTAATGCGGGACTTGGCATTGTATCCCTTAGCTATCTTGCCTTAGCAGGCCATACCAACATGAATGCCATGAATGGAATGAAATTATTGATTTCGTCCTTAGTGTCGTTAACCGCAATAGTCATATTTATTTATAGAGGTTCTATTGTCTGGTACGAAGGTTTTATTGTTATGTTTGGTACTTTAACGGGAGGCTATTTAGCGGCTCATATTGCAAAGGGCTTATCTCAGCAATATGTCAGGTATTTGTTATTGTTATAAGCTGCGGCATCACGCTGTATTTTTTTATTAAATAACCGTTTAAATTGAAAGTAAAAAAAGAACATATACCCAAGCATCTTGAAGTTGATTGGGTATGAGATGATGGCTAAATGATCCGATCAATTTAAGTGGCACATCACCCTCTTTTTTCTCAATTAGTTTCATCAATAGATGATTAATGTCATATATTTTCTAATCATCTGATTTTTTTAATTCAGTGGTAATAATGACTTTTCCTTCTATGGTTTTATGGACAGGACATAAATCGGCAATTTCAACTAATCTTTGTCGCTCTGCATCGGTTAAGTCGCCAGTTATTTCAAGTGCTCTAGATAAAACCTCTATTTTGTTATTTTCACAATCGCAATATTGACAATCACTTCCATGCTGACGACTGTGCTCAAAGTGACTTTAACATCATCTAGCGGCAGATTTTGTCTCTTGGCGTACATTCTAAGAGTCATAGAGGTGCATGCGCCCAAAGCGGCTAGTAATAATTCATAGGGTTCTGGCCCTAGATTATCACCGTTAACTTTAGTCGGTTCATCTGCTAACCATTGGTGTTCGTCAGATTGAATTAATCGCGTAAAGTTTTTATTAAACTCATTTACCACCACATCTCCCTCGGCCACTTTTTCTATAGGCTTTGTGT
Organism: Mallotus villosus; assembly: GCA_903064625.1. Lineage (NCBI taxonomy): Eukaryota > Metazoa > Chordata > Actinopteri > Osmeriformes > Salangidae > Mallotus > Mallotus villosus. The sequence goes on along the minus strand of CAEFZP010001895.1, from coordinate 32,042 downwards.
TAGCCTTTTTAAGGCTAAGGTATTTTTGTGATCAAGCGGCAATAATATTTGCGACATATTCGGTATCGTTTTTATCAGTATAGCTATATCAGATCAATCTGTCATAATACTCAAAAGCTTACAGCCGAGTATTTCAATATGACTTACAGTCAAGATTTTAGAAAGCACGTACTCGATTACAAAGATAAATACGGCCTAACTTTTTAGCAAACTGAAGACCACTTTGAAATATCTATTCGTAGTTTATTTCGTTGGGAACGGAACATAGCCCCTTGTGCAACTCGCAATAAAGCGCCAACAAAACTCAATAATGCAGCATTACTTGAAGATGTTGAAAAATATCCTGATGCATACCAATCAGAAAGAGCTGAACGCTTTGGTGTATGCCAATCAGCTATTCACTATGGATTAAAGCGACTTAATATAACCTGTAAAAAAAACGCTTCGGCATCCAAAAGCTGATGAGAATGAAAGGGCAGCCTTTAAGGTGCGTATTGCTCATATGAACGCGAAGGAAAAACCATTGTTTATTGGAAATTTAAAACCACCTCCTGAGGGCGTGGTTATCTGCAAAAGGCTATGCCTTTAGGGTGACTCATGTTATCCCAATTTATTGTTGTCCCCACAATAATAAAAAGAGGAACATAACATGAGTCGATTCAACAAATTATCGCATGTTTTATGGCACTGCCAATATCATATAGTTTGGGTTCCAAAGTATAGGTACAGGATTTTATCAGGTCTGATAGCGGATGAAGTTTACCGATGTATTCAAATTTACTGTGGCCGCTTAGGTTGTGAGATAGTGGAATTAAATATACAAAATGATCATATTCATCTGTTAGTAAAAGTGCCTCCGAAGCAATCGATTTCTGATTTACTAGGCGTTGTAAAAGGTAAAACAGCAATAAGGGTTTTCAAACAATTCCCTAATTTGAGAATGAAGCCTTATTGGGGGAAATCATTTTGGGCAAAAGGGTATTGTGTTGACACAGTAGGTGTTAATGCGGAAATGATAAGAAAATATGTTAAGTACCAAGAAAAATAGAAAAGTTACAAGGTGAATTAGATTTTTAAATGTTCAAACATGGGACAATTTGATTGCCTTTGTTCAATAGGACTCTGATGGCAATCAGCCCCCTTCGAGGGGGCATCAAGCAAAGCCACCTTCTAAGAAGGTGGATTCTTTAACATTGATGAAAGTGGATTTGCCCAAAGTATGCCTCGCACGCATGGCTACTCACCGAAAGGAGAACGAGCCTATGGGACACATGCATGGAATGAAAAAGGCCGTATTAATGTCATTGGAGCCATTATCAACCCAGGTGTTTCTTACGTTATGCTGTTTTTCCCAAAACATTAATGCGGATACCTTTTCGCTTGGGTAACACAAGATTTACTTCCAAAAATTCAACCTAATAGCGTCATTGTAATGGATAACGCCTCTTTCCATAAGCGGACTGATATTACGATGCAATCAAACAAAAGAAATGCATACTCGAATGGCTTCCCACATACAGCCCTGACTTAAATCCAATTGAAAAAAAATGGCTGAAGTCAAAGCGAAAAGAAGAAAACAAAAATGCACAACTGAGGAATTATTTGAGAAGCATACTTCATATGTCAACTTATAGTGATTTAGCTATAACTAAATGATTGGCGGTATCCAACGTAATAAAACTCTTTGGGTGTTTTGCGCGCTGATAAATTTTTTCAGCTTCTTTGATGGGAACGATTTCATCGATGGGAGAATGCATAACAAGTAAAGGGACTTTTAGGCTTTCAATATCGTTTCTATTTTCTTGAATATCGTCTAAAACTGTTTAGTGATATTGAATTTTCTGGAGCCAATAGCGATTTCAGCACTACCTGATTGCATAATATCATCAAGTTGAGATGTAAATAGATGAGTGAGGTGATGGCTATCGGCTGGCGCACCTATGGTAACCAGTGCTTTTATTTCTGGAATTTTACCTGCTGCTGATAATACGGCTCGACCACCAAGCTATGACCGATTAACAATGAGGGGCTTGATAGTTATCACGCAGATATGCGGCGGCGGTAACTAAATCATATACATTAGAGGAAAAATGGTATTGGAAAAATCACCTTCACTTTCGCCTAGGCCTGTAAAATCGAATCTTAATACGGCAAAGCCATTTTGGGTTAATGCTTTGGTTATTCTTGTAGAGAAAAGCAGATCTTTTCCGCAGGTGAAACAGTGTGCAAAAATGACATAAGCATGTGCTTTCTCTGCAGGCGTTTCTAATACACCAGAGATTTATTTCCATCACTAATGAATTCAATTTATTTTTTGTTGAACAGATAATTGACCCTCTATAATATTAATGTTTATATTTATCTCTATATTAAATTTTCATGATTAAAAATAGGCCATAAATTAATACTGCTGAAGGTTAAAAATGCATTATGCCCAACCCATGAATAGGTTTGAAAAATCGTGCTAACGAGTAAAGTATATACCGTGTAAAAATAGTCAAATACACTCTGAATGTGATAAAGGTATTTATATTAAAATAGCTAAGTAACTATAACAACTTAATTAATGAGAAGGTACAAAAAAAACGCGTTAAATTAATTTAGAAATAATGCTGATACCAAGTCGTAAGCCACAATAATACCTCATTTATTAACATATTTATAAATACGTTGCCTTATTAATCATTATTGCTATTAAATGATAAAATGCATTTGATTGATTCATCTCACACAAAAATCATTCCTTGCCGCTTCTTGACAGAAACAAGAATTGCGTCAACATTGTCATTATTATATTGGTTAAGGTAATCATTACGAAATTGTGCTTCAACAAAGGTGTCAGGGCTGTATGCATCAACGGGGAAAACCTTGCCTCCAATAACGACGAGATTGAACCAATGACCCCAAAACTTTTTTACCAATCCGCCCATAAACTTTCCCGTTGCCTTACTACTGTCGTAATTAGCAGATACCATGGCATAAGAACCGCTTCCCATATTTTGCAGCATCATCTGAACCATTGCTAAGCTGGTATTCTCTAAGTTTTAATATCTTTCCTTAAAATCTCTGCTTTACACTTTTCAATTGCGCTATTAAAGCTAAGGGGCTTTGAAGCATATTTAACACCTAAGCAACTATTATCGTTGGTTTCAATATACTTCATCACTGCAATCGCAACATGTCCGCAAGCATATTTTTTACGAAAATCAAAAGCACATGCACCTGTATTCAATCTTATAAGAGATGAATGTCTAATTTGTTGCAATATTCTAAAATCCAAAAAGCTTCTTGGCATGATCTTCTCTCCTATAAGCAAGCAAATATACCTAAGCGACGTCAAGATGCTGGTTTTCAGCGAGCGCTTAGCGCCTTTTAGTCAAGATTAATTCTTGAGAGCATAGCGACTCTATGATGAAGAAGTTGAGTAAAGAATAAAAGGCTGTAAGCCTCCTCGTCCAAAGGGACTTTCAAAGAAAAGCATAATCATCTCGAAAGGGTTGATCATTCCCTCAATCATTCTACTTAACCTCGTCTTTCTGTGAAACTCTGAATTCTGCATCTTAAGTCACTTGGGTGTATAACTAAAGTCAGTCTAATGTCATCAGTTAAGGTTACAGAATTCAACGATAGCACTTTACTCTCGTTAGTTGAAATTAGTCTGTTTGCTAATGTTAATTTAGCGATACAATACACGGTAATAGTTTCTTCTGATGTAGTAAAAAATGGCTTCAAAAAGAATCGTACAATCAAAAACAGCTTTGCATTTACGCAATAATCACCGAAATCGCTATGATTTCATGGCATTGATAAAGTCAAGTGCGCAACTTGCTGAATATGTTAATAAAAATCAATATGGTGATCTGTCAATTGACTTTTCTAACTCTGAAGCGGTCAAAGAGTTAAATAAAGCCCTGTTAAAGCATTTTTATCACATTGAATTTTGGAATATTCCTGCTGGCTATTTATGCCCGCCAATTCCAGGTCGCGCAGATTATATTCATTATTTGGCTGATTTATTAGCAATGTCCAATAATGGCATTATTCCCAGAGGTAAGGGCGTAAAAGGGCTTGATATTGGGGTTGGAGCCAACTGTGTTTATCCCATTATTGGCAGTCGCGTTTATGGATGGCAGTTCGTCGGTGCTGATATTGATCCTATTTCAATTAAGTCAGCCAAATTTATCGTTGAAAGCAATGCGAATTTACAAAGTAACATTCAAATTAGATTGCAAAATAACAGTCAGGATATTTTCAAAGGCATAGTTGACCAAGAGGATAGGTTTGATTTTACGCTTTGTAATCCGCCTTTTCATAGCTCATTAAACGATGCTATGGCTGGAACTAAACGTAAAGTTTCAAACCTCAAAGCTAATGTTTTAAAGAAATCCTCAAAATTGCTAAAACCTGAAATCGATGGAAATAAACAGTCAAATATACTCAATTTGGTGGGCAAAAATCTGAGCTTTGGTGTGAAGGTGGAGAGCTTGTTTTTATTAATAAGATGATTAAACAAAGCACATTAGTGGCGAATCAATGCTTTTGGTTTACTACGTTGGTGTCAAAAAAAGAGAATTTAAAAGCCATATATCAACAGCTAAAAAAGGTTAATGCCTTAAATGTAAAGACTTTCAATATGTCGCAGGGACAAAAACAATCTCGTTTTGTGGCATGGACGTTTTTAAATGAAACTCAGCAGCAAGAATGGAAAGTAGCATTTTGGAACACGAATACAATTGAGTAAAAAAATGCCGACTAGTTTGTCGGCATTGAAGTCTTTATTCTTCGCTCAACTTCTTCACCATAGAATGACTATGCTCTCAAAAATTTATCTTGACTAAAAGACACTAAGCGTCCGCTGAAAACGGGATTTTGACGTTGCTTGGTTATATACGCAATATCAAGATTAACGTTGATAATAGCTTACTAGATTTTGCTCTTTATGGTGAGAAAGTACGGCAATATTGTCTTGCACCATAGTTAACCCCTGAAGGTTATCTTTTTGTGATAATTTATAGGCTGATTCAATTTGATTAGTATCATTGTTCATCACCAAAATTTGATTTGAGCCATGACTTAGCATAAATAATTGATTATTTTCAATTACGCTACCAGTGATGCTTGGAAAATCGGCGGTTGTGCCCAGAATTTTAGCTTCACTGTTCACTTGGAAGTCATCACCACTTAAGCGAGCAACCACAAAGTTATTTTGCTTTTCATCGGGAAGCGTCACTGTAATGTATTCTTTGTTGACTGAGTCCCAAGCGATAGAGCCAATATAATTGTATTTAGCGCGAGTGGTTGCAAATCTGCTGCGTTTAAGTTCCTTTACACCATCAGTGCCATCCATAAACTTGTAATAACTATCAGCAATGGTAGCTGTTGGATCGTAAGCTAAGCGCACATAACTTTTATGATCAGCGGTAACCAAAACGCTATAATCACCATCAAAAACAATTCCTGCTAGATTAGAGATTTCAACAGAGAAAGCCGCATCGATTTTCACTCCAGCAAGCACGTTTGTTAATGTGCCATCAATAAAGTACACCCAGTTTTGATCAGTGATCACCGCATAGATATTCTTATTTTGACTATAGCTGATGCCTGTTGCTAAACCTTGAATCGAATTTGGTAAGGCTATTTCATTGGTTTTAGTTAAGCTTGATTGATTACTAAAAGCTGGAATAGAACTTGACTCTAAATTTTCAAAATCCGGACGCGTAACGGCAAATGAACCTCTTGCTGATAACTTTGAAACATTAGGCCAGTTGGCTGTCGACCACAAAATTTTATCTGGGTTAAATGACATTCTGTAGGGATCACTTTGCCCAATGAAGGGGAAGGGTCCAGTTTGGCTAAATGCCTGCACGATATTAAACGCAATTATCACTAAAAATGTATTTACCGTGACTTTGTTTAGACAAGTCCATTGGTTAGGATTCTCTTTTTCAGACAGTTTATTGCCCTGAAGAATCAACATGATTGCGGCAAAAATTAATATCACAAAGAAAATAACAATAACCCAGACATAAGTATGGACGCCAAAGACAGCAGGGCCAAAACCTTGGCCAATGTCTTTTAACATATGACCTGCACTATGGCGCAAGCCTCCCCAAAGGCCATAAATGGAGGCAAAAATTAATGCGCCAATGTACTTAGGTTTTAATCCATATCTAATGATAAAAATGGCGGCTAGCGAGACTAAAACCATTGCTGTGCGTTCTTGCCAGCATAGAATGCACGGCGTATCGCCCATAAAAAAGCCCAGAATGATACATGCAATACCTACTGGTAAAGAGATCAAAGCAAGGGCTGCAAGTGAAACAATATTATTAACTTTTTGTTCTTTCATATCATTCCCTTATAAATTGCCAGCGGGAATAAGCATTCCCCAGGTTGCAACAACCCATATAAAAAGACTCAGAGCAATACAGCCAATAAGGCATTTATCTGCAATTGATTGTTTGTGAGGTTTAAATGCGACTAAATAGCCAGTGACAAAAATTAAGCAAAAAAGAAGAAACTCCATTAGATCTCCATACAAACACTAAAAACGGCATAACGCCGCAAATAAAAGTAACTAGCAAAACCTTAAGCACTTTTTCTGTACTGAAACTTTTAGTTAGTTACCGATGGAGAAAGAGTAATTAAATAATAATTAATTTTAAATTAACTAATACTTAATCTGCGGTGAATGCTGTGAACTTTCGATAATTGAGAAGTTGATGGTTAATTAGCCTTTGCTAATTGAGGTGTTGGGTGATTTTAATGAAACACCGATTCACAATACTTCGGACACTTGTAACTTCTCAATAACCCGTGGCAGAGGCATGATTTATTGAGAGGTAAATCAAAAGAACAAAAAAATCTGATCGAACCTATTGATTTGTCAGGTTCATTAATACAAAAATCAACTCACCTCTTATTCCCTATTTGGTAGGCTGATGAAAATATCCCTTCCCGACATTCCTGAGTCAGAAAAAACGCCTCTGGTCACAGAATTGTTGGGGATCATCGAACGCCTGTGTGCAAGAGCTGTCTCTTGATCACATATCTAATTCTTTTGCCATTTTAAATCCTTCTGCTCGTTCTTGAAGGATTTGCCAACCTTTCCACAATGTTTCCCAACTAGCGAGCCCAGTTCTCTTGCTGTCACTAAACCCTCCCAGTTTGGCTATTGCTATGTATGCCCACCCAAGGCTAGGAACCGTGCCTTTATTTCTGAATTTATTCGGTTTCATCAGAGATAACACTTTCCATTCATATTCCGTTAAAATTGGTCGCAAGGCATTTCCTCAACCTGTTTGGCATATGCCAATAATCCCAGTTTCTTAAGAAAAATAGGCAACGTAAAGCTTTCTCGTAGCTGCATTAACCTAACGCCAACAAAGGCAAGAATTGATCCCTGCGCTCAAGGTTATCTGTCGATTCCATTCTTTGACGTTCAACGCCAGCACCTGTTTTCCACGCTTTATGAAAATCTTCTACCCGCCATCTAGCCATGTAAATATGGATAATTTTTAGCGCTTGATTAAAGGTACCAACAGGCTCGCTGGTTAATAGCATCCAGCTTAATTTATCCTGTAAAGGCGCGGTGCAAGACTGATTAAAGCTTGTGTAGAAGCAGCATTGCCCCTCAGAACCTACCGTCGGTGGTTTAAGAAGGGAACCATGCAGCAGGACAAACGTCCTGATATTGTGCGCCAACCCCCGGCAAATAAGCTATCAGAAACCGAAAGACAGCAGATACTGGATGTTTGTAATCAGGGCGAATACAGCAATTTACCACCATCACAGATTGTGCCGAAGTGATTGGATAAAGGGTGTTACTTAGCTTCTGAATCAACTTTTTATCGTATTTTAAAAGCAGAAGGACAGCTCACACATAGGGGAAAAGCCAGAGCACCACAAAAAACGCCATAAGCTCACAAGTTATTGTGCGAATAAGCACAATCAAGTTTGGTCATGGGATATCACTTATTTGCCCAGCAGAGTCAAAGGCCAGTTTTTCTATCTGTACATGTATGAAGATATTTACAGCCGTAAAATTGTTGGTCAGGAAGTATATGATAAAGAGTGCGGAGAGCTTGCATCCCAACTGCTACAACGTAATTTACTGAGGGAACAGTGTTTTACTAAACCGCCTGTATTGCATTCTGATAATGGAGCACCCATGAAATCACTGACAATGAAGTCAAAAATGGAGGAATTGGGTGTTGTATCATCACACAACAGGCCACGGGTGAGTAATGATAACCCTTACTCTGAGTCATTATTCAGGACAATGAAATACTGCCCGAAGTGGCCGTCCACTGGATTTACTGGCCTTGAAGAAGCGAGAAATTGGGTGTCAACATTTACTGACTGGTACAACAATGAACATCTTCACAGTAAATTACGATATATCACGCCGAATGAACGTCATCAGGGAAAAGATAGTGAAATTTTATCTCGTAGAAAGCAAGTAATGACGGATTTTAGGGGTGCACACCCTTATCGCTTTTCTGGTGAACTACGGAATTTTGAACCTATCGGTGCAGTATATTTAAATCCCGATAGAGAACCTGTAAATCTTGAAAAGAAAGTGAGTTAAAACATAAGTAAACAGTGACAACTACCTTGAAAAACACCGGGTTCCTACAACAATTAAGGCTGCAAAAGCTTGTGTGAGTCAATTTGCGCAAGAAGATATAATACAGTTAGAAAATGGCTATAGTGGCTATTGGAGCTGTAATGAACATGCCGATGTACCTCAAAAATGGCTAGTGCTAGGCAGTGAAAAAGCAAAACAAAAAGAATTGAAAACCCTGGATAAACGCTTACTCAAAAGCACACAAAAGGAATACAAGGCATTTCAAACACTGTGCCAGCAAGGATTTGCCTGTAAAGTTGATGCACAAAAGGCACTTGAGCGGTTTAAAAAGACAGTAAAGCTGACTGAATTATCGATGACAGGCTATGATTGTCAGGCTGTTTATAAGGAAAAGGCAGACCTAAAAAAGGGGCAGAGCCTGATAGCTATACGTATTATCTTAAAGGGCATATCGCGACATCTCTTGAGCAAGTGAAAAAACTTAAAGATGAGCTGGGCATATTTATTATCAGCACTAATAACCTGTCAGATAAGCTGGAGATGACCGAATTATTAAATATTTATAAATCCCAGCAGAGTGTGGAGCGTGGATTTCGATTTCTGAAAAGTCCTGAGTTTTTAACTTCCTCAATATTCTTGAAAAAACCGGAGAGGATAGCGGCATTATTGATGGTAATGACGTGTTGTTTGATGATTTATGCTGCGCTGGAATATCAAATTAGGCAACGCTTGAAAGAGAAACAGCAGTATTTCCCAGACACAAAAAAGAAGCCTTACCAACGCCCGACAGCAAGATGGGTTCTTTGCTGTTTTGAAGGAATATATGAATTAACAACTGACACTGAAACCGTGATTCAAAATATCGATGAGCGACAGAGAATCATCATTAATATCTTGGGGTTAGACTGCCAACAAATATATTCCTAATACAGGTGCGGAATGTCGGGTGCATAAATATTCCGCCTAAATATGCAGTATCAAAAGTTGTCGGTTATCTCAAAGGAAAAAGTGCAATATCAATCGCCCGTAAGTTTAAAGGTCGGCAGAAAATTTCGATGGAGAACACTTCTGGGCAAGAGGCTATTTTGTATCAACAGTAGGGCTTGATGAAGAAATAGTTAAAAATACATTCGAGATCAAGAAAAAAAGGATGAATTATCGGAACAGCAGAAGTTTGATTGGTAACAGCGCCTTGGGCGCAAATTCGAGCCCTTAGAGGGCGTCACCTAATAAGCCTCCGGCTTTGCCGGAGGTAATTTAACTCTTTAGGGGAAACGAAGTTCACTAAATACCGGTGGATTTGCTGATGGAATTAGACTCCTACATTTTAATAGGAGTCCAATTGATTTGTGCTAGAAGCTTGCAGTGCGTGGTGCACGAGGGAATGGAATAACATCACGAATGTTTGACACACCCGTAACGTAAGAAACCAAACGCTCAAAGCCTAAACCAAAGCCTGAGTGAGGTACTGTGCCGTAACGACGCAGATCGCGATACCACCAGTAATCTTCTTTATTCAAGTCCATCTCAATTAAACGCGCATCAAGTACATCAAGACGCTCTTCACGCTGAGATCCTCCGATGATTTCACCAATGCCGGGTGCTAATACATCCATTGCAGCCACGGTTTTACCATCGCTATTAAGTCTCATGTAAAAAGCTTTAATGTCCTTTGGATAGTTTTTAACAACTACGGGGGCTTTAAAATGTTCTTCCGCTAGATAGCGTTCGTGCTCAGAATGTAAATCAATACCCCATTCAACAGGATATTCAAATTTCTTGTCACAGCTTTCTAAAATTTTGATGGCATCAGTGTAGTCAACCTGTGCAAAGTCGCTGCTGACGAAATCTTTCAGGCGAGAGATAACGGTTTTATCGACCCGCTGAGTAAAGAATTCAAGATCGTCCATACGCTCTTTAAGTACGGCGTCAAATGCATACTTAAGCATAGATTCAGCTAAACCAGCGATATCATTCAAATCAGCAAAAGCCATTTCAGGCTCAACCATCCAAAATTCGGCTAGATGACGGCTAGTGTTAGAATTTTCAGCGCGGAATGTGGGTCCAAAAGTGTAAACTTTTGACAGTGCGCAAGCATAGGTTTCCGCATTTAGCTGACCCGAAACAGTTAAGAATGCTTCTTTGCCGAAAAAGTCTTGATCATAATCAACAGTACCTTTATCGGTTTTAGGCAAATTTTCCATATCCAAAGTAGATACACGGAACATTTCACCTGCGCCTTCACAATCAGACGCTGTGATCAGAGGAGTGGATACCCAGATAAAGCCATTTTCGTGGTAAAAACGATGAATAGCTTGGGCTAAACAGTTACGAACTCGGGCAACTGCACCAATTAAATTGGTGCGTGGACGTAAGTGTGCTAGTTCACGTAAATGTTCTACGGAATGACGTTTTGCCGCCATAGGGTAGGTATCAGGATCTTCGACTAAACCGACGAGTTTTACGTTAGTCACTTGAAGTTCGTAAGCCTGTCCAGAACCCGGAGATTCAACCACTACGCCAGTCATTTCAACAGATGAACCAGTTGTTAGCTTGAGTACTTCTTCGTTGTAATTAGGCAAATCACTAGGAACAACGCCCTGAATCGGGTCAAAACAAGAGCCGTCATAAACAGCTAAAAATGATATACCAGCTTTTGAGTCTCTACGCGTTCTTACCCAGCCACGAACTGTGACTTGTGAACCTAGCGCATACTCACCTTTAAATACGGAAGCGACAGATGCAATACTCATTGTTGCTTAGTTCTCCAACAAAATGGTCGTGTAAATTTATTTTGCCAATATTACCTTGCTGACGGCTTTTCTCAAGTTTAAATGCCCTTGAGCGATGGAATAATACTGATTTTTCAATAAAAGATTAAAAAATGAATGAATTAATGAGGTTTCGATTGAATTATGAAGAGTGCATGTGTTGACATAATTCATCAATAATGGCCGCTGTTGCGCCCCAGATAAACCGATTTTGATAAGAAATAATGTTGACTTTATGGTATTTTCCACGCCGAAAATATCGCTGACTGTATCGATTATTTGGTTGCATCAAAAAATCCCAAGGTACCGTAAAGCAGGACTCAACTTCATTGGCATCAATTGTTAGCATAAAGTCATGCTGAACCAATCCAATCACAGACGTGATTTTAAAACCTGTAACCGTATTGTAAGCGGGGAGGGTGCCAATAATTTCAACTTGAGGGCGTTTTAAACCAATTTCTTCATTCGACTCTCGAAGTGCGGTTTCAATAAGATTTTTATCAGTTTGTTCTTTTTTGCCGCCTGGAAAACTAATTTGTCCAGCGTGAACGTTTAAGTGTGCTGCTCTTTGAGTGAGTAATAACTGGAAACCTTTATCACTCCAGATAAGAGGAACTAACACTGCGGCAACTTTATTCGCTGGGTCTACAGAAATTCGATCCCTGTTCATTAATCGATGCAGCATAAACTTTTGCTTGAATTGCAAAATATCAAATGGCTGTTTATTGATTGTCATTTTCAATGATGTCTTGTGACAAAACAGGTAAAATATGGCTGATTTTATCAAAGGTTTCTTGGTATTCAGCCTCAGCCGTTGAATCGGCCACTATGCCGCCGCCAGCCCAACAATAAAGTTGTTCTTTCTCAGCGATTAAAGTGCGAATAGTGATGCTGGTATCCATATTTCCATTACAGCTGATATAACCAATGGCGCCGCAATATAAACTGCGTCTTGATGGTTCAAGCTCTTCTATAATTTCCATGGCTCTGATTTTAGGTGCGCCTGTGATTGAACCTCCGGGAAAGGCATTTTTTAAAAGATCCGTTGCGTCTAGTTCTGATCTCAGTTCAGCTTCAATGGTACTGACCATATGATGAACCGCCGGAAAACTTTCGATATCAAATAATTTTGGTACTTTTACTGTACCCGATTTAGCCACTTACCAATATCATTGCGAAGTAAATCGACAATCATCAAGTTTTCTGCGCGATCTTTGTTGATTGACTAAGCGTATTTGCTGCTATTTGGTCTAATTTTGAATCGGTATGACGAGGTAGCGTCCCTTTAATAGGCTTAGTTTCTATTTTTGAATCATTAAGTTTAATAAATCGCTCAGGTGACATGGACAATATCACTTGCTCTGGTAGACGAATAAAAGCAGAAAAAGGCGCTTTATTCGAATATCTTAAACGTAAATAGGCTTGCCATTCATCGCCTTGATATTGAGCTTGAAAACGCTGAGTAAGATTAACTTGATAGCAATCCCCACTATGTAAATAATTCTGAATTTGATTGAATTTTTGATGATATTCTTGCTCAGTAATTTGATTTTTCCAGTTTGAAAGTAGTTTAAATGGCTGATTTGTTTGTCCCTTGCTCGATTTTGATGTCATCGTTTTAGAAAATGCAAATTGACTTAGAATCCAATCAAAGCTTTGATTTAACGCTTTTTGACCTCGGCAATGGGTTAATGTCCAAGATTGAGTTTGGTAACAATAATAAGCGCCCAATCATAAAATCCAATATTAAGATCAGCCATTGCAATGTCTTGTAATGCCGTAACTGGCAATTTTTCAAGTGTGCGACCAAGATCATAATTAAAGCTTCCAACTGCGCCGCCCGTAAAAGGTAAATTTTTATGGCATTGTGATTGGGAATAAAAGTTTGTTAAAACATATTTTATCGCATCAAAGGGATTGCTATTAATTAATTGAGCTTGATTAGTTGCAGAAATTGTAAGTTTATTGATACTTTGATTTGCAGGCGTTGTTTTTCTTTGGTAGATATTAAAGTTGCTGCTGGTTGCAGGCAAATAATGTCGTATTTTGCATCTGTGTGAGACGCATCAGCACTATCAAGTAACATTGCCCATTTAAGATGTGAAAAATGAGAAAAAACCTCTTGTGTGGTTAAGTTCCAATTTAATTGTTGTGAGCATATGTCTATTGACGTCTTTAAGCTCATATATGAATCCTGCAAAGAGTTACTGATAACGATTTTACGACAGATTAGCATAAGTGGCAGACTTGGTTGAATAATTATAATAGATCCAATTACCGATGGAGCTTTGAGCTATGTCCCCTAAAAAAATAATAAAACAAGCAGACTTTATTGAGAGTATTGCTGACGCTTTACAATACATATCTTATTACCACCCATTAGACTTCATTCAAGCAATGAATGAAGCCTATGAAAAAGAGCAAAATCCTGCGGCGAAAGATGCCATGGCGCAGATTTTAATTAATTCAAGAATGTCTGCTGAGGGAAACGCCCGCTTTGCCAAGATACGGGCATTGTTACCTCATTTGTAAAAGTGGGCATGGATGTCACTTGGGATAAAACACAATTTACTATTCAAGAAATGGTTGATGAAGGGGTGCGCCGTGCATATACCAATCCTGACAATCCACTCAGAGCGTCAATTGTTGCTGATCCTGCGGGAAAAAGAAAAAATACCAGAGACAATACACCGTCAGTTGTGCATGTTGAATTAGTTAAAGGTGATGAGGTAGATGTTGCCATTGCGGCTAAAGGCGGCGGCTCAGAAAACAAATCAAAAATGGCAATGCTTAATCCTTCCGATGATATTGCAAAATGGGTTGTTGAAACACTACCGACAATGGGTGCGGGTTGGTGTCCGCCTGGAATGCTGGGCATTGGTATTGGTGGCACGGCTGAAAAAGCAGGAGTTTTAGCCAAAGAAGCTTTAATGGACTCCATTGATATTCATGAGTTACAGGAAAAAGCCGCCAAGCTATCTGACGATGAATTAACCACTGAAGAAAAACTCAGGCTGGATATATTTAAAAAAGCCAATGATCTCGGAATTGGCGCTCAAGGTTTGGGCGGTTAACAACGGTTTTAGACATTAAAATAAAATCAACACCGACCCATGCAGCGTCAAAACCTGTGGTTATGATCCCAAATTGTGCTGCGACTCGTCATGTGCATTTTCATTTAAATGGCACTGGTCCTGCAGATTTAACTCCGCCTGCTTTAACGGACTGGCCGAACATCACTTGGGAAGTTGGGGAGAGTGTTAGGCGAGTTAATTTAGATGCGCTATCCCATAAAGAGATGGAATCGTGGAAAGGCGGAGAAACATTGCTGTTAACTGGCACTATGCTGACAGGACGCGATGCTGCCCATAGGCGAATTCAAGAATACCTAGAGGCAGGTAAAAGCTTACCAAATGGCGTTGATTTTAAAGGTAAGTTTATTTATTACGTTGGTCCTGTTGATCCCGTAAGGGATGAAGTTGTTGGTCCTGCAGGGCCCACTACGGCCACTAGAATGGATGTCTTTACTGATTTTATGCTTGAGCAAACAGGTTTATTCGGCATGATAGGCAAATCAGAAAGAGGGCCTGAGGCTGTTAAATCCATTAAAAAGCACAGAGCTGTGTATTTAATGGCGGTGGGTGGGGCAGCTTATTTGGTATCAAAAGCCATTAAAAAATCAAAAGTGGTGGCGTTTGAAGATTTAGGAATGGAAGCTATTTATGAGTTTGAAGTAAAAGACATGCCCGTGACAGTTGCCGTTGATAGCCTAGGTAATAATGTTCACGAAAGTGGGCCAACAATCTGGAAGTTAAATATTCAAAAGAACCAGAAACCAAAAGCGTAAAAGTTTCTTCAGGTATTGAACCTATGACAAATAAAAAAGGTATGCATCAGCATACCTTTAATTTTTTGCAGTAAAAAACCGATTTTAATTAAGCAACAATCAAAATCTTAGTGGTGTTAGTGCCACCGATGGTTTCCATCACGTCACCTTTAGTCATCAGAACCATATCGCCTGATTCAAGGTACTTAGCTTCTTTTAATACTTCTAGTGCACGTTGAGCAATTAATTCTGCGGGAACGTCAGATGAATCAAAGTAGAAAGGTAAAACGCCGCGGTAAGCGCCATCTTAGCCAGCGTAGTTTCGTGGCGAGATAGACCTAAAATTGGCAGTGATGAGGTAATACGCGACATCAATTGTGGCGTTGCACCTGATTCTGTCAGTGCAATAATTGCTTTAACACCTTGTAAATGGTTAGCCGCATACATGGTAGATAAGGCAACAGTTTCTTCAACTGAAGTAAAGTTTTCATCTAAACGGTGCTTAGATACGCGAGCACTTGGATGAGACTCAGCGCCTAAACAAACGTTAGACATCGCTTTAACTGTTTCTTCTGGAAAATCACCAGCAGCAGTTTCAGCTGACAACATAACAGCATCAGTACCATCAAGCACAGCGTTTGCCACGTCCATTACTTCGGCGCGGGTTGGCATTGGGCTTGTGATCATCGATTCCATCATTTGAGTTGCAGTGATGACGACTTTATTTAATTGACGAGCGCGAGAAATCAGTTTCTTTTGTACTGCAACTAAAGCAGCATCACCAATTTCAACACCTAAATCACCACGAGCAACCATTACTACGTCGGTTGCTTTGATAACATCATCCATAGCTTCATCAGTCGCAACGGCTTCAGCGCGTTCTACTTTGGCAACGATAAGTGCGTTGCTGCCAGCTTGACGAGCTAAATCACGAGCATAGTTTAGATCTGCACCGCTACGAGGGAAAGACACCGCCAAGTAATCAACTTGAATTTGAGACGCAGTGATAATATCAGCTTTATCTTTGTCAGTTAATGCTGCAGCAGATAAACCACCACCTTGCTTGTTGATGCCTTTATTGTTTGATAAAGGACCTGCAACAGTCACAGAAGTGATGACTTTACGACCTTCAATCGCATCAACACGTAGCTGAACGCGGCCATCATCTAACATTAGAATGTCACCGATAACCACGTCATCAGGCAATTCTTTATAATCAATCCCAACTTGTTTTTCGTCGCCTTCGCCTTTAGCCAATTCAGCGTCAAGGGTGAAAATATCACCAATGGTTAGCTGAATCTTTTTATTGTCTTTAAAGGTTGAAACGCGAATTTTAGGGCCTTGTAGATCGCCAAGAATCGCAACGTGTACGCCTAGTTCCTTTGCAATGTTGCGAGCTTGACTGGCTCGCAGCAAATGATCTTCAGGTGAACCATGGGAGAAATTTAAACGCATCACGTTTGCACCAGCTGCAATGATTTTACGAAGATTGTCATCGCGATCTGTAGCAGGACCTAGAGTAGTAACGATTTTTGTTCTGCGGAACATAAGTAACTCCGTTATAAATTAAATTATCTTTTACTAACTTACGGTTATATTATCAGACAAATTCTAGATATGTAGGAAAATTACCTACAAAATGACGTGCTTCAAATTTTTTATTATTGTAACTGGATTTCAGTCTGGCTAATGAGGGAACAGAATAGAGTAATTCTGTTCCCAGTTGATAGTATTTACTTACAGTGAATTTGGATCTAAATTCACTCTTGATTCTTTTAAACCTTCTTTTACTTTCTTTAAACTTTCACGAAATCGAGGGCCTCTTCTTAGGGTAAACCCTGTGGCTAATACATCAATAATCACAAGTTGAGCAAGTCTTGAAGCCATCGGAAGATACATGTCGGTGTCTTCTGGCACTTCCATTGTAACGGGCAAAGTACAAGCAGAAGATAAAGGAGAATCAGTGGCAGTAATTCCGATAACTGCAGCGCCATTTTCTCTCGCAAGACGGGCGATATCAATGAGAGATTTTGTGCGTCCCGTGTGAGAAATTAAAACAACAACATCGCCTTCAGTGCTATTAATACAGCTCATGCGTTGCATTAATACATCGTCAAAACAAATGACAGGAACGTTAAATCTAAAAAACTTATTTTGTGCATCATGGGCAACTGAAGATGATGCGCCAAGACCAAAAAATGAGATTTTTTTTGCTTGGGTTAAAATATCAACAGCTTTATTTATTGCTGATGTATCAATACTTTGCCTTGCAGTGTCAAGTGCCGCCATTGATGATTCAAAAATTTTAGTGGTATAGGAATCAGGAGAGTCATCTTCTTCCACATGGCGACTAACATAAGGTGTTCCGTTGGCGAGACTTTGAGCTAAATGAAGTTTAAAATCAGGAAATCCTTTAGTATCGAGTCTGCGGCAAAAACGGTTAACAGTAGGCTCACTGACATCGGCCATTTTTGCTAATGTCGCTATGCTTGAATGGATAGCCGTCTGTGGTGAAGAGAGAATAACTTCGGCAACTTTTCGTTCAGATTTACTAAAGTGGTGTAAGCTCTTTTGGACTTTTTCTAGGGTATTCATACGCGTAGATCCGCTTAATTTTGTTTGTGTAATTTTATTTTTTTTGGTTCTAAAAAGTACATATTTACCAAGACAATATAAGTTATAGAAATAAAACGCTGGTGTAGAGTATCAAAAGTGAAAAGTTATTACTGTCTACAGTAATTTATGCAAAAAAAGCATACCAGATCTTTACCACAAAATAATAGGTGATGTAGGTATGAAATTTAAGAAATCTTGATGCAATCCCAAAATACTGTTGTTATATTACTACAAAACAGTAGGTTCTCTCATTTTTGAACCTAGTGACTCAAGGAGAGCTTGGAGCTATGGGAAAACAATCATCAACTGCTAATGCTTGTGATTTTGTCATTTTTGGTACCAAGGGTGACTTGGCACGCCGCAAGTTATTACCGTCTTTATATCAGCTTGATAAAGCAAAATTATTAGATCCAGACACTAAAATCATTGGTGTTGCTAAAGATAATTTCACTCAAGAAGAATACCGTGATGCAGTGTTAACGGCACTTAACACTTTTATTAAAGGACCTTTATGTCAGGTTACTGTAGAAAATTTCATTAATCGTTGTTGTTATGTGAGTACACAATTTACTGACTCTGAAGGTTTCGCTCAGTTTCATGAAGTGTTAAATCCAGAACATGTGATGGTGAACTATTTTGCGACGCCACCATCAATTTATGGTGACATATGCCGTTGTCTACATGAACAGGATTTAATTAAAGACAACACACGTGTTGTTTTAGAAAAGCCAATTGGTTCAGATTTAGCCTCATCAAAAGTAATCAACGATCAAGTTGCTGCTTACTTCAATGAAAATCAAGTTTATCGTATCGATCATTACTTAGGTAAAGAAACCGTACAAAATCTGATTGCACTTCGCTTTGCGAACTCTTTATTTGCCTCTAAGTGGGATAATCGTACTATTGATCACGTACAGTTAACTGTTGCTGAAGAAGTCGGTATCGAAGGTCGCTGGGGTTATTTCGATAAAGCAGGCCAAATGCGGGATATGATCCAAAACCATTTGCTGCAAGTATTGACTTTAGTTGCAATGGATCCGCCTGTTAATCTAAATGCTGATAGTATTCGTGATGAAAAAGTAAAAGTACTTAAATCACTACGACCTATTAATAGCGATAATGTTTACGAAAATACCGTTCGTGGTCAATATACCGCAGGCTTTCTAAAAGGCAGTCCTGTTCCTGGCTACCTAGAAGAAGAAGGTGCAAACCTTGATTCTAAGATTGAAACCTTTGTTGCGCTTCGTGTTGATATCGATAACTGGCGTTGGTCTGGCGTGCCATTTTACCTAAGAAGTGGTAAAAGAATGCCAACTAAGAGCTCCGAGATTGTGGTTTACTTCAAAAATCCTCCTCACAATCTTTATCGCTCAAGCTATCGTAACCTTCCACCTAATAAATTGACTATTCGTTTGCAGCCCCACGAAGGCGTTGAAATTCAAATGATGAATAAGGTGCCAGGCCTTGAAGAGACAACGCGTCTGCAAACCACAAAGCTTGATTTAAGTTTCTCTGATACCTTTAAAAATGAACGTATTGCTGACGCTTATGAGCGTCTGTTACTAGAAACCATGCTAGGTAATCAAGCCCTTTTTGTGGCGCCGTGACGAAGTTGAACAAGCTTGGACTTGGGCTGATGGTATTTTAGATGCTTGGGAAAGAACTAATGAACAACCAAAGTCTTACCCAGCTGGCACATGGGGTCCTGTGGCTTCCGTTGCTCTTATCACTAAAGATGGTCGCTCTTGGGACGAATAAGCATAAAAAAGGCTTAATTAGGTTTATATCATGATTAAAGAAACCGTTTTTAAATCATTTGATTCAACGGCTGATTTAGAAAATCAACTAGCAGAGCGAATTGCAAATCAATTGCAGCAAACTATTGATACTAAAGGGAAAGCGAGTCTTGTGGTTTCCGGTGGTTCAACGCCATTAAATTTGTTCAAAAAGCTTAGTGGTATGCCTATTGACTGGAATAAGGTTTACATCACTTTGGCTGATGAACGTTGGGTTGATCTCGACAGTAAAGATTCAAATGAAGCGTTAGTTCGTGCCAATTTAATTCAAGGCCGTGCTGCTAATGCTAAATTTCGTGGTCTAAAAATATGTTCAGCACGCCAGAAGAAGGATGTGCAATGACCATTGAATCCCTAGCTAATTTCCCTAAGCCTTTTGATGTGGTTATTTTGGGTATGGGAAATGATGGGCATACGTGTTCTTGGTTCCCATGCGCTGTTACAAATGAGCTTGAAAATGCATTTAATACTGATGCACTTTGTGCAGCAGTCAATCCAGCAACAGCTGCAAATGCTCGAATTACCTTATCTCGAAATGCGATTTTAAATAGTCGTCAAATTTATTTGCACTTAGTTGGCGAGTCAAAATTAGCTGTATATCGGCAGGCACTTGAGCAAAACGATATTAACGCTATGCCAATTCGAGCCGTGTTATCACAACATAAGACACCAGTTGACGTTTATTGGTGTGCTTAAGGAGAGCGAAATGAACTCAGTAGTACAATCTGTTACTGACAGAATTATCGAACGCAGTAAGTTAGCCGTAAAAAATACCTTGCTGCTTTAAATGAAGCAAAAACAAAAGGTGTTCATAGAAGTTCACTGAGTTGTGGCAACTTAGCTCACGGTTTTGCAGCATGTAATAAAGATGATAAATCGGCATTGTTGCAATTGAATAAAGCCAATATTGGTATTGTGACCGCTTACAATGAAATGTTGTCAGCTCACGAACCCTACGGCGATTATCCAGCAAAAATCAGAGAAGCAGTGCATTCTGTAGGTAGCGTAGCTCAAGTGGCTGCGGGCGTACCTGCAATGTGTGATGGTGTGACCCAAGGTCAGCCGGGCATGGATTTAAGTTTGTTAAGTCGTGAAGTGATTGCCATGTCAACGGCTGTGGGTTTATCTCACAACATGTTTGATGGCGCTTTACTCTTAGGTATTTGCGATAAAATTGTGCCGGGTCTACTGATTGGTGGTTTGAGCTTTGGTCATTTACCTATGGTTTTTGTGCCAGCAGGTCCAATGAAGTCAGGCATTCCAAACAAAGAAAAATCACGCATTCGTCAGTTATTTGCTCAAGGCAAAGCGGATCGCGCAGAGCTTTTAGATGTAGAAGCGAAAAGTTATCACAGTGCTGGTACTTGTACTTTTTACGGTACAGCAAACTCTAACCAGTTGATGCTGGAAGTGATGGGACTGCAATTACCAGGTTCTTCTTTTGTTAATCCAGATGATCCATTGCGTGATGCGTTAACTGACATGGCAGCCAAACAAGTTTGCCGTTTAACAGAGCATAGTGGTCAGTATTCACCACTTGGTGAAATGGTCAATGAAAAGTCAGTAGTTAATGGCATTGTTGCATTATTAGCGACAGGCGGTTCAACTAACTTGACCATGCATATTGTTGCTGCAGCGCGCGCTGCCGGCATTATTGTCAACTGGGATGATTTTTCTGATCTTTCTGATGCAGTGCCACTAATTGCACGTATTTATCCAAACGGTCAAGCGGATATAAATCATTTTCATGCTGCTGGTGGTATGGCATTTTTGATTAAAGAACTGCTTAAAGGCGGTTTGCTACATGAAGATGTCAACACAGTTGCTGGTTTTGGTTTAAGTCGGTATAACCCAAGAGCCTAAATTGATTGATGGGCAATTGACTTGGGTTGATGGTCCGATTGATAGTTTAGATAACGAAGTGCTTACTTCAATTGAAACCCATTTCAAGCAACGGGTGGACTTAAGTTGCTAACGGGGAATCTTGGCCGTGCAGTGATTAAATCATCTGCCGTTGAAATTGAGCACCGTATTGTTGAAGCGCCAGCGGTTGTGATTAACGATCAAGATCAACTTAAGCCATTATTTGAAAATGGTGAGCTTGATAAAGATTGCGTGATAGTTGTCAAAGGGCAGGGACCAAAAGCTAACGGTATGCCTGAGTTACATAAACTATTGCCGATTTTAGGCACGCTGCAAGATAAAGGCTTTAAAGTTGCGCTTCTTACCGATGGACGTATGTCTGGTGCATCCGGTAAAGTGCCTGCTGCATTGCATTTAACGCCAGAAGCGTTAGATGGCGGTTTGATCGGTAAAATTCGTAATGGTGACTTAATTAAAGTCAATGGCATTACGGGTGAACTAAGTTTACTTGTTGATGAACATGAATTGGCTTTACGTCAAGCCGATAAAATTGATTTGCGGCATGTCAGCTATGGAATGGGGCGTGAGCTATTTGGCGCATTGCGATCTAACTTTAGCAGTCCAGAAACAGGCGCTCGTTGTACTGCTGCCATTGATGAAATTTACTAACTGAATCGTTATTTCGATTTATTTATTCACTTTTGTGAAGCGTTGAATAATTTCAATTTTTTAACTCTCTATAAAAGCAGTTATCCCATTTTTAGGAATAAAAACCATGACTCAAAATAATTGGTCACTTCAACCTGCTGATGTTTTTTCTCGTAGTCCTGTTGTGCCTGTTATGGTGATCAACAAGATTGAACATGCTGTTCCATTGGCTAAGGCATTAGTTGCTGGTGGCATTAGCGTATTAGAAATTACTCTGCGAACCGAATGCGCTTTAGAAGCCATCAGTTTAATTGCTAAAGAAGTACCAGAAGCGTTAGTTGGTGCAGGTACTATTTTAAATGAAGAACAGTTAAATCAAGCCATTGAAGCGGGTTCACAATTATTATTACTCCTGGTGCTACACCTAAATTGTTACAAGCAGCAATGAAAGGCACTGTGCCATTAATTCCGGGTGTAGCAAGCATTTCAGAAGTAATGGTTGGCATGGAAGAGGGTTACACTCACTTTAAGTTTTTCCCTGCAGAATCTTCAGGTGGTGTGGGTGCGTTAAAATCTTTCTCTGGCCCGCTTTCAAAAATTCGTTTTTGCCCAACAGGTGGTATCAATACGTCTAATTATCAAAACTATCTAGCACTTTCAAATGTTGATTGTATTGGTGGTAGCTGGATTGCACCGACTGATGCCATGGACGCTGGAGATTGGGATCGTATTACTCAGCTTTGCAAAGAAGCAGTAGCTGGCGCTAAGTAATTTTAGAAACCAACATACTATTTTTATAATGGCATGTTGGTTTTTTCAGTACCTTTTTATTGATTACCATTAATTATTCTTTCGTTAACAACTTTATTATTTAAGCCATACTTATACATACCAATTTCTGTTGCTCGGGCTTCCTATGAAGAATGACATTAAACTACTTGGCTTTTAAGCATTGTAAATTTGATTATGAATTATGGTGCAAAAGAAAATTATGATTATTGCTATATGGGCGTGAATCTACTCACAAGTCATGATGGTTATACGCTAGAGTTATCCGATGCAAACTGCAATTTACACCTTTCATTTCATCATAAATACCGCCTTGATTATCCCAACGAGAAAGCATTAGAGATCTTTTTAAATAAGTTAACTGCAATTGAAAATAGTGTAAAAAAGGCATAATCAAAAAAGGACCGTGTTTATGAACATCATAGTGATTGGTGGCTCAGGGGGCATTGGCGGCGCTATCGTTGAGGCGTGTTGTAATCATTATCCTAAAGCGAATATTTATGCTACGTATTGCTCGAATCCTCCGCTTATGATTGAAAATGATGTGAAGTGGATAAAAGTAAATTTACATTCTGAAGATGAAATCCAAAAATTTGCTGCCAGTTTTGATTCTGTGAATATTCTTATTAATGCTGCTGGAATCTTACATCACAATAATGTCATGCCTGAGAAATCATTGAATGAATTTGATAGTGATTTTTTACTCAAAACATAATGACTAATACCTTACCAACCATTTTGTTAGCAAAGCATTTTTTTAACGCATTAAAGTCAAATCAATTACAACCCAATATCGTTAATCATTTTATTGTGATCTCAGCAAAGATCGGGAGTATTGATGATAATAAAAGCGGTGGGTGGTTAAGCTATCGAACATCTAAAGCTGCGCTTAATATGGCGGTGAAAACCCTTAGTATCGAATGGCAAAGAAGATTACCTCATTGCTGCGTAACGTTGTTTCATCCGGGTACGACGGACACTAATCTCTCAAAGCCGTTTCAAAAAAGATTGCCAAAAGATCAACTGCATTCATCCGCTTACACTGCAATCGCGCTGTTGAATCTAATTAAAACGCTAACACCCAAAGGATCAGGTGGTTTTTATAGTTACGATGGCTCAGCGCTTCCTTGGTAATTATAATGATGACAGATTGAATATTTATAAAACCCTAATTTTTTATGGCTAATGTTATGATCAATAAAATGCCATAAAGCTGGTTGTTTCTATTCTGCGAAACTCAAATTCGTCAACTTAACCGCAAATCCGCTTTTTCTCGTTGATTTAACATTCGATCCCTACTCTAGAAGTACTAGTCTCTGTTGACATCGATTTATCAAGTTTTGTTCGAATTAACCGCAATTTTATCGAGGCGCGAGGTATGATGCTTAGTCATTCTAAGTCCATGTCTTGCAACAATGAGAAAATGGCGGTTAAACGAACCCTTTGGGCTGCATTGTCGGTACTTTTTGTTACGTTATCGTCTATTTATGTAGACTAACTACACCGCATAGACTCTGCCTTACATAAAATACCGACAAAAGCAGCAAAAATGCACAAATCTATGTCAACAGAGCCTAGGCTCTGTTGACATAGAGTTATCACGTTTTGTTCGAATTAACAGCAATTTATCGCGGCGCGAGGTATGATGCTTAGTATTCTAAGTTCATGTCTTGCAACAATGAGACAATGGCGGTTAAACGAACCCGTTGGGCTGCATTGTCGGCAATTTTTGTTACGTTATCGTCTATTTATGTAGAATAACGACACTGCATAGACTCTGCCTTACATAAAATACCGACAAAAGCAGCAAAAATGCACCAAATCTATGTCAACAGAGCCTAGGGTTATTGCCATTATTTATCTATAATATCGCAATATTTTATTGAATTTTCTTAGGCTCTGTCGACATAGAATAAGTCATCTTATTCTGAGTCAACTGAACTAATGAGTTTTAGAACAAAGGACAAAGTTAGATGCGTACTCATTATTGTGGTGATGTAAATAAGTCCCACGAAGGACAAGAAGTTACTCTAGTTGGTTGGGTTAATCGTAGTCGCGACTTGGGCGGGGTTGTATTTCTTGATCTTAGAGATAGAGAAGGTCTTATTCAGGTAGTTTACGATCCTGATTACCTGCTGCTTTTGATGTGGCGAGCAGCTTACGTAGTGAGTTTTGTGTACAAGTCAAAGGCATTGTACGTGCTCGACCTGATAGTCAAATCAATAAGTTGATGAAAACAGGTGAAATCGAAATTCTAGGTAAAGAATTAAGCATCATCAATGCGGGCCGATCCTTACCTTTGAGCATGGATAATTTTCAAAATACAGTGAAGAACAGCGTTTAAAATACCGTTATTTGGATTTACGTCGTCCTGAAATGACAGAGCGTTAATTTTCCGCGCTAAAGTAACCAGTTTTGTACGCCGCTTTTTAGATTCAAATGGCTTTTTAGACATCGAAACCCCAATATTGACTAAAGCGACACCAGAAGGTGCCCGTGACTATTTAGTGCCAAGTCGCACTTATAAAGGTCAATTTTTCGCATTACCCTCAATCACCACAACTCTTTAAGCAGCTTTTGATGATGTCAGGTTTTGATCGTTATTATCAAATCGTAAAGTGTTTCCGTGATGAAGATTTACGTGCTGATCGTCAGCCTGAATTTACCCAAATCGATATCGAAACTTCATTTTTAAGCTCTGAGCAAGTTATGGCTAAAACTGAAGAAATGATTCGTAGCCTATTTCTTGAATTGCTTAACGTTGATTTAGGTGAGTTTCCTCGTATGACTTGGCATGAAGCCATGCGTCGATTTGGATCTGATAAGCCAGATTTACGAAATCCTTTAGAGCTAGTTGATGTTGCTGATTTATTGACTGGGGTGGAATTTGCTGTATTTAAAGGACCTGCTGAAGATCCAGAGGGCCGCGTAACTGCTATTTGCGTTCCACAAGGCGCAAAAATTAGCCGTAAGCAAATTGATGAATACACAAAATATGTCGGGATCTACGGCGCTCGTGGTCTGGCATGGATGAAAGTGAATGATTGTGTCTGCTGGCATGGAAGGCATTCAATCTCCTGTACTAAATTCTTAAGTGAAGACATGGTTAAAGGCATTCTTGAGCGTACTAATGCGAAAGATGGGACATTTTATTCTTTGGTGCCGATAAAGCGAATGTTGTGGCTGAAGCCATGGGAGCACTTCGTCTAAAACTTGGCGAAGATATGAACTTACTACAAGGTCAGTGGTGTCCACTTTGGGTCGTTTGACTTTCCAATGTTCGAAAAGGCTGATGGCCGTTATATGCCGTGCATCATCCATTTACTGCGCCAAGCCAGTTAAATGCAGTGAGCTGGAAGCTGCTCCTGCTGAAGCCCTATCTGATGCCTATGATATGGTGCTTAATGGCTGTGAGTTAGGTGGTGGATCGGTTCGTATTCATAATCAAGAAATGCAATCGGCTGTTTTCCGCATTCGGGTATTTCCGATGAAGAAGCCAATGAAAAATTTGGCTTCTTGTTGGAAGCTCTTCGCTATGGCACACCACCACATGCCGGTCTCGCTTTTGGTCTAGATAGACTCATTATGCTAATGACTGGCGCGCAATCTATTCGTGACGTTATGGCATTTCCTAAGACTACGACTGCTGCTTGCCCATTAACTAATGCTCCTAGTTATGCTAATCCTGGCAATTGGGTGAATTAGGCATTGATGTTGTTAAAAAAGAAAACAAGTGACAGAATAGAGTTTTATTAGCTTATTGTTTTATTTGAATTAAATGACTGTCAGTGCAATCATTTATGCCCATGATATTTAAGATCTGATTTTACGTATTAAAATACGCAGATGAATAAAGTTGATATTAGGTGTTGTGGGCTTTTAAGGAGAAAATGATGGCTGGTCATAGTAAATGGGACAATATTAAACACAGAAAAGCGGCTCAAGATGCCAAACGTGGTAAAATTTTTACCAAGTTAATTCGTGAATTAACTGTCGCCTCAAGAGAAGGTGGCTCAGATTCTGATTCAAATCCTCGTCTAAGAGCTGCAATAGATAAAGCGCTTTCTAATAATATGACTCGCGACACCGTTGATCGTGCTGTGAAACGCGGTGCAGCGAGCTTGACGGTCAAGTATAGAAACCATTATTTATGAAGGTTATGGCCCCGGTGGTACTGCGGTAATGGTTGAGTGTATGACGGATAACCGCATCGCACGGTATCAGGCGTTCGCAATGCATTTACTCGCTCAGGTGGAAATCTTGGTACTGACGGTAGTGTTGCTTATTTGTTAATAAGCGCGGCGTTATTTACTATGATGAGACTATTGATGAAGATGCATTATTGGATGCAGCGCTAGAAGCAGGTGCAGATGATGTAGTGACTAATGACGATGGTTCTCATGGACGTTTATACGTCACCAGAAGATTTGGAATAGTCAAAGATGTTCTTGATGCTACTTCATTTGAATCCGTCAGTGCTGAAGTAACTATGGTACCAACGACAAAAGCTGATTTAGATCCCGATACTGCCGCTAAGTTCCTACGTTTGATCGATACATTAGAAGATCATGATGACGTGCAAGAGGTTATCATAATGCTGAAATTTCCGATGAATAATGGAAAACTTTGGAATAAACATTAATTGCTGGTATCAAGCATAAGTGCAACACTCTGTCCCGTAAAGACTTCAAAGGGTGTTAGTACTCCTAATACTTTCCTAGGAATAAAGTTGAGCATAAATACTCGTTGTTTAATTTCTTGCTTAATAAGTTTTGGACATGTGGTTTTAATTAGCTAGAAACGGATTTGACTCTCTCTTTTGAAACTCCGATTATCAAAATTGAATGACAACAAATACCTTTAAATTTTGAAATAAACACGACT
This sequence comes from Mallotus villosus, assembly GCA_903064625.1. Classification (NCBI taxonomy): domain Eukaryota; kingdom Metazoa; phylum Chordata; class Actinopteri; order Osmeriformes; family Salangidae; genus Mallotus; species Mallotus villosus. The sequence goes on along the minus strand of CAEFZP010001895.1, from coordinate 4,259 downwards.
ATTAATTGTACCATCTTTCAATTTGTTGCAAAAATGGGCTATTCTGAATTTCATTTTAATTACAACGGAAATGAAAAATAACATTATGAAATTAGAATCTGTTGCGTTGCATCATGGCTATGAATCAGAACAAACAACAAAAGCTGCGGCAGTACCAATTTATCAAACGACATCTTACACTTTTGATGATACTCAGCATGGAGCAGATCTTTTTGATCTAAAAGTTGCTGGGTAATATTTACACTCGTATTATGAATCCCACTACTAGTGTTCTTGAAACACGCGTTGCTGAAATGGAAGGTGTATTGGGTCATTGGCTTTAGCTTCAGGTATGTCGGCTATTACTTATGCTATTCAATGCCTCTGTGAAGTTGGTGATAATATTGTTAGTACTTCACAGCTTTATGGTGGCACTTATAATCTTTTTGCTCACAGTTTCCTCGGCAAGGTATTGAAGCGCGAATGGTGGCTTTGATGATTTTGCTGGATTGGAAAACGCAGATGAAAAAACAAAAGCTATCTTTTTGTGAGTCTATAGGAAAATCCTGCGGGGAATATTGTTGATATACAAAAATTAGCGGATATTGCCCATAAGCACGGTGTGCCACTGATTGTTGATAATACCGTCGCAACGCCTTATCTTTGCCGGCCATTTGATTTTGGTGCTGATGTTGTTGTTCATTCACTGACCAATATATGGGCGGCCACGGAACATCTGTTGGCGGGATTATTGTCGACTCAGGTAAATTTGATGGGTGCAAACAAAGCGCGTTTCCCAACATTAATCAACCGGATCCTTCTTATCATGGTGTCGTGTATACAGCATCTTTTGGAAACGCCGCTTTTATAGCCCGTTGTCGTGTTGTCCCTTTGCGAAATATGCGGTGTTTTCAGGTAGTTGTCACTGTTTACTTATGTTTTAACTCACTTTCTTTTCAAGATTTACAGGTTCTCTATCGGGATTTAAAATATACTGCACCGATAGGTTCAAAATTCCGTAGTTCACCAGAAAAGCGATAAGGGTGTGCACCCCTAAAATCCGTTCATTACTTGCTTTCTACGAGATAAATTTCACTATCTTTTCCCTGATGACGTTCATTCGGCGTGATATATCGTAATTTACTGTGAAGATGTTCATTGTTGTACCAGTCGTAAATGTTGACACCCAGTTTCTCGCCTCTTCAAGGCCTGTAAATCTTGGAAGGGCCACTCGGGCGAGTATTCATTGTCCTGAATAATGACTCAGAGTAAGGGTTATCATTACTCACCCGTGGCTGTTGTGTGATGATACAACACCAACTCTCCATTTTTGACTTCATTGTCAGTGATTTCATGGGTGCTCCATTATCAGAATGCAATACAGGCGGTTAGTAAACACTGTTCCCTCAGTAAATTAGTTGTAGCCGTTGGGATGCAAGCTCTCCGCACTCTTTTCATATACTTCCTGACCAACAATTTTACGGCTGTAAATATCTTCATACGATGTACAAATAGAAAAACTGGCCTTTGACTCTTCCAGGCAAATAAGTGATATCCCATGACCAGACTTGATTGTGCTTATTCGCACAATAACTGTGTGGTTTATGGCGTTTTTTGTGGTGTTCTGGCTTTTCCCGATGTGGAGCTGTCCTCTGCTTTTAAAATACGATAAAAAGTTGATTCAGAGGCTAAGTAACACCCTTTATCCAATCACTTCGGCACAATCTGTGATGGTGGTAAATTGCTGTATTCGCCTGATTACAAACATCCAGTATCTGCTGTTTTTCGGTTTCTGATAGCTTATTTGCCGGGGGTTGGCGCACAATATCAGGACGCTTGTCCTGCTGCATGGCTCCTTCTTAACCACCGACGGTAAGTTTTGAGGGGTAATGCCGCTCACGCAGCTTTAACCAGTCTTGCTCCGGCCTTTACCGCATCACGGATAAGTTGACTGTATTTCGCGCTCCGCAAGCGAGGTTAATTGTCCTCGTTTTCGTTCTCCCAAAACGCATTGAGACTTTTTTCTCAGAACCAGCAATGCGGCAGTTTCTGCTAACGCTTTGTCCTTGAAACGTAATTCTTTTTCCAGTTTTTTTAATCTTGAGTTTGTCTTCTCGCATTTGTTTATGGTGTTCTTTTTTAATCACAGTTGAGAGCTGAATCCGCTTAAGCAATTACGCTTCCAGCGTTGTATTTGCTCTGAAAAAAGTCCAGTTTCACGGCAATATTGGCTTAATTCTGACTCGGTCATTGCTGCTGTTGCGATGACCGTGCTTAATTTCTTTTCAGCAGGCCAATTATCTGATGAGCTTGTTTTGACGGGCATTATTTATCCCTTTTCATGCTTCTTTGCGCCAACAGTAAATCGTTGAAACAGAAATACCTTCTTGCTTGGCAAACGCTCTCATATTGCTTGACTTATTAGCTAAAATCTTTTTTAAAATTGCCGTTTTCTTCTCATCAGAATAGTTCATACATTGATTCGACTTCCGCTCCCTGCTCCAGGGCTAGCGCATTTTAATCCCAGACTCCAAGAGCTGTCTCTTATACACAAATATTTAAACTTTAAATTGAACTATTTTATTATTTGAGGATCAGAACGTTATCTCCATTTTTTATTGGTATAACGATGTTTCATGTTCATAATTCCCATGCATGGGCTGAAGTGGTATTTGGTACTGCAACATTAAATGATGCTCGTAGAACGTCACGTTTAGTTCGTTTTGCAGCCTTATTAGCAAGATATTCAGGTAGTTCGGCAGCGAGAGCATGTGAAGGAAATCATGCGATGTTAACGGGCGCTTATCGTTTTATCCGTAATGATGCAGTGAGTGCAACAATGATACGTAAAGCAGGATTTGAAGCGACAGCTAAGGCAAGTGAAGAGATCAAAGAGCTTCTTGCGTTAGAAGATACCACGTCGCTGAGTTATAAACATGAGGTTGCCAAAGAATTGGGGAAGCTTGGTAAAGTCAATGATAAATCCAGAGGTTGGTGGGTTCACTCAGTATTGCTGGTTAATTCTCTGACGCTTCAAACTGTCGGTCTCATTCATCAGGAATGGTGGTTAAGGCCAGATAAAGCAGAAAATGCAGATGAAAAAGAAAGTGGAAAATGGCAGGATGCTGCTGAATTTACAGCGAAACAAATGACTTTTCAAATGCCAAAGGTCATTGCTGTTTGTGATCGTGAAGCCGATATTTATGATTACCTCACTTATAAAACTGAACATGAAGAACGTTTTGTCGTCAGAGCTAAGCACAACCGTAAAATGCTGGCCAGTGATAGTAGGCTTTTTGATACGCTGAAAACACAGCCCCTCGCGGGCGATTATATGTTAGATATTCCCCAAAAAACGCTCAAAAATAAAAACGGTAAAAAAAATAAATCGCCCAACAAGGAAAGCGAAAATAGCGGTGCAATATACTGAAGTAACTCTACCAAAGGGCAATTTATCAATCACGTTGAACGCTGTTTTTGCAAGTGAAGTATCGGGTTCACAGGATAAATTAAGCTGGATGCTATTAACCAGCGAGCCTGTTGGTACCTTTAATGAAGCGCTAAAAATTATCCATATTTACATGGCTAGATGGCGGGTAGAAGATTTTCATAAAGCGTGGAAAACAGGTGCTGGCGTTGAACGTCAAAGAATGGAATCGACAGATAACCTTGAGCGCATGGGATCAATTCTTGCCTTTGTTGGCGTTAGGTTAATGCAGCTACGAGAAAGCTTTACGTTGCCTATTTTTCTTAAGAAACTGGGATTATTGGCATATGCCAAACAGGTTGAGGAAATGCCTTGCGACCAAATTTTAACGGAATATGAATGGAAAGTGTTATCTCTGATGAAACCGAATAAATTCAGAAATAAAGGCACGGTTCCTAGCCTTGGGTGGGCATACATAGCAATAGCCAAACTGGGAGGGTTTAGTGACAGCAAGAGAACAGGGCTCGCTAGTTGGGAAACATTGTGGAAAGGTTGGCAAATCCTTCAAGAACGAGCAGAAGGATTTAAAATGGCAAAAGAATTAGATATGTGATCAAGAGACAGCTCCAAGAGGGTTGAACGGTATTCATCGTTCAGCGCTGCCATTTTCTTTTTTCGAGCTATGCTGGCTGATTTAGTTTCATCTTGCTTGAATAAATTTTAGGGCTATTTTCGCATCACATTAATGCGAGCGCGCCATTTCCCTACGGATCTCGATTCATCTCTCTAAAAGTCATGTCTAGCGTCCAGTGCATGCTTTCTACTTGCCAGTGACTTCGTACAGCATGGAGAG
>CAEFZP010001893.1:40000-44383 GCA_903064625.1 Mallotus villosus | reverse complement strand
TCTCTCTCTCTCTCTACTTTCCTCGCTTGCTCTGTCAATCGCCCCCTCTTCATGTGCATCGGAGAAAAAGGAAGGAAGAGAAATAGAGAAGAATGGACACAAGAGGAAGGATGGAGGATGGCGGGAGGGGGAGACAAGTCATAAATATTTATAACCAGCAACAGTGTAGCATCTCTGTTTGCTTAGTCTAATCGGGCCAGACAGACAATTCATAAAGAACAAGAGTGAGCGATGAAGAAGCAGAAGAGGAGAGAATGTGGGTGGAAGGCTGAGGAGAAACAGTGGGTGGCGGTGGACACAGGGGGAGATGTTTAGGAAGGGGGGGAGCTAGCGGGGGGTATTTAGTGTGAGAACAGGGCTGTTGCCTAAAGTAGAACTCCCGAGAGAGAGATCCGCTAGGTTCCTTTAAGGAAATGACGAGGTGAGAAAAGGAAGATGTGGGAAGGAGAGAAGGAGATATTTTGGGTGTACAGTGTAATAAAGAGCATGAGGCGTTCCACCCTAGTGTTTATAGAATACTGAGGAGCAGCTGAGGTCACTAAGCTGCTTCTAATGAGATCATCAGCCCTCGACGCAGAGGACAGGAGACATCAAGAATCAAATAACAGGTCCAACAGGAATACACAGCCCCTAGCTACGACCTGCATTAAAACCCCTTTACACCATACTAACCCCTCGGAAACACACACACACACACACACAAACACACACACCCTGTGGTAACCTATTTAGTCTTCCGCCTTTCCCTCAAACACTCACATGCCCCTCCCCTCCTCCCCTCAGGCCTGTCCTCCCCTCCCTCCTTCTCCTGGCACTGGTGGTACGTGGTGATGGCCGTGGCGGCGGCTGTGGCCCTGGCCGTGCTCATGGGCGTGTACGTGGCTCGTCTGCGGAGGAAGGAGACTCGTTTCGGGTGCGTACCGGGGGGTCGCCCCAGGGAGGGAGGGGTCAGGCAGCGCTGCCGAGCCAAGATAAATGATGTCTTTTACTTGACCTATTTGTCTCAATTCCCCGTGCATTCTGCTGCATTTAGAAGGCCTCTTACAGAACACCATCTGTGTAAAGATCCCATCCGTCAAACTCGAGGGAAAAGCCATGCTTTCAGCTGTTTAGCCATCTGCGGGAGCTACCACTGATTCTTAACTGTGTCTAACTTTCTCTGTGTGTTTGTGTGTGTGTGTCTGTCTCTCGGACTGTCTCTCTGTGTGTGTGTGTGTGTGTGTGTGTGTGTGTGTATGTGTGTGTGTGTGTCTGTGTGTGTCTGTGTGTGTTCACAGTGAGGCCTTTGAGCCCATGATGGAGAGTGGGGAGCTGGTGGTACGGTACCGAGCCCGTCGCACCTACAGCCGCAGAACCACCGAGGCTACCTGTGAGTCCACCTCCTGCCTCCCTCACACACACACACACACACACCTGTGAGTCCACCTCCTGCCTCCCTGAGACCCTCACACCACACACACACACACACACACCACACACACACACACACACAGGTTACACTCTTTACACAGACATGTTTCACAGGCTGGTCCCTAGAAAAGCACATCTCTACATGTCTGTACCAGTACCACACCTCAGGACAGACAGTGATAGAGAGAGAGACCTCAGGACAGACAGTGATAGATAACAGAGGAGATCGTGTCTCTGTGTTTCTGACACCATGGTTACAGGACCCCAGGCCTGACCTAACTACGACAGTTTCAGAACTTTTCCTTCTGTTTTTGTAGTTAATCTCTTCTTCCCAGCTGAGAAAACAGCACAGTGTGCCCATTCAGTAGACACTGGCTCTTAGAGGAAAATGTTTTATCTTATTAAGTCATCTTAGAACCTAGAGTGTACGTAATCTGTTTAAGACAGGGTGCCCAGGGAAATACCATTTCAATTGAGGTGCAGTATCAAAAAACCATGGTACTTTATATCAGTACATGTCTGTGCTCTGCAAAGATGCCTTTCTGTAAAAGCCATAATTGTTCTCCTCTCAAAAACAGACTGCCTCTCTCACACACACACACACACGTACATCTTTCATACAGTCAAGCAACGCTCAAGTTGTTGATGTTCATCCCATCGCATGTTGCAACATGTTGGAGTGACAAAACAACCAAATGACAGGAGGAGAAAGAGGAACAGATGATGAAGCTGAATGAGATCAACAAACTAGATGAGAGAGAGAAAGGATATGAGAGAGTTCGATAGAGACGGGAGATGAAGAGAGTAGCAGCGAGAGAGAACAAGAGAGAGAGAGCGATGGTAGCTTGAGAGAGAGAGCAGAGAGAAGAGAGCGAGAGAGAGAGATAGAGCGGAGAGACAATAGACGTGCGAGCGTAGCTATAGAGAGAGAGAGGGTGCGAGCTACATAGATGATGAGATCGATAGATTGAGCCAGAGACAGCGCTCGCTGCGCGCTATCGTCTCCTCGCTCTCTCGCGCTCGCTCGCCTCGCTCTCTCGCTTCGCCTCGTCGCGCTCTCTCGCTCTCTCGCGCTCGCTCTCGTGTCCGTGCTCTCTCTCCTCTCGCGCTCTCTCTCCCGCGCTGCTCATCGCTCTCTCGCGCGCTCGTCTCCCTCGCCTCCGCTCGCTCTCTCGCGGCCGCTCGATATATATATATACAGAGAGAGAGAGACAAGAGGGAGAGATAAGAGACGAGAGAGTACCGAGGGAGAGATATATATACATAGAGGATGAGAATATATATAGAGATAGAGAGAGAGAGAGAGATAGAGAGAGCAGACGAGAGAGAGAGAGAGGAGAAATATAGATATAAAAGAGAGAGCACAGAAAGAGACAGAGAGAGAAGAGACATATAGAGAGAGATACAGAGAGGTCGATAAGAGATAGACAGAGAGAGACAGACTTTTGTAGACTATGATACTCGTTCCCCTCTCTCTGCTCTGCCTCTCTCTCTCTCTCTTCGGCTCTCATCTCTCTCTCTCATCGCTGCTCTTCTCTCTCCGCGCTCTACGCTCTCTCATCGCTAGCTCATCTCCTCTCTCTATCTCTCGCCCACCCCTCCGCTCTCTCTCTCTGATATCTCTCTCTCTCTGCCCATCTCTCTCTCTCGCTCTCTCTCTCTCGCTCCTCTCCGCAATCACTCTCTCCTCTCTCTCGTCCGTAGAGAGCTCGGCGGCGCCCACTCCAGCTATATAGCTATATCCTGCATTACTATCGAGCGGCCAACATGGTCGGATGCTCTGTTGTCTGTTGTTGTTGATTAGTCATTCTGGCTCACCAACATGACGAGCAAGCATCTGCTGAGAGCCAGTCACGCTAAGGCCACGCTAAGGTCACGCTAAGTGCTCGTCGGGAACATGCCTGCGGACTGAGCGCATTGCTGTCCGACGCGTGGCAGATTGATAGTCCGGCAACAGCTGGAGAAGAAGAGGTCCTCTCACACGCCTGTCCCTGAACACAGCTCGGCCCAGATGTGAAAACATCCGTGTCGGAGTGACGCACGGTCTCCTCGCTATCAGTGCCGCTGGGTGACAGCCAGCAGGGCCCGACCTGTGTCCGACGCTGCAGGCTGGGGGAGCCGTGGGCTTGACACGACCGGCTCCACCCCTGTCCACGACATCATATCCTGTCCTCTCTCTCCAATACGGTCCCACCCAGTAATGATGTGTATCAGAATGCTGTCAGGCCCTTGAAAAGGTTCCATGACCGTCGGGCCCTGGGTGTTTTAGTACCGTACGTTTACGACGCTGTTATTTGACGTTGAATGTGTTACGCTGTGTTTCTCTGCCAGTGAATACCCTGGGCATCAGTGACGATCTGAAGCACAAGCTGCAGGACGTGATGGTGGACAGACATAAACTAACCCTGGGAAAGACCCTGGGAGAAGGTGAGAGCAGGCCTCCTCTACTCCCTCACGACCTTGGGGTCTGTGGCACGCACGTCATTCAGGGAGCCCTGGAGGAGGAGATATCTGCTCCTCAGTGTATCTCTAAGACCTGCCGGTCCCTCATGGCCTTGTTACAGCTGAGCCCATCTGATAGTGGGGCACACAGACTATCACTGTGACAGAATGGAAACATTCTGGACTGTAGTTAGTAAGTCGCTTTACCAGTGTGTGGTGTGTGTGTGTGTGTGTGTGTGTGTATGGTGTGTGTGTGTGTGTGTGTGTGTCTGCAGGGGAGTTTGGCTCTGTGATGGAGGGACTGCTCACTCAGGAGGAGTCTGCTCTGAAGGTGGCAGTGAAGACCATGAAGAGTAAGTTAACACAACCGCAGGAAACACAACATGTTCTGAAGCCGGCAGGTTCTCGCCTGCCCCTCTAACCCACGCTCTCGCCCCGCCCCTCTCTCCCCTCTCACCCACGCTCTCGCCTGCCCCTCTAACCCACGCTCTCGACCGCCCCTCTCTCCCCTCTCACCCACGCTCTCGCCTG
>CAEFZP010001893.1:32500-35000 GCA_903064625.1 Mallotus villosus | reverse complement strand
CTTCCTGTCCTGTGCCCTCTCTGCTTCCTGTCCTGTCAGCTTCCTGTCCTGTGTCCTGTCAGCTTCCTGTCCTGTGCCCTGTCAGCTTCCTGTCCTGTCAGCTTCCTGTCCTATGCCCTGTCAGCTTCCTGTCCTGTCAGCTTCCTGTACTGTGCCCTGTCAGCTTCCTGTCCTGTGTCCTGTCAGCTTCCTGTCCTGTCTGCTTCCTGTCCTGTGCCCTGTCAGCTTCCTGTCCTGTGTCCTGTCAGCTTCCTGTCCTGTGTCCTGTCAGCTTCCTGTCCTGTGTCCTGTCAGCTTCCTGTCCTGTCAGCTTCCTGTCCTGTGTCCTGTCAGCTTCCTGTCCTGTGCCCTGTCAGCTTCCTGTCCTGTGCCCTCTCTGCTTCCTGTCCTGTCAGCTTCCTGTCCTGTGTCCTGTCAGCTTCCTGTCCTGTGCCCTGTCAGCTTCCTGTCCTGTGCCCTGTCAGCTTCCTGTCCTGTGCCCTGTCTGCTTCCTGTCCTGTCAGCTTCCTGTCCTGTGTCCTGTCAGCTTCCTGTCCTGTGCCCTGTCAGCTTCCTGTCCTGTGCCCTGTCAGCTTCCTGTCCTGTGCCCTCTCTGCTTCCTGTCCTGTCAGCTTCCTGTCCTGTGCCCTGTCAGCTTCCTGTCCTGTGCCCTGTTAGCTTCCTGTCCTGTGCCCTGTCAGCTTCCTGTCCTGTGCCCTGTCAGCTTCCTGTCCTGTGCCCTGTCAGCTTCCTGTCCTGTGCCCTCTCTGCTTCCTGTCCTGTCAGCTTCCTGTCCTGTGTCCTGTCAGCTTCCTGTCCTGTGTCCTGTCAGCTTCCTGTCCTGTCAGCTTCCTGTCCTGTGCCCTGTCAGCTTCCTGTCCTGTCAGCTTCCTGTACTGTGCCCTGTCAGCTTCCTGTCCTGTGTCCTGTCAGCTTCCTGTCCTGTCTGCTTCCTGTCCTGTGCCCTGTCAGCTTCCTGTCCTGTGCCCTGTCAGCTTCCTGTCCTGTGTCCTGTCAGCTTCCTGTCCTGTGCCCTGTCAGCTTTCTGTCCTGTGTGTCTGAAACACATGCCCTTTACTGTTGCAGTACTCTGACCTCTGTCTCTCTCTCTCTGTCTCTCTCTCTCTCTGTTTCTCTCTCTTTCTCTCTCTCTCTCTCTGTCTGTTTCAGGCTGAATGAGAACATGAATGTTTGTGTGGCGGATTTCGGCCTCTCCAAGAAGATCTACAACGGAGACTACTACCGCCAGGGCCGCATCTCCAAGATGCCTGTCAAGTGGATCGCCATCGAGAGCCTGGCGGACCGTGTCTACACCACTAAGAGTGACGTGGTGAGTTCTCAAGAGCGGCCTGTGGGGGCACGTGTGTGTATCTGCGTGCGCGGTGAAGATGTGTATTTTTTACACCTCTTGTTTTCACTTCAAAACCCACATTCTTTGGCATGTTTTGTGTATACGCTGAAGCGAGCTAAAGCAAACATGGCAGGTAGCTCTTCTGATTTGGCCCCGTGACTAGCTAGTGTTTGCTCAGTGGGGATTTGTGTTTGAGGAACGTGTGGCTCGAACTCAATCCCTTCTTCCGCCTCCCCCTCTCTCTGACCCACTCCTTACCTCCCCCTCCCTCCCCCTCTCTCTGACCCACTCCTTACCTCCCCCTCCCCCTCCCTCCCCCTCTCTCTGACCCACTCCCTACCTCCCTCCGCCTCCCCCTCTCTCTGACCCACTCCCTACCTCCCTCCGCCTCCCCCTCTCTCTGACCCACTCCTACCTCCCTCCGCCTCCCGCCCTCCCTGCCCCCTCCCTCTCAGTGGTCGTTCGGAGTGACCATGTGGGAGATAGCGACGCGTGGGCAGACCCCGTACCCTGGGGTGGAGAACAGTGAGATCTACGACTACCTGAGGCAGGGGAACCGCCTGAAACAGCCTCCAGACTGCCTGGACAGCATGTGAGTACAGCAGCCTCACTGTCTGACACGTCACCTGACACGTCACCTGACCGTGCTCACTGTACGTCACATGACACGTCACCTGACCGCGCTCACTGTACGTCACCTGACCGTGCTCACTGCAGCCATTCATCCGTGCGTTTCTGTGCCGACGTGAACGAGTTGTCTCTTCCCTCACCTCCTCCAGCTACTCCATGATGTTCTCCTGCTGGCTGCTGAGTCCTAAGGACCGATCTGGGTTCCAGGAGCTGCGCTGCGAGCTAGAGAAGGCCCTGGACGAGCTCCCGGACCCGCAGGACCCCGACGAGATCCTCTACGTGAACATGGAGGAGTCCTCCTCGGAGCTGGGCGCTGTGGGGGGCCGGGACCCCCACGGGGGGGGCCCTGTCTGAAGGGCCTGGAGTCCGTGGCCACGGTGGAGGTGCACCACCCCAACCGTTACGTCCTCTGTCCTCAACACGAGAACAACCGAGCGCTCTCTGAGTCGCTGGAGAGTCTCAACTTCCTGGCGTCCTCCTCCATGGCCACCCTGCCCCTCCATCCCTCCTCTCACTCCACCCCCACGCCCTACGCCCACA